>CM069903.1:55692969-56012292 GCA_036172215.1 Camellia granthamiana | reverse complement strand
CATTTTCATCGTGCGCCTGACACTTATACCTCTCTTGTTGGTTAGAAGCGTTTGGACCGTGTGCCTGACGCTTACCTCTCTTGTTGGTCAGAAGCATTTGGACCGTATGCCCGACACTTACACCACCCCCCCTTTGGTTAGAAGCGTTTGAAGCCTGCTTCGATGTTTATGCCACTCTGTTTTGGTTAGAAACATTGGAATGTGCTTTGATGTTTATACCACCCTCCGGTGTTTGCACCACCCTCTTTTCTCTCTCGCGCATGCCGCGTTAGGATGCTTTGGTTAAATGTATCTGGACGGATTCTGATGCTTATACCGCTCTTCGCTTTGATTGCGTAATAGTTGTATGTGTTTTACTTGTTATCACTGCTTCTATCCTCGCATGTGCTATGCGTTGGGATCTTGTTTGCCTCCTTGGGTGCGTCCGATTATTGTTGTTCTTTACCTTTCTTGTGTGATGCGTAGTTAAGATTGCATAATTTTCTTACATCCTTTCTGCATGAAATATGGTTTGGTTCATGTTTACTTGCTTATGTACGAGTTTCCTGTAGCATTTCTTTGCATAATATTTGCATCTAGATGTTTCATTACAACCCTTATTGCATGATCATAAGTTATGTTCTGCATCGTGTATGTCATTTGCATTTTGCCCCAGAACTACACTAGTTTGATTCCTTGCAATGGGATACGTAGGTAGCCTGCGGGTGCAACCATTCTTTGTTTTGATTGCTTATTTGTCTGAGTCTTCGACCTTGTCAAAAATGGGTCGTCTCTGGGCTTTGACATTCACTCCCGTCATTTCATGACTTCCGAGTTCTGTCAAAGAGGGGCAACAGTAGACACCCCATTTTTGACAGACCTTAAGATTCAGACGTCATCGTTTGTGCACTCGATAATTGTGCATGTTTGTGCTCGTTTTGAGTGCCCGAAGTTCTTGGCGGAGCGCCTTGTCTTTGGGCCTCTAAACCTCTTTGTTTTGTGCTTGTTTTTGGACCAAACCCTGGTGCCTCTTGCCTGGAGGGGGGGAAGGCCTTGTCGGTCACTTTTGGCACTTGTCGGCCACTTGAAGTGGTCGGTCGGCTAGGGGAGGTGGCTGGCCGGCCACCTAAAGTGGCCAACGGCCATTTTTCTCCTTTTTCAGATATTTTCTTTGCCAACTGTGCTAGCTGTTGATCACTGAAGGCCATCTCTATACACGTGTATGGAGGGATGAATACAAGCCTTTGGCTTGTATTTCTATATAAAGGGAGGTCTCTCCCCCATTTGAGGGGTTAGAAATTTGAAGAGCAAAATTTTTCCCTCTCTCTCTAGAATCCTCTCTCTCTTCTTGTTTTGTGCTTGAAAGTGAGTTTTCTCTACACATTTGTTCTAAGACCCATGACCAAACACCTTCACCTTGGAGCTGAGGTTCTTGGAGGCCTTGTTTGAGCTTCTCAAAGTGGTTTTAGCTCAGAATCTTTGCTGTTTTGTTGCTGTGCTTCAAAGGTAAAGCCTCACCCCTTTTAAGCTTTGCTTTGGTTACTTGTTTGGCCACCTTTGCATGCTATTTTGAGGCTGGTTTTAACCCCTAAAAAACTCTATTTTTAAGGTTTTAAAATGATGGTTTGAGTCTTGTTTAGTTAGGGGGCGGTGTCCTCCCTTTGCTCTTTGGCTTGTAAAGCCTTTTGAGCCATCTTTCAAAGCTTTTGAAACACCCTTTTCTTGGCCTTTTAACCACTGAATTCCAGGTGAATTTCAGTGGTAAAAATTTTGTTTTGAGGTCCAAAATAAAAGGGGGTGGCCTCCCCTTCCTGTGTCTTGTTTGCAAGTGTAGATGGCCTAGCATGTGAGCATGTTTTTCTACCTTTTCACGACTTGATCTCAGCATGTCTTCGCTACTGATTTGCCATGATTTAACTCTATTTTGAGTGGTCTTGGTCATATGACTCATGCTTTACATAGCTATAGTGTAATTAGCTTCACTAGCTTTGTGTTTTAGGGTCTCTAACATGCTTTATTTGAGTTGTTTGCATGATATAGCATCATTTAGCATGTGATTTCAGTGCATAAATCACTGTCACACTCTCACATATATCACTCTTTCATTACTTTTGAGAGTTGTGCTTTCTGTCTTGCTTGCGAGCCAACATGTGCGCATGATTTTCTTGTCTTTTGTGCCTAAATTTCAACATGTTTTAGCCACTGTTTTGGCATGATTTAGCTCTGTCCAGAGCTGGTTTGGTCATCTAAGCTTATTATTACATGTCTCTAGTGTAGTGATCTTCACTAGTTTTAATGCTTTTGGCCCTTAACATGTTGTGCATGTGTTGCTTGCATAATTTAGTGTCATTTGTCATGCCATTTCAGCACTAAAAAGTCTGTAACCTCCCTCATTTCTTCATTTTTTCTATTGTTTTGAGGGTTGGTTAACCTTATGATTGTGTTTAAGCTTGAGATAGAGCTTGTGCTCAATGGCTTTAACTCTCTTTGAGGGTTCCTCCTAGCCAAAGGCATGAACTCTCTCATGTCTTAAACCATCCTTTGGTTAACTCTCTCTCTCATTAGAGGACTCTCACATTGGACTTAATCGGTTAAAGGATTAATCGGTAATTAAAATGTGTAAACAAAATGAACTGAGTAAAATATGGACAAGATAAGCATGTTGTATTGCATTGCATGTGTTTGGATAGGACATTAATCCAAACACAAGAAATGTGGGACATTTCATACTCAGAGTGATGAAACGTGCCACGTTTCTTGGTTTGCATCACCCTTGATCATGCATGATAGGGTGGTGGCCATTTGAAGTCTTATGTGCGCATTCATTAAGCTTGTACAAGCTTGGTTCTTTGGCCATCATGCATGAAAATGCTTGATTGATGGCTTGAGAGCCAAGTGCCATACTCCTTTGAGCTTGAAAAATGATGAAGAGGGTGGTAGTACACACATTTCCTTGCAAATACATTGCTTTGCCTCTGTTGCTCTCTGTTGTAGCAAAACCAGAAGCCTGGAAAAAGCAGTGGCCGACCAGCCACATAAAGTAGCCGACTGGCCACCTAGACTAGCTGACCGGCCAGTAAAAGTGGCCAACAGCCACCTTCTGTGGCCGACTGGCCACCAGTCCATTTTTGCGCAAAGTGTTCTTGTGTTGGAGCAGAAGCAATCTGGAATATTGGTTCAATATTCAAAGATCAAGGCGAGTGAAAATAGAGGCAACCGGTGGCAAGGTAATGGATTTTCGGGAGGAAGCAACCAAGCATGTATGTCTCCCTCACCCACGAGGCCACTTAATTGCTTTATTAGCTAGTTGTAGCTGATTAATACATGAGTTGTAATTAATTAGTTTAATCTGTTTTGTAATATTTTAATTAGCTTAGCATAACTAGTTATTCGATTGTGTTGTAATAATTAATTAGCTAGAATAGTTGATTAGTTTTTGTTTTGTAATAATTAGCTTAGCTTATTTATTCGGACCCTCCTTCGAGAGGGCACAATGTTATAATAAGTGTGCGTGTGTTTGTGCATGTCTTCCAACCCCACGTCTTTCTCCCTTTTATTTAACCGCTTTCGATGGTTAGATTAGGGTACGCTTCAACTAGCATACCTTATGCTTGCATACGTGCATCATCCATTTGTCTTGCATGCACCGGGCTCAGCGCATCATTCAAACTACATTGTAATTTCAATACACTTTCTTGAATACGTGTTTTAAAGCATGTTATCAAAGTGTTGCAAATGCCATGATTAGGTAGCCGAGCCTACTTAGTTGCATTATTGCATGTGTTGCATTAGCCATCTTGTATAGTTAGGATCATGCATGTTTCTAACTAGTTTTTGTTTTGGCTTGGAGTACTCGGTAAGCTTTTACGCTTTAGCATACTTGTATGAGTGTGAGTGTTGCCATGATCACATGCTTGCCATAAGACTATTTGCTTAAGTGATTAACTGCATGAATGCCTGCGGATGAAGGCTTTGTTGCTTGGATTTGAACAATTCAACGAGTGTATGTTTTAAGCCCACTTTGCGAAGTGGCAAATCATGTTTTAAGTCCACTTGAGGTGGCAAATCCGCATTTTAGTCCACTTGAGGTGGAAAATTCAAACCATTTTCGAAAACCAAACATGAGTTGAATTCGTTCCAATTCTTGCGATTTTAGTCTATACTTGCTTGTGTGTGCGTCACATAGTAAAGTTAGCTAATAACCGGGATAAGAACACATGTGTTTATCAAACAACATATCATGCTTAGTAGAGGCTGATCCTTTGATCGGACAAGCAGGGGTGCTCATTTCAAGACCTTCCCCTCTCATATCCAAGTTCCCGAGCCGAGGCAACTTTGGTGATGATGGACACATGGCCTTTGGTACGAGTCAGGGTTTCCTAAATTTCTCAAAAATAAAATATTTAGGTGGCGACTCTGTAATCTAGCAAAGCAGTCCAATTTTGGCATTATTTGATTTAAAATCTGATTTTCCAAAAATGATTTGCCGGATTAGACTCTTTGGTGTTTATCCGTCTCACATTGCACTTTGTGAGATTAGATTCAAAACCGTGACAGGAGTCCGAACTATAGAACCAATTCGAGTTCTCCGAGAAGGGAACACGAAGAAAGTCGAGCTACACTCAACTTATTTGAATTACGGAACATTTTTTATTTTATAATTAAACTAGTGACCTACTCATGGCAGAGACAGAGAGAGAGCATGCAAAGGCTCAGAGACAAAGTGGGTCCTTACTTCAGCATGAGAAGAAAGCTGAGCCACCCACAATGATGGCTAACAATGATAGCAAAAGGTGATTCCTTTTTTTTGTCATTTCATTTTTTAACCCTTGAACTAAAAACAAAAACTCTAATCATCACTCCACAATCACCCCAAAAATGAATTAGTTATAGGGTATTCATTTGTTGTTGGTTATGTTTTTATGGGAGTATTTGGCCGGAAAAATTTTAGCTTGGTTTAGGTTAAAAATCACAAAAATAAAATAAAAAATAAAATAGGCTAAAACAGTTAATAAGATAAAATGTCAAATCAAATTCATAATTATTTTACTTTTTCTCTTACAAATATTACATCCAACTAGGGATGTAATCGGTTTGGTACGGTCGATACATAGGTAAAAAAATTACACTGAACCGATAGTGTCGGTTTTATTATTTTGAACACCGATACAGACCGCTTCTCCCATGAAACTGCACCGAACCGAACCAATTGAAACGGTTCGGTTTGGTGCGATTTAATCGGTTTAGAATTTTTCAAACTTGAGTCATTTTTAAATATAATCATTAATTTATATAAAAATATTAAATTAGTTATTTGTCTACCATTCAAACATATCCAATCTATCCATTTAATACATTTCAATTTCTAAATTAACAAAAATAAAAACAAACAAAAAATTAAAAATACTAAGGTTTCAAGAATAATGAGTTAGAGTTAAAATCAATATAATAAGAGTTTACAAACTTAGGTTATAAAGATGATAAGGTTAATTAATTAAGGTTTATTATACTTATTAATATCATTATATTATTAGATTATATATATTATAGATACAATATATGTTGAAAAGGTCGGTTTCGGTTTAGATCGGTGCACAAGGTGCTTAAACCGATACCGAACCGAAAATCGAAAAAATCAAATTAAAAAACCACACAGACCAATCTTGTTAAAAAACAAACCAAATATAACCAGTTTGATTCAGTTCAATCAGTTTGGTTGGTTTTTTCAACTTTTCTTACATCCCTACATCCAACTACAAAAAAATACAATCATCATCCCAAACACAAAAATTTTAACTTACTAAAATAACTAAAAACTAAAATAATAAACTAAAATAGCAACTTTTTAAACACCCATTATATATCAACTTGGGTTGTTTTTTAGATTTGTATATACCAACTTGTCAAAGCACTTGACAATGAGATGAAAAGTAGCCCTCACCACAACAATGACATTAATTATTTTTTTAATGTCCTTAAGTTATGCTTGTGTAGACACCCCATTTTTGACCGACCTCAAGACTTTGACGTCATCGGTTGTGCACTCGATGATTACGTATGTTTGTGCTCATTTTGAGCGCCCGAAGGTCTCGGCTGAGTGCCTTGTCTCTGAGCCTCTTAGCACTTTGTGTTTTGGCCTTGGTTTTTGGGCCAAACCTTGTTGCCTCTTGCCTGAGGGAGGGGAAGGGCTGCCGGCCACTTTTGGCACTTGTCGGCCACTTTTATCCCTTGTAGGCCACTTGGAATGGTCGGCCGACTAGGGGATGTGGCCGGCCGGCCACCTTAACTGGCCGGCGGCCATTTTTTCTCCTTTTTAGATATTTTTTTAGATCTTTTGAGCCAGCTGTGGCTCACTGAACTCATCCTCCATACACGTGTACGGAGGGATGTCGACAAGCTTTAAGCTTGTCGAGCAAGCTTTTGCTTGCATTGCCTATATAAGGGGAGCTCCCTCCCTCTATTTGGGGGTTCAGATTTTTCAGAGACAAAATCTCTCTCTCTCTAGAATTCTCACTCACTCTCTCTCTATATATATATATTGTGCTCTATAGTGCTTAGAAGTGTGTTTTCTTCACATTTTTGCAAAGAAATACCTAGTCAAACACCACTACCTTGGAGTTGAGGTCCTTGGAGGTTTTTTTGGAGTTCAAAAAGCTAGTTTTTGGCTCAGAGGTTGTCCTCTTACTGCTATGCTTCAAGGGTGAGCATATTCCCTCTTTCAAGCCTATTTTTGTATACCATATGAGCCACCTTTGCATGCTATTTTAGGCTTGGTTTTTAACTACAAAAAACTCTATTTTTAAGTGTTAAAAATGGTTGTTTGAGGCCTTGTGGGAGTTGGATGTGTTTCACCCCCTTGTATGACTTATTTGCTAAGCTTTTGGGCCATCCTTTAAAGCTTTTGGAACTATCTCCTTTTGGCCTTTTAACCACTGAATTCTAGAGGAATTTCAATGGTGGAAATGTGGTTTTGAGGTCCCAAATAGGAGGGGGTGGTCCCCTCTCCTCTTGTCTTGTTTGCATGTGTTGATGGCCCACCAAATGAGCATGTGTTTCTACTTCTTTGTGGCTTTGTTCAAGCATATTTTTGTGACTTTTTAGACCTACCATAACTCTTTTTTTGGCTTGTTTGACCATTGGTTGCTTGCTCTTTACACTTGTAGTGTAATCTTGCTCACTAGCTTTGCATGCTTGCTAATTTAGCCCATCATTTTAGCTTATTTTGGCTATACTCCAGCATGCTTTTACTCATGTTTTATCATGTTTTAACTCTGTTTTGAGTGGTTTAGGTCATATGAGGCTTGTTTTGTATGGCTATAACATGATAGGCTTTAATAGCTTTGTGTTTTGAGTCCTCTAGTATGCTTTGCTTAAGTTGTTTGCATGATTTGGCATCATTTAATACGTGATTTCAGAGCATATATCACTGTCATATTCTCATATGTATCACTCTTTCAATGCTTTTGAGAAGTTGAGCCTCATGCCTTGTTTGTAAGCCAATACATGAGCATATCTTCCTCGCCATCTATGCTGCAAGTCTAGCATGCTTTTGCTACTGTTTCGACCTGCCTTAGGTCTGTTTTGAATGGTCAAGGTCATTTTGAGCATTGCTTAGTATGGTTGTAGTGTAAGGGGCCTTGACTAGCTTTGGGTTTCGAGGCCTTCAACATGTTATGCATGTGATGTTTGCATGGTATGGCACCATTTAGCATGTAATTTCAGTGCATATAGTGTAGTCACATTCTGACATACTTCACTCCTTCATTGCTTTTGAGGGTTGTGTATTGTGCCTTGTTTGTGGCCTAACATGTATGCATGTTTGTCTAGTCCTTTGAGCTTCAATTTCAGCATGTCTTGACCTCTGATTTAGCATGATTGAGCTCTGTCCAGAGCTGGTGTGGTTGTTTAGACTATGTATTGCATGCCTCTTGTATGATGCTCTTCACTAGCCTTAGTGTTTTGGGCCCTTAACATGTCTTGCATACATTGCTTACATGATAGAGTCTTGTGCATGCCACTTCAACATTGAAATATTTGCTATCTTTCCCATCAGAGGACTTTCACAATTGGACCAACCGGTTAAGGAATTGATTGGTAATCTAAAATGTGTAAACAAAATCAACCAAGTAAAACATGCCAAGATAAGCATGTTGTTTGCATTGCATGGTGTTCAACCGGATATTATGTTGAACACAAGGTGAATTGGTCCATTTCATACTCAAAGTGATGAAAATGAACCAATTCCCTTTGTCTCCATTACCTTTGATCTTCCATGATAAGGTAGTGGACTTGAGTCTTGTTTGCATTGCATTTATTGAATACGTACAAGATTGGATCTTTGGCCATATGTAGACCCCCCATTTTTGACTAACCTTAAGACTCAGACATCATCGTTTGAGCGCTCGATGATTGTGTATGTTTGTGCTCGTTTCGAGTTTCCGGAGTTTTCAGCTGAGTGCCTTGCCTCTGGGCCTCTGAACTCTTTGTGTTTTGGCTCGGTTTGTGGACCAAGCCTTGTTGACCTTACCTCGAGGGAGAGAGTGGTCCGTAGACCACTTTTCCCTCTTAGAGACTAGTTTCCGGTTTCCGAAGCCTTCGGTCGTGCGCCTTGTCTCGGGACCGCTTAACGTTCTCCTCTTGGCTTGGTTTTTGGACCATGCCTTGTTGCCTTGGTCTAGAGGGACACAGAGGTCTTATAGACCACTTTTTGTGGCCGTAGACCACTTTTGATGTCCGTAGACTAGTTTTCGAGGTTTTCGGCTGCATGCTTTAACCCGCGGACTCTTGTCTTGCATCCTTTTTGGTTTGTTTTTGGCACAAACCTTGTTTTCCTTACTTGGAGGGTGGAATAGGGGTGGTAGACCAATTTCTCTCCCTAAAAACCACTTTTCCTACCTGCCAGCCAGTTTTCTGGTCGGCCAACTGGTCTTGGTGGTCTTTGGACCACCACAAGTGGTCGGCAGCCATGCCACCACCTTGCTTTCTTGATGCAGACCACCTCTCCCCCCCTGCCGACCACTTTTTATTCTTCCAGACCACTGGTGCTGGTCGGCCGACCAGTGCAAGTAACTGGCCGACTACTTCAACTGGTCGGCAGCTTTTCTACAGTTTCCTGCAGATATTTTGGTGCCAACTGTGACAGCTGGTGAGCATAGAGAGCATCCTCTATACATGTGTATGGAAGGATTGCTTAGAGCTCTTAGCTTCCTCAACAAGCTTATTGCATGATTTTTCTATAAAATGGAGGCCCTCTCTCCCTTCTCCAGGTTCAGACAAATTGCTTGAAGCTATACATACATCTTTATCTCTATAATCCCTCATTTCTCTCATATTTGTGCTTAATAGTGCCTTTTCATCACACTTTTGCACACAAACACATAGTGAAACACCACACTCTTGTTGCTGAGGCATCTTGAAGCAGGTTTTGTGTTTTTTGGACTGATTTTGATCCAAAAAGTTTGCCGGAGTTGCTTCCTTGAAGTTGTTCTACAAGGGTAAGTCTCTAACCCCTTTAAAGCTTTGTTTTGATTAAGCTTTTGGCCCCATTTGCATGATGTTTTAGGCCTAACTTTAAACTACAAAAAGTTCTGATTTTTAGTACTTAACATGTTTGTTTGAGGCTTCCTTGATGTTTTAGGCATGAGTCAGGGTTTCCTAAATTTTCCCAAAATAAAATATTTAGGTGGCGACTCTGAAATCTGGCAAAGCAGACCATGTTTGGCATTTCTTGATTAAAATCAGTTTTCCAAAATGATGTGCCGAATTTGGACTGTTTGGTGATTTATCAATCTTACATTGCACTTTGTGAGATTAGATTCAGAACCGTGACAGGAGTCTGAACTGTAGTAGCTAGAACTATAATTCGCGCCTTCGCGCGCGGAGCGGAGTTCCTTGCGGTCTACACCATCATGCATTCCAAATACTTGATTGATGGTGCCTCTCCCTTGATGTTTTGAGATGATAAGGAGTGGCACAATACACACATACCCTTGAAAGACCCTCCATTTCCTTTGTTTTGTGCTCTGTTGTAGTTTGGTGTCACAGCACACTAGTGGCCGGCAGTACCACATTGATGGTCAGCACCCTTGCATTGTTGGCCGATAGAGGCCTATCTTTGGTCGGCAGGTGGCCGGCAGCAGCTCCTCATGGCCGGCAGGCCACTGGTGCACTCCCCAGCACTGTTTTGGTAAGTTCCAGCAACAAGTTCTTGAAGACACCCTGCAAACAGAGCCTCAAGAAAGCAAACTGGAAAGCAAAGCTGAGGCAGCCTAGTTTAAATATCATGCATATTTATTTGGTTTTGTAATTTAATTAATTAGTTTGTTAATTAATTAAGTGTTGTAATGATTAAGTAGCTTAGCTTTGCTATTTATTTATTAGTTTGTAATAATTAGTCTAATTAGTTTAATTAGATTAGTTAGTTTAGCTTAGCTTAGATTAGCTTAGCTTGTTCATTTGGACCCTCCGTCGAGAGGGCACATTTTTGTAATAAGGGTGCGTGTGTGTGTGCATGTCTTCCAACCCCCACTTCTTTCTCCCTTTTACTTATCAAATTTTGATGGTTAGATTAGGGCATTTTTTCAATTAGCATACCTTATGCTTGCATGCGTGCATCATTCATTTGCCTTGCATGCATCGGGCTCAGCGCATCATTCAAACTGCATCGTATTTCAATACCTATTTGAATACATGTATCAAACTATTGTATTCATATGCCATCTTAGATAGCCGAGCCTATTTAGTTGCACATTGCATGTGTTCCATTCGGCATCTTAACATAAACTAGGATCATGCATGATTTCTAACTAGTTTTCTGTTTTGGCTCGGAGTACACTGTAAGTGTTTACGCTTTAGCATACTTGCATAAGTGTGCGTGTTTCTATGTTTAGCATGCTTTCCATGAGGCTATTTGCTTAAGTGTTTAATTGCATGAATGCCTGTGGGTGAAGGCTTTATTGCTTGAATTGAAACAATTCACCAAATGTGAGTTTTAAGCCCACTTTGCGGAGTGGCAAATCATGTTGTTTTAAGCCCACTTGAGGGTGGCAAATCCGCGTTTTAGCCTACTTGCAAGTAGCACTTCCAAACCATTTTCAAAAAACGAATATGAGATGTTTTGTTCCAAATCGAGTGATTTAGTCTATACTTGTATGCTGTGCGCATCACATAGTAAGGTTAGCTAATAAACCGGAATAAGAACACGTGTTTTTTTAAAACAACATATCATGTTTAGTAGAGGCCAATCCTTTGATCGGGCAGGCGGGAGTGCTCATTTCAGGACCTTCCCCTCTCGTACCCAAGTTCCCGAGCCGAGGCAACTTTGGTGATGACGGACACATGGCCTTAAGCACGAGTCAGGGTTTCCTAAATTTTCCAAAGTAAAATATTTAGGTGGCGACTCTGAAATCTGGCAAAGCAATCCATGTTTGGCGCTTTTGATTCAAAATTGATTTTTCAAAACCAATTGCCGGATTTGGACTCTTTGGTGATTTATCAGTCTTACATTGTACTTTGTGAGATTAGATTCAAAACCGTGACAGGAGTCCGAACTATAGTAGCAAGGACCCAATTCGCGCCCTCTCCGAAAAGGGGGGCCGCGCGGAGAGCGTTCGGGCGGTCTACAGCTTATATAATTTGAAGTATGTTTCACTATTTCTCTGTCTCTCTGATCATGCACTGAAGGTGTTGTGAGAATTGCTCAATCAATTTAATCACATATAGTGGTTGATTTCACAATTTTTTTTTTCTACGTAAATGTTTTAAAGTTGTGTTTGATTTGCTTTTGAGAGAGTGATTTTAAAATAATAAAAAAAAATTAAGAAGAGAGTTTAGAAATTTTTTTGGTTTGTTTGGTAGTATATTTTGAAAGTAGTTTTGGAATTTGACAGTTTGGGATGATTTGATATTTTGTTTTAATTGAGTAGATGTGTGTGAGAGAAAGTGATTGAGAAGAAGAGATGAGAGAGAAAAAATGATTGATTGTTGTATAAGAGAGAGAAAGAGATTTTGGAAATAGTTTGAGAAAAACCACAAACCAAACAAAATTTTTAAAAAAAATTCAAAAACAACTCTCCTAAAAGCAAACCAAACAAGCCCATATTTTTACAATAAAATTCCCACACTTATCAAAGAAAATATATTGAAAAATATACAGTGTTAAGAAGTATTAAAAAACAAATAATAAAATACTAAATCAGTACAAACATTTTAATTAAACATTTTAAACAAGCAACTCAGGTGATCAAAAAAGCATTTCAAATACACTTTAACACATCAAAAATCAATAAAGAAAACATACCTTAATCAATTTGTTGAGATGAAACTAAGAAATCTCACTAATAAATTGCTCGAAACTTATATTCTTCATGCTCCCATCTGCATTGTGCCCAAAAGTAGAAATACAAATACAAATTTGAACACGAATACGGCGGGGATAGGTTTATGAATATTACATAGAAACAATTTAAAATAATGAAAAATTAACTAATTCAACATGAAAAAATTACTCTTATAATTTAAACATCATTCAATATATAAAATACTATTTTATCAATCATAAAACCATTGCATCATAATGTCAAATACATTTTATTTAATAAATCATCTTTAAAATTAAAAAAAAAAAGGTAAATAGTCACTAGTCAAATGTGTCCCATGGTGTTTGCACGCATGTTCGTAATGTGTCCCCCAATGCGGCCAAAGAAAAAGAAAAAGAAAAAAAAAACGCACACCATTTTCAAATTCAAATTGCCTGCTAATTTTGAATTTTATGACATATTGCAAATTATAGAGGATATAAATCTCTTTAGTGTAGCTACTTTGGGGGTTTTGTGTTAGAAATGGTTTTGGAAAAATAGATTTTTCCTTAATTGTGATCTAATTTTTAGGTGAGACCCATGCGTCAAAGTTGGCGGGTACAAATGGTAGTGCATTCTATGTCGCGTTGTGATTCACGTAGTATATTTGGTTGCTCAAAACTATTATCAAGTGAATAAGAAATTAAAGCCAAAGTGAACTCCATGGAAATAGTTTTTTTGATAAAATTTCCATTAAGGCTTGAAATAAGGCTTGTCCCACATTGCTTTGGGAAGCAACCTTTCTGTGGGTTTATAAGGCTTGGGTTTGGAACTTGGGGTAGGCCCCAAGGGGCACTCAAGTTTTGTAAAGGGGGAGGTTATGGGCAAAGTGGCCTAGACCTATTGTACCCAAAATAAACACACGCGTGTGTAACTCGACTTTTCGTGCTCCTTTCGGATACTACTAGCCCTACAGTTCAAACTCCTGCGGTTCTGAATCTGATTCCACAAGTGCAATGTGAAATAGATAAACACCAAAGAGTCCAAATCCGGCAAATCTTTTAGAAAATCGATTTTGAATCAAAATGTCAAAAATGGACTGATTTGCCAGATACAGAGTCGCCGCCTAAATATTTTTGGGAAATTTAGGAAACCCATGACTCGTGCCAAAGGCCACATGTCCGTCATCACCAAGATTGTCTCGGCTCGGGAACTTAGATACGAAAAGGGAAGATCATGAATTGAGCACCCCACCCGCCCGATTAAAGATCGGCATCTACTAATCATGATACAAATCTTATTTACATTATATGCTCTTATTCTGGTTATTAGGCTATTGTTACTATGTGATGCACACAGAAGTATAGACTAAATTGCAAAAATTGGAACGCTTTGATTCATGTTTGCTTTGAAAATTGTTTCGAATATGTACTACTTGAAAAAAGTGATATCGTATGAACATTACTCAAATTATTCAAATTCAAGTAATTAGCCTTCATCCATAGGCATTCAAGCAATTTATCACTTAAGCAATTAGCCTCATGGCAAGCGTGCTCGGGATGGCAACAATCACACTCATGCGATATGCTAAAACACATAAAAGCTCACCTAGTACTTTGAGGTAAGCTAAAAGAAACAAAAGAGTTAGAAAAAATGCATGATCTATAGACACCTTATTTTGGACGGCCCTTACGACTTGGACATCCTTGCATGCACACCTGATGATGAGTTTAAATGTTCGTCCAGTGCTCGAAGTCCTCAGCGGAATGCCACAACTTTGAGCCTTTAGAACCCTACACCCTTTTTGTCTCATTTTTGGACCATGCCTTGGTCTTTCCAACCTGCAACCTCTGGTGGCCTGTCGGCCATCATTTTTGGGCTGTTGGCCACTGATGTGGCTTGCTGGCCACCACTAATGGCCAACCGGCCACCAATGTTTTTGCAGATATTTTATGCCAGCTGTGCCAGCAGTTTGCACAGATGCATGCATTTTCACCCGCGTGTAAAGCTGGATGTTTTTGAGAGAATTGCTTGGTTCTCTATATATAGAAGACCTCTCATATTGTTTTGAAGGTTAGAAAATTTTGAGCTCTACATTTCTCTCTCTCTTTTGCAAATTTGTGCACATTAGCCTACATACACTACACTTTTGCCTACACCTCCTTAATCAAAGTTAATCACCTTTGGACTGAGGTTCCTTGAGCCTTCTTGGAGCTCTTGAAGTTGGTTTTGGCTTGAATTATTGCCTAGAATTGATCTTTGCTTCAAAAGATATAACACTTGCCCTTTTACTTTGCTTTGCATACTTGTTTTTCTATCTTTTTCTCACTGTTTTGGGTTGTAAAACCTCTGTTTTTGTGGGCTGAAATTTGTGGTTTTAGGCCATTTAAGGTTAGGGGTGGTTCATCCTTCTTTATTCCTTGCTTGCAAGGCCTTTCCACTTATGTTTCCCACTTTCAAACCATCTTTTTTTGGGCTTTTGAACACTGAATTTTAGAGCAATTTCAGTGGCCAAATCATGTTTTGAAATCCAAATTTGGAGAGGTTAGCCTTCCCTCCTTGTGTCTTGTTTAGTAGCCTAGTTTATGCTATGTATTAGCTTAATTTTCTAGCCATTTATAGCTCAATTCCAGTATGTTTTAGCCTCTATTTTGGACTATTTGCCTCTAGTTTTGGCTAATTGTTGCATTTGAGTCTTGTATTACATGCTTCTAGTGTAAATGTCCTCACAAGCTTGGTGTTTTAGGCCTTTAGACACCACTTGTTTGACTTGATTGCATTGTTCTAGTATTTTCTCACTTAATTTCAGCAAACATAGTCTCTGCAACCTCCCTCATTTCTTCACTCTTTGTTTGCTTTGAGGGTTGTTTCAACCTAGGGATTATTTAAGCTTGAGATTAAGGTCCATACTTAATGGTTTAATCCTCTTTTAGGGGTTAATTATCAACGGCATGACACCCCTCTCTTGCCTTAAACTACCCCTTGTTTGACACTTCCTTCTCTTTTAGAGGACTTTAACTCACCAATGGACTTAATTGATTAAAGGATGGTTAGTAAATTAAAATGAGTAAAGTTGAAACTAAAATTGTGCGAAGGTAAGAATTTGATTATGTCTTAATGTGTTCAATCAGACGTTAATTGAACACATGGAACTTGGACCATTTCATACTTGCTAGTGATGAAATGATTTGAGTCTCTAAGGTCAACTTCTTCCCTTGATCATTCATGAGAGGGATGAGGTTTGTGTCTTGTTTTGCATTTATTGAACTTGCATCTCTTGAGTCACAAGCCATCATGCAATGAAATTGCTTGAGTTGGTGGTTTATAGCTTAAGTTCACCACTCCTTGGATTTGTTCATGAAAAAGAGGGGTGAGTTGTGCAAACAATCTTTGAAAATACCCTGTATATGCTCTGTTTGTCCTCTGTTACAGTAAGATGAACCTGTGCATCAGTGGCCGACAGGCCACTTTCTATGGCTAGTAGGTGGCCAGCAGACCACCTCTATGGCCGGCTGGTGGCCGGCAACCTTCATCTTTGGCTGATTGGCCACTTGATGCAAAACTCAACAAAGTGTTGGTAAGGTGCACCAAAACTCAATTCATCATTCTAACTGCATTGTAGTTTAATACTTTTTTGAATATGTGCTTAGATCGCATGTCATCAAATTTTTTCATACGCCATGTTTAGTAGTCGAGCCTATTTAAATTGCATATCGCATGTGTTGCATTAGTCATTTTGCATAAGTTAGGAATCATGCATTTTTCTAACTCTTTTGTTCATTTTGGCTTGGAGTACTAGGTGAGCCTTTACTCGCTTTAGCATCTTGCATGAAATGTTGATGTTGTCATGTCTAGCATGCTTTCCATTAGGCTAAGTGCTTGATTGCTATAATTGTTTGAGTGCTTGTGGATGAAAGCTTGTTGCTTGAATTGAAATGATTCAATGAATGTACGTTTAAGCCTACTTTGTCAAGTGGAAAATTCACAAACTTTAAAGCCCACTTTGTTAAGTGGCAAAATCAAATCCTTTTCGAAAAACAAACATGAAATTGAATTGTTCCAATTCGGACAAACTAGTCTATACCTTGTGTACGCGCATTACATAGTAAATGCTAGCCTAATAAACCAGAACAAGAGCATATAATGTTGATAAAAATCATATCATAATTAGTAAAGGCCGATCTTTGATCGGGTGAGTGGGGTGCTCAATTCATAACATTCCCCTCTAGTATCTAAGTTTCCGAGCCGAGACAATCTTGGTGATGATGGACGTGTGGCCTTTGGCACGAGTCATGGATTTCCTAAATTTTTCAAAAATAAAATATTTAGGTGGTGACTCTGTATCTGGCAAAGCAGTCCATTTTTGGCAGTTTGATTCAAAATCAATTTTTCAAAAGATTTGTTGGATTTGGACCCATTGGTGTTTATCAATTTCACATTGCACTTGTGAGATTAGATTCAGAACCACGGGAGTCCGAACTATAGGGCTTCTTTCAAAATTCCGAACGGATGCAAAATGACTAATGCAAAACATGCAATAAAGCAACTAAATAGGCTCAGCTACTAAATATGACATGTGAATCAATTTGATAGCATGCGGTTTAAAACATGTATTCAACGAAGTAATGAACTACGATACTTGTTAGAATGATGAATCGAGCCTCGGTGCATGCAAGACAAGTGGAAGCAAATCATGGAATATGCTAAAATAAACAAGATGTTCTAAACTACCCATCGTAAGCAAATAAATAAAAGGGAGAAAGATGTGGGGTTGGAAGACATACACATTATTACATTGTTTGCCCTCGCGCAGGAGGGTCCGAATGAATGAACTAGCTAACTAATTACCTAATTAACTAGCAATTACAAACCCAATGAATACTTAACTAATTATTACAACAACAAATTAATTAACTATTGTAGCTAATTAAATAAATACAACACGAAACTAACTAGCTATTCTAACTAATTAGTTACAAATTTGCCACTCCAAGCACAACACCAATATTACAACATAATTTAAACGGGCCCCGAAATGCTAAGGAAAGCTTATGCATGAACACAGATTTCCACCCGATAATGCTCTTCGTTTTGCTATTAGAATGCCTCTGTTGCATAGTTAGAAAATTGCACAATTTTCCACCTCAGCCTCTGCTTTGCTCTACTAGAAAAAGGACACTGTCTGCTTGAAAAAAGTGGCCAGCAACCTAGAAATAGTGGGCGGCAAGCCACTAATAGTGGGTTGCCGTCCAGAAAAAGTGGCATGTTGGCCACTATAGACACCCCATTTTTAACCGCCCTTAAGACTTGGGCACCTCAGGCTGATCACTCAATGATGAAGTTATGTTGTATAAATGTTCAATTTCTTCAGCAAGAAGAGCTTCTAAACCCAACCTTACACGCCATTTTTGACCAAAACTATTTTAGACCTTAAAACCCTCTTTTTTCAAAATATTTTTGAAAATGGTTCTACGATGTTCCGAGACTCGCATTTCATTAAACCGAATAAGGACAAAGTGGAAATAAATGGAAGAGAGGTGAACTCTTTGAAAATCTTTAAAAAACATCTTATTTATAGATTTGGAGTTGAAGGAAGTAGGAGGAGAGAGAAGAAAACTAGTTAGGGAAATGGTTGAGCATGAAACCGTTAAGAGAGAACTGAGTTGCCTTCACTAAATCAGGCCTATCTCATCGTACCCTTAGACTATAGTTGTTAAGCCACCACTATTGGAGAGTAGACTTCTGGGGATTCAATTTAAACTCAAGAATAACCTAAAACTAAGTCCAGATGAAGAAGATATGTCCGTTTGAAGTCGGGCCTAGAAGTAGATTTTTGTGGCCAGCAACCCACTATTTGTGGACAGCCGTCCACTATTAGTGGCCGGCCGGCCATTACTTATGGCTTGCTGGCCCCTTGTGTGAAACCCAGATATTTGTTGCCAGCTGTCCCCTAAAAGCTCCAGTTGTTCCTATACATATATTTTTGACTTGAGAGACTGTTTTTCTATATATACCAGGCCAACCCTCTTGGTTTTAGGTTACAAAAAATTCCAAAATGGCCAAAACTTGAAATTCTCTCTCTATTTCTTTCTTGCAATGCACACATCTTACCTAAACACTTCTTAAACCAATATTGGAGCTCTCCTTGCTGAGATTATTGGGTCTAAATTTCAGCCCTTGAGAGTGTAAGCTTTGTGGTTTGTGAACAAAAGTGTTGCCTTGCTTCAAGAGGTATAATTTTGAGTATCTTTGCACTACTTCTTTTCTATCTTTTCTTGCTAATTTTGAACTATTTTTCAACTATTTTTATGGGCTGAACCTTGTGGTTTAAGGCTACATATTAAAGGTAGAGGGGTTAATCACCCTCCTTTGAACCTTGTTCTCTAAGCCTTTACACTTGTGTTTCCCATCTCTTCCTCAACTTTTTTCCAACTTTTTACCACTAAATTTTAGAGTTTTTTAGAGGCTAAAAATCATGTTTTGAAGTCCCAAAAATGGAGGGGTTAGCCTCCCCTCCTTGTTCTTGCTTATTAGCTTAACTTGCTCCATGTTGTAGCTTACTTTTTTAGCTCTTTTGACTTCAATTTCAGCATTGTTTTAGCCTATTTTAGGACTGTTTTTTATGTGTTTGTTCCAATCATGCTTTGTATTGTAGGCTTGTAATGTAATGGTCCTCATAGGTTTGGTGGTTTAAGCCTTAGCCACCAACCTATTTGAGTTGATAGTTTTTATTTCTTACTTTCCATACTTGTTTTCATATCTAATCACCTCTCCAACCTCCCTCATTTCTTGGCTTTTTCCTTGTTTTAAAAGTTGTTTCAAACTAATTGCTTGTTTAAGCTTGAGATTAAGGTTGTTGTGCTTAATGGTTTAATCCATTTGGGGGTTCATTACTAACGGCATGACACTTCTCTCATGCCTAAAACAACTCTTGGTTTGGTACTTCTTTCCATTAGGAGACTTAATCTTCACTTTTGGACTCAATTGACTAAGGAATGGTTGGTAATTAAAATGAAATAATTAAAATTGGAACTAAAATGGTGCAAGATAATAAGCAATTTGGTGTTCAATCGGGCGTTAATTGAACACATGGAAGCTTAAGGCATTTCGTACTTGCTAGTGATGAAATGGTTCAAGTTTCTAAGGTCAACCACTTCCCTTGATCAACCTGTGATATGGAGGAGGTTTGAGAGTTTTTTATTGTGCATTTATTGAAATTGTATACCTTGGTTCATAGGCCATCATGCAATGAAATTGCATCGATTGGTGGCTTGTGAATTGAGTTTGCCATTCCTTTGAGCTGTTTGATGATAAGAAGGGGTAAGGAGTACAGACATACCTTGAGAATACCCTATTCTTGCTCTATATGTTTTTTGTTGCAGTAGGAGGAACCAGACTTTAATGGCCGGCAGGTCACTAATTTTGGACAGCAAGCTACCATTTGTGGCTGGTCAGCCACTACTTCTGGCCTGCCGGCCACTTTTGTCAAATTGAGCAGCAACTTTTTGGAACAAAACAGAGCAGAGGCTGAGGTGAAAATATGTTCAAACTGTGCAACATACGGATGCTGGCAGCAGAACAGTAGGCTTTTTCGGGTGGAAATCTGCGCATGCATGAGCATTCCTTGCTTCTAGGGGCTAATTAGTTAGCTTAGCTACTATTTCTTTTGGATTGTATTCATGTTGTAATTAGTTAGATTAGTTAATTCTAATTTGTAATTAATTAATTAGTGTAATTAATTAATTAGTTAGTTCCATAGAATAGTTAATTAATATTGGTTTTGTAATAACTAGCTAGCATAGTTAGTTTATTTAGTTTGTAATAGTTAGTTAATTCATTTTGTAATAGCTAATTAATTAGCTTAGCTAGTTAGTTCATTCGGACCCTCCTACACGAGGGCAAGCAATTGTGATAATGTGTATATCTTCCAACCCCACGTCTTTCTTCCTTTTATTTACCAACTTACGATGGTTAGTTTAGGGCATCATATTTCATTTAGCATTTCTCATTCCTTGCATCCATTGTTTTGCATGCACCGAGGCTCGGCTCATCATTCTAACTTGCGTTGTTAGTCAATACTTCTTTGAATATGCGCTTACACTGCATGCTATCAAACTAATTCACACGCCATGTTAAGTAGCCGGGCCTATTTAGATTGCATATTGCATGTGTAACGTTAGTTATTTTGCATCCATAGGATCATGCATTTTTCTAACTAGTTTCTCTTTTGGCTCACCTCGAAGTACTAGGTGAGCATTTTTACACTTTAGCATATTGCATGAGTGTGGTTATTGTTGCCATGTCTAGTATGTTCACCATGAGGCTAAGTGCTTAAGTGATAAACTGTTTGAATGCCTGTGGATGAAGGCTAGTTGCTTGAATTGAGATAGTTTGATTCATGTACATTTGAGCCCACTTTTTCAAGTGGCACATTCACAAACTCTTTTCAAAAAACAAACATGAGATCAAGTGTTCCAATTCTTGAAAATTAGTCTATACTTGTGTGCGCATCACATAGTAATGTTAACCTAACAAGATCAAAACAAGAGCATATAAGGTAAATAAGATTCACATCATGATTAGTAGAAACCGATCTTCGATCGGGCAAGTGGGGTGCTCAATTCATGACCTTCCCCTCTCGTACATAAGTTCTCAAGCCGAGACAATTTTGGTGATAACGGATACGTGGCCTTTGGCACAAGTTATGGGTTTCTTAAATTTCTCAAAAATATTTAAGTGGCTACTCTGTATTTGGCAAAGCAGTCCATTTTTGGCAATTTGATTCAAAATAGATTTTCCAAAAGATTTGCCGAATTTGGACTCTTTTGTGTTTATCTATTTCACATTGAACTTGTAAGATTAGATTCAGAACAGCGGGAATCCGAACTATAGGGCTAGTCGTATCTGAAAGGAGCACGAAAAGTCAAGTTACAGCCACTGATGTTGTGTTTTTTTTATAGCAACAGAGGACAAACAAGGCACAAACCAAAGTATTCTCAGGGGATGCTAGATTGAAGTATTACGTTTAGGAAAAGTATACTCAAGAGTTTTTGTATGTTACAAACGTTTAGGAAAAGTACACTAAAGAGGTTTTTTGAAATGTTATGTTATTATGTTTAGAAAAAATACAATAAGGAGTTTTTTAGTGTGTTACATTAAAGTATTACGTTTAGGAAAAATATACTAAGAAATTTTTTTAGAATGTTACGTTTGAGAAAAGTATATTAAGGTGTTTTAGTGTATCACATTGGAGTGTTACATTTTTGGAGTGTTATATTGGAGTGTTACGTTTAGAAAAAGTATACTAAGGAGTTTTTTTGAAGTATTACGTTTAGTAATTTGAATATTATGAGAACACCCACATTTGTCTCTCAACACATAATACATGCGCATTTATACTTAACCTTTTATGAAATTCGTACTAAAATAAGATCTTTAGATCCATAAAAAAAATAAAAAATAAAAAATAAAAATCAAATAATTTATAAGACCACTATTTAGCAAAAGTCATACATGCATAACAGATGCCCTAGCTTGACAAAGACACATCGCCTTTATTTTTGTCTCGTTGCTCAATGGATTTATTCCCAGACGTGCAACACAAGTTTGACTAGATCATGTGCGGATTTATTCCCAGACGTGTAACACAAGACCATTAGGGGTGATTTGGAAGGTTTCAAATAGGGCATGGCTTCTGGCCAGTTCTTAATCGGATTGGATTGTATTGTTGGATTCGTGAAGGCTTATCGCGGGTTTCATTTTGATAATCTAAACTGTTTAATGTGTAGAACTCGTTGAGTACTATAAGTCTGTAAAAAATCACGTTGATCAGATATCGGTAGCTATGTGATCAAATCAATTTTGTATAAAAAAAATAGACGTTGAATAAATTAACGGTTGACAAAAATCTGTTTCGATCACATAGCTACCGATATCTGATCAACGTGATTTTTTACAAGCTTATAGTACTCGACGAGTTCTACACATCGAACGGTGCAGATTATCAAAACGGAACCCGTGGTGAGCCCCACGGGCCCAACAGCACGGTCTAGTCCGATTAAGGAAAGTAAAATAATAGGTAAAAAAATATTTTTTAAAAAAATATTTTTATCAATATTTTTTTTTTCTTTTATTAAAAAAAATGTATAGAAAAGTAAAATAATAGGTAAAAAAATAGAGAGAAAATATTGATAGAGGTTGATAAATATTGATTGATATAATCCAAATAAATATATGTATATAAAAAATACACTTTTTTATGCTAAACAAGCACTAGATATGATTAGAAAGTGTAGCTTATTTTTTTATGTTTATGCCCTAAAATGAGATTATTAAAAATATTTTTTTTTAAAAATTAATGAAGTTAGAGGCAATGCATCCTACATGAAACTATCAGTGGGCCCAAAAGAGTATCTGTCATCTGAGAGAGAATTCCTTCTAAGACCATCTCTAACGGAGAACCAAATCCAACATCAGATTCAAAATTTGATGAAAAACCCACTTTCTGAAGCTCCAACCGTTGCACCAAACTCATATCAAAATGAGAATTCAGCAAACAAAACATCAAATTGATACCAAGAGAGAGATTTTACCAAATCACTGTTACTGACCGTTGAAATGGTACACCGGTTGACCAACCGGTTGCCCGGCCGGTTGACCAACCGGTCGCCCGGTTCTCTTTAAAATACATGGGTTCAAACAGGTCAAAAACAGTTCAAACAGTTTTTAAAAAAAAAAAAAAAAAAATTTGCCTTTGCCAGTCGACCGGTTGGTCAACCGGCCGATCGACCACCCGGTCGACCACCTCCCCAATTTCACTTTGATACTCACCGTTGGAGCGCCTTGTATCAGATTGAGAAAATTTGCATTTTTGTACTCAAATTTGATGAAATTTTTGAGTAACCGTTGGAGATACTCTAACCAAATCAAACATTTTGAGAAATTTTTCTTGAAAAATAGAAACAGAGAGAGACGGAAATGGAAAATACCAACGAAATAGAAACTAAATTTTTTCACAAATTTTTTTTTTTTTTTTTTGTTCATTCCACAAATCCAACATTCAATCACAACACAATTTAATTTTTTTTTTCTTTTCACAAATTCCTTCCATTTTCTTTCACCTCCGCAAATCCTTTACAAATCTAACACAACATAATAGTCGCAACAACATGAACTATGTGTACAAGAAGAAAAAGCAATTTTCACATAATAAAATTCACTATACAAACACTACAGCAAATCTCCCACTTACATTTCTGACAAATTCTTCAACACAATTTGTAAAAGAAATTTTAGTTTTTAGCAACTATTGTAAAAGAAAAGAATTTTCTCTCACACCCCTCCTGTAATGTCTGTTTTCAACAGTTTAATTCTCTAATTTTGTACCAATTAATCTTTCTAGTACTACAATTGCACTTCTTCATCAGGTAAAGCTACTGAGAGGGAGATTTATAACCTAGCACAGTCCGAGCTAGGCCGGGCCTAAGTCAAGGCCTTTGCTTTATCAAATGTTGGACACGAGCTAGACCGAGATCTCAGCTCGGTCTTATGGAGCAAGTTTGAGGTACTAGCGCAATCCAAAGATGTGCACCGTGCTAAGTTGAATGGAATTTTTCCTCAAAATGTCAGATTGAGCCGAGCTACAGCTTATTATTGACTATGGGGCTCGGTTGAATTCACACTCAGGTTTGATCGACAGGACCGAGCAAGTAGTGCGATCTCAAGGGAAGGTTACGGCTCCATGCCAGGCACAGCTCAGTAAGGCGTGCTACGTGGCATGTTCAGATTATAGGAAGGAGATTCCGCCGTCCGTACACATCAATATCGTTAGGCGGTTTCGCCATTTGGTGTTTGGCAATATTTGCGCTTACACGTGGAGGAAGGTAAGAAGGGAACATATCCACGCATCAAGAGGAGGATAGACAGAGGGGAGTGCATAGAAACTATATAAACGGCGTTGCGCTCCTTGCATAGGTCTAGAATATCTAGTTATCAGAGTTATCTACCCGTTTGCCTCTCTCTCTCTCATCTCTCTAAGTGTGCTAACGTGACCATCGGAGGGTTTTTTCGGCAGCACCGCCGAGTAGCTCACCGTCTTTATGTTCTCAGGTCACTCGGAAAGAAGCGAAGCTTGGACACGAGAAGTACGGAAAGCGACGAATATTTGCTACCCGTATATTTGTGCAATCTGTGGGAACCATTGACAGACAAAACCTTGTCCTCCAAGCTTTTTTGACTATCTTTCATGGTGAACAAAGACGACATTCCACTATCCGTCATCGACGGCATCACTCTGGAGTCCATCCAACAAAGAGATGGCCCTCCTATCATCCCGACCATGGCAGGCCTGTAGACTTTCTCTCGAGGGCTCCCCAGAAACGCGCGAGACAAACGCACGAGGAACACTGATCGTTCGCAAAGTCCTGAAGGGTGTCAGCGGTGAAGAAAGTTGCATACTCAGCGCCTGGAGCACAAACTGAACGACCAAGACGCCATTATTCGTAGGATGGCAATTAAGATGGAGGCGTTGAAGCGAAAAGTCAAGGGGAAGGGTGTTGCTGGAGTGGGAAACCACAGTAAGCGCACCCAACCCAGCCGTTTAGGCAACCAGAACTAGCGGCGGACGCCCCCCCTCTCCATCACCAGAAGCTATGGAATTGGTGATTCTAACCCGTCGGCGGAGAAGTCATGCGCACAAGATAGCAGCTATCGAGCCCCACAGTCACAATCAATAGAGAATACTTAACATGGAGAGATATCTTACCCTTGTCAACCACAAGTCTCGCTCTGGACACAACCCAGTACCCAAATGGGTCTTAAGGCTCTCTCGCCATCTTTGTCGTATGGATAAACTTGAGAAGTTTAGGCGCCTGTGCCGCAATGGGAGGGCTGTCAAGATACAGAGCAGAGTTTATGTTTATGTCAGATGGGCACGGAGGTGGTTTTTGAGACGGCGTTGAGAAATGCATGCTAATCAGGGTTAATATAATTCCAGACTTTTGAGCCAGAACCAGAGATCCATCCCAAGTAAGTGCCTTCACGACTACAGTGCCAATAACCTTAGAAAAATGGAGACCTAAAAAGAGAATCTTTTTTAATCCGGATTCCCGTACTTCGAACTAGGCCTTGGTTACAATGGAAAGGTCCTTGTCGCTTTCAACCAGAGCAGTGCATACATGAGAGAAGCTCTTCCACTTGACCTTTTCGCAGTACTTACGATTGTTTGAGTTACTGGAGTTTTTGCCATTTAGCTCTTCCTGAAGTTGGAAGCTCTTCGGTGGAGAGGAAAGATGCTGCAAATGGATCGCTAAGCAGTTGCTTTTTTTCCCTTCCAAATAGAGTCGAAGCCCCATGACTGGCCTCCTTCCCACATCTACCTGTCATGGAATTCAAATACGTCATCATGATAATAATCAATAAATAGGTAGCATAATCACACATTCATATAATGTATTTTGCTTATCCTTCTTTTAGGACGACATGACCTAAATCTCATCCAAACTAAAAATTGCATGGCATTTGCTGGTATACAGGACAAAACGAACTAGTTTGGCAGTCTAACATGAAAAACTAAATTATTCTTTACCTCCAATTGCATCTATTAGTTTTTGAAATACTCATAACCCAAACATGGAAGAAGATGCAAGCAAAATCATTGTTTGAATATATTCATGCTGGCATCAAGGAAAAATAGGTCACCATTGTGAATTATATATGACCACTGTCATCTATGTATACCAGCACAAAGAAGTTCATGCAAATACAGTAGAGAAATATCAACAAAGAAACCAAAAAGATGCCTTGGAAACTCTAACATGATTTCCATATTGGGATTATATTAGATGGCCAGTACAATTTTTTTTAAGCTCCAAAATTTATGCAGAAGTTATTCTAATTATTTCCCTATTTGGATCATCGAAGATGTACAAACTCTGTTTTCATCATCTGATGTTGTTTATCTATCTATGACGATTAACATCGAAATAATATGATGAAATAGGATAAATCATTAATATTGCCATGCATCTCTCTAATGAATTATGAAATAAACCTTCAGCATAAATGATTGGTTCTGCTAAAATTTCAGTACATTCATAAACACTAAAATTATTCATTAGTTTGACCAGAGTCAATACTTCATCTTGACAAATGATTTCCTTCACATGTTTATGATAGTCCATTACATAGTGAGAAATAAGAGAGCCTAGAAGTGTATAAAAAGTGTGCTTCACTTATTGCCTTTTAATAGGTTCTCTTTCTGAGAGAAATATTCTGGTGAATGGAGGCTCCTGCTCCAATTTCAATTTAGTTCTTTAATCTACATTTCCATTAATTTTTCTTATCTAAACTTTTTACCTCTATTTTTTTTAACCAGAAAAAAGAAAAAGAAATTGATGTTCGATTATTGTCAAAATAGAGGGCAAAAAAATAGATGATATATATGTTAAGTTTTGTTATTCTAGACGTTAGGTTGCTTTAGTGGTTTGTTACCACTCTGTCAATAAATCCCTATTGTTTAAGGGTTAGTTGTTTAATTGAATTAGTCTTACCACGTTATTAGGACCTGGTAAACGTGGGTTGTTATTTTTCTTGTTTTTCAGGTTTTGCTCAGTAAGGCTATAAACTAGCCAAGTTTTCTCTTCAATAAGATAATAGAGATTTCTCCCAAATTTCTTTATCTCTTCTATAAGTTTTTTTGGCTCTTAACATTTGGTATCAAAGCCCCGTCACGGGGCCTGGTTAAAATTAAAAGCAACAGTTTTCTACGTGTGCAGTGGTTGAAGCACGATGGCAGAAAGTTCTTTCGTGCAGATAGCAGTTCCAAAATTTGATAGGCATTATGATATGATCATTAGGCGATGCTCATGGAAAAATTCTTGCGTTCTAAGAAGTACTGGGGCTTGGTGGAGAATGGGATTCCTGTAGTAGTAGAAGGTCTCACTAATGCTCAAAGGAAGAGCATTGAAGATCAGAAGTTGAAAGATTTGAAAAAAAAGAACTATCTATTTCAAGCAATAGATTGTTCAATCCTAGAGACTATCCTCAACAAGGATACATCAAAGAACATATGGGATTCTTTGAAGCAGAAGTATCACGGTACAACATGAGTAAAGCGTGCTCACTTGCAAGCTCTCCGGAAGGAGTTTGAAATTCTTCACATGAAGGCTGGAGAATCTATGAATAAGTATTTTTCTCTGACCCTTGCCATAGCCAATAAGATGAAAGCAAATGGTGAAGACAAGGGAGATATTGCTATAGTTGAAAAGATTATGAGATCTATGACTCCAAAGTTTGACTATGTTGTGTGTTCCATTGAGGAGTCTAAGGATATAGACACCTTAACACTATACTGAAATATTTGCACCTGTGGCACGCATGGAGATAATTCGATTGGTGGTAGCACTTGCAGCTCAAAGAGGATGGACTATCTACCAGTTAGACTTGAAATCTGCATTTTTAAATGTTAAGTTGAATGAAGTGGTTTTTGTGGAGTAGCCTTGTGGTTATGTGCAAAAGGGATATGAACAGAAGGTATACAAGTTAAAGAAGGCACTTTATGGGCTTAAGCAAGCACCACGTGGTTAGTTCAGCCATATAAAGGACTATTTCATGAAAGAAGGCTTTGAGAAGTGTGACTAGAAGCATACTTTGTTCATCAAGACAAGCAAAGAAGAAAAGTATTAATTGTAAGTCTCTACGTTGATGATCTCATTTTTACTAGAAATGATGAATTGATGTTTACAGAGTTTAAAAATTCCATGAAGCATGAGTTTGACATGACAGATCGTGGTAAGATGAGGTATTTCCTTGGTCTTAAAGTCTTGCAAAGATCTTACGGTGTTTTTATCAATCAAAAGATGTATGCTTTGGAGATGCTGCAACGGTTTGGAATGGGCCAAAGTAATTCTGTTCATAATCCTATTGTTCTTGGCTTTAAACTCGTGAATGATAAAGGTGGAGTTAAGGTAGACAAGACTTACTATAAACAGATTGTGGGTAGTCTCATGTATTTGACAGCTACTCAGCCTGACATGATGTTTGTGGTGAGTCTTATTAGTGGATATATGGAGAATCCTACTGAGCTTCATTTACAGGTAGCAAAAAGGGTGCTGAGATATTTGAAAGGAACAACTAGGTTTGGAATTTTCTATAAGAAAGGAGGAGATGATGAACTTGTTGCGTACACTAATAGTGATTATGCTGGAGATTTAGAGGACAAAAAGATTACTTCAGGCTATGTGTTTTTATTGAGTTCAGGAGCAGTATCCTGGTCATCAAGAAAACAACTAGTAGTAAATCTATCTACCACAGAGGTAGAGTTTAATGCTGCAGCTTTGTTGCATGCCAAGCAGTATGGTTGAAAAGGGTGTTGGGAAAGCCAGGTCAGAATCAAGGCAAGTCAACTATTATTCGTTGTGATAGTAGTTCTGCAATCAAACTCTCAAAGAACCCAGTAATGCATGGTCGCAGTAAGCACATAGATGTACATTTCCATTTTCTTCGAGAGCTCACAAAAGCGGGTACAGTGGAGCTGGTGCATTGTGGGACGCAAGAACAGTTGGCTGATGTGATGACTAAACCACTCAAGTTGGATGTTTTCTTGAACCTACGAGGGCTATTGGGAGTTTGTTCTGAGATGGATATAAACTGAGTGCTTGTAGCATTCAATTTAAGAGAGGAATTGTTAAGTTTTGTTATTCTAGACGTTAGGTTGCTTTAGTGGTTTGTTACCACTCTGTCAATAAATCCTTCTTGTTAAGGATTAGTTGTTTAATTGAATTAGTCTTACCACGTTATTAGGACTTGGTAAACGTGAGCTGTTATTTTTCTTGTTTTTCAGGTTTTGCTCTGTAAGGCTATAAAGTAGGAAAAATGATCTAGACCACTAAAAAGAGAGCTCTAAAGGACTTCTAATTTGTCTTTTACTTCCCCTCATTTTGTCTTTTACCTCACTATTTTTTTTTTTTTTTTTTTTATAAGGCAGCCAGCTCATTAGAGCTGCACTGTAGCAGCTCTAATTAGAGCTCTACAGCAGCTCCCATAAAGTAGCCAAGTTTGCTTTTCAATAAGATAATAGAGATTTCTCTCAAATTTCTTTATATCTTCCATAAGTTTTTCTGGTTCTTAACAATATAGTAGTCATCTTTTTATTTACAAAAATTTATAAATAATTTTTTTTGAAAAAACAAAAATAAGAAAAATAAAATAACTTTATATACATAAATATTTTGAATAATTATAAGGAGAAATGTTGGGTCCACACAAAATCCTTCCCCCAAATGACCCGAAAAATTATCTATCTATATTATTATTAAGTGAAAACCTAAATCGATTTAGTAAAACTTTCTTCTCATCATGCCACGTGGCAACTTTATATATCTATCTATACTATTATTAAGTGAAAGCCTAAATTAGTTTAGTGAAACATTCTTCTCCTCATGCCACGTGGTAACTTTATATATGCTACAATAAAATAAAAAAATTATATACACAGCGTAAGTAAGTTTTAAACCCAAGACTTTGGGTTTCATTAAAAACATACTTATCACTTAAGCAACATACATATTATAATATTTAATTCTGTATTATTTATTTTTATTATTAGTTATCTAAATTACACATATATCACGTGTACCACCGACTAGTAATTGATAAGTTATCATAAGTGGTGGTCAATAGTGAAAGGCCCCAGATGTAATAATCATAAGCGTAAAAGTAGGAGGTCAAACAATGGTTACAATATATAAGAATTTTAGAGATCAAATCTTTTTATTTTTAAAAGTATAAATTTTTTGTTGTAAAAAATATTTAGGAATTAATTTCAGTTGTTTTGAGGACAATCACTAAAAAATAGTCTTGAAAAGTTTTTTTTTTTTTTTAAAAGAAGTTTTTAGGGACAAAATTTTAAAAATGTCGCTATTAAATGCACTTTTACAGACAAAATAAATTGGTCCAAAAAGGTTAGTGATTTATCACTAAATATCCAATTTTGTCGCTAAAAATAAAATAATAACACTTTTAGCGACAAAAATATTTTGTGCCTAAAAAATGATCTTGTCCTTAAATTTTTGTTTCTGAAATTTTAATTTCTTATAGTAAGTCATCAGTAAATTTAGAATTGATATTTTAAAATTTTCAATTATTACTCAAAATTAAAATGGAAAGAAATCTATGTTACATGAGGAAAAAATTATATATAATCTTATTTTCTCACGCACAATTTAATGGGTTCATATGCATTTATGAATGCCTAATACAGGAGTGAATGGGGATACATTCCATTATTTTGGATCTGTTTGGTAACGTTTACGTTTTCAGTTTATATTTATAAAAATTTTATTAACTGATTTTTGTTTATTTTTTGTTTATTTTTTGAAAACATAAACTACAAACGCGTTTGGTTAGACAAAATGTTTAAAAAATTTTAAACATATAAAAAAGAGTGAGAAATGGCAAGTGGTGGCGGGTGGTGGGTGGAGACAAGTGGTGGCGGCGGAAGACGGTGGTAGAAAATGGTAGCGAGTGGGTGGTGGTGGTGGTGGTGGGTAGGTGGGTGACTATGGCGGGTGGTGGGTGGTGGCGGTGGTGGCAGTGGTGGCGGCGGGTGATGGGTAGTGGTGGCAGGTGGATGGCGGGTGGTGGTGGGTGGTGGCGGGTGGTGGCGAGTAGATAGCGGGTGGTGGTGGTGGTGGGTGGGTGGTGGGTGGTAGGGAGTGGATGGTGGTGGTGGTGGTAGTGGTGGTGGTGGCGGGTGGTGGGTGGTGGTGGTAGGTGGGTGGCGGATGGCGGGTGGTGGTGGCGGGTAGGTGGCAGGTAGTAGTGGGGGTGGGTGGGTGGGTGGGTGGGTGGGTGGGTGACGGTGGTGGGTAGTGGGTGGTAGCAAGTGGGTGGTGGTGGTGGTGGTGGTGGCGGGTGGTGGGTGGTGGTGGCAGGTGGGTGACAGATGGCGGGTGGTGGTGGTGGGTAGGTACGTGACGGTGGCGAGTGGTGGGTGGTAGCAAGTGGGTAGTGGTGGTGGTGGTGGCAGGTGGTGGGTGGTGGTGGCAGGTGGGTGACAGATGGCGGGTGGGTGGCGGGTGGTGGTGGTGGGTAGGTGGGTGACGGTGGTGGGTAGTGGTAGTAGGTGGGTGGGTGGTGGGTGGTTGTGGTGATGGTGGTGGCGAGGGATGGGTAGTAGTGGCGAGTGAGTGACAGGTGAGTGGTGACTGGTGGTGGCTGGTGGGTGGCAAGTGGCTGGTAGTAGCGGATGATGAGTAGTGGTGGCAGGTGGGTGGTGAGTGGTGGTGGCAGGTGGTGGTGGGGGGTGGGTGGTGGTAGGTGGTGGTGGCAAAAATCGGTGGTGGAAAATGGTGGCGGGTGGTGGCTAGTGTTGGGTGGTAAATAAAAAAAAACTGAAAACTCAAAATGTAAACTCATTTTTTGAGTTTACATTTTTTGGCCAAATTTTATAAATTAAGACCATTGATTTATAAATCAAAAATTTACCAAATAAGTTTTTATTTGAGTTTTTTAAATTTTTGTAAATATAAACTAAAAACTAAAAACGTAAGTGTTACCAGACGGCACCTTTGTGTTTAGGAATGAGAAAAAGAAGTTCGGATTTGCCAAAGTTTAATGTCTCAAATTTATGAGTGAAGTTGATGCATTGTGGGATTAATTTGTATTTATATCAATAATCTAAATCATTCATCTCATATGACAAATTCAGAAGAACATGTATGCAAAAAATTAGATTAATCATATATAAGTAATCACATGATCAAATCACATATATATTTTAACACATTGACAGTCTATTCTTAAAAATATGTAGGTTGTACAGATAAAAATCTGTTAGTATGACAATCAATGTTGGATCAACTTATTTTTTTGTATAGATAATTTTCTTAGTTAGTTCTATAAGATAAACAATTTATATTACCGAAAAGAGTCCAACTTAGTTCAATAATAGATCAATTTCACCATAAAGTTGAGATCTTTAAATTTAACACATCCAAACTGGAGGAAAAATATATATTTATATATATATAGCATTGCTTTTATATGAGATACGATTTGGATTGTGAAGATTATGTGATATGAAACATAAAATATTATGAAATTCGTTCCATTAGAGAAAAATTATTTGATATTTTTAGAGCAGTACATGATTATGCCACTTATTAATCACCAAATATTATGTCTTACTATTCTCTTATATGCCAATATAAAATCACAAATCTGACTCACTTCACGAATCATACCATTCTTAGAACATCACCTAACTACGCTCCAGTATTAATTGTTTGTTTTCACTTTTCAAAAAATTCTACTTTCTTATTTTCTGTGTTTTTTTGTTTTTACTAAATTTTTTTAATATTTTAAGCAATTTTTTTACTTTTTAGACACACCTAACATAAATACACCTAAAAAGTAAAAAAATTGTAAAAAAAATCTTTTAAAAATTCACTAAATACCAAAAATACAAAAAAAAAATTACAAGAATTCAATACATTTTTTATATTTTTATGTATTTATTAATTTTTTAAAATATTTTTTTATAAATTTTTTACTTTTTAGATACATCTAAGTAAGATGCATCTAAAAAAGTAAAAAAAAAATGTTTAAAATTTAAAAAATATTCACTAAAAACAAAAAAATACAAAAATTAAAAAAATCAATTTCTAAAAAACTTAATTTAAAAAATTCAAACCAAACACACTGCCCATGGAGCTCAAGAAAATGTGAAACACGCCACGGGAAGCTCAAACAAGCAAGAATGCATGTCCACACACCTGGCACAAAAATGAACTACGTAACGTGGCTTAGAATTCATCTTTGAATAGAATCAGGATTTTTTGCAAGACTTTTATGAGATGCCATGGTTTAATTAAAATAAGAAATCACTGACCCGTGGGGTAGGGAAAAAAATTATAGTCATCTTTTTTTAAATTAAAAAATATTTTTAACATAATTATATTGTGTGCATTAAAATTTCAGTGAAGATCAATATAATTATATTAAAATTATAAAATTAATTATATTTTTTCAAAACTTCAAAAGAAGTTAGTATATTTTATTCAAAAAAATTACAAAAAAATAGAGGGGCGCAATCCTCAGAGTGTTTGAGTTGCATCTCAGCTCAAAATGAGTTGCACCCCCCCCCCCCCCCCCCCCATATTTTATTAAAAAAAAATTTGGGTCCTACATCGTGAATTGTAATTCCCCTAATAAAAAGAGCAGTTTTTTTTGGAAAATTTATTTGAAAATTTTCTTTCAGGTATTTGTTGTTTAGGGTGTCCTAAATAAGTGTACTTTTTGTCTTTTTAGACTAAAAAGTTGAGGTTGAAAATATGAATGTTTGGGTTAACTTTTTGACTTTTTATGAAAAAATGTGTATTAAAAAATTATATAAATTAATCTATAGGGAAAAATTAGTATTGGGAGTTGTACAGCCATAATTGTTGACTTTTGGTGAATAGTGATAACTTTTTAACTTTTTGAATAACTTTTTGGCTTTTTGACTTTTTGAGACTTCCCAAACTTGGCCTTATATTCTAATTAGTTCATAACATATTCTTATATTTCAATAAATCTTATTATTTAGACATCTAATCCACCAAATGTTATTTATCATATTTAAAGTATTTCATGAATAATTTCACCATTACAAATATCTTTTAAACCATTAGCAACTTGGTTTGCACAATTTTGTACTTGTTATTTATTGAACTTTACAAATTCATAATTTTTGTTGTACATTTTTTTTATTTTTTTTTTTTTTGTGAAATTTATATTTTTGAAACCTAAATTAACAAGATCTATAAAACAAAATCTCACTTGAATATGTAATTTTATGAAACAAAAATAAATAAATAAATTTGATAGTGTGAATGTTTCATGATATGAATATTCACATTAAATAAATTTGACAGTGTAAATGTTCACATCATGAAACATTCACACCATCAATGTGAATATTAATGATTCTTCATCTTATTATTATAGGGATATTTTAATAACTATGTCACCTATAGGATTTATTAGAATATAAGAAAATAATTTGGGTAAATTACACCGACACCTCTTAAAGTTTCTATTTAATACAGATTCCTCCCTCACGTTTGAAAAATTACATTCCCCTCCCTGAGATTTGTAATCTCATTGCAAATTACCCCATAAATTGCTAATGTAATGCCCCTAAAATTTTTTAAATCACCATTTTGCCATTTTTCCTACAATTTCTTCTTCTTATCATCATGATTACATTCTACAACTTTCTATCATTAAACTCTGTCTAAACATATTCTTATTGAGTGATGATATACAAATATAAATTTTATATAAAATTTTCAAACACAATGATATAGCCTAATGGTGACCTTTCTCTTTAAAACAAAACACTCATAAACATGATTTATATTTACAACAACATCACTATCACAACATTTTTATGATATTTTTTGTATAAATTTTATATATGAATAGCATTTTTTTTATTTATTTCTATCATTATTTTTCTTTCTCGTCTATTCACCCACATTTATTACAATATTACTAAACACCATCATTCACATTTATTATAGTATTACTAAATTTTTGTATTTATATATATATATATTTTGTATTTGGTGAATTTAAAAAAAAATCACAAAATATTATGCTTCTTAAGTATATCTAAATTAGGTGTATCTAGAAAATAAATAAATAAATAATTGCTTAATACTAAAAAAGATTCAGTAAAAATAAAAATTTTTAAAAAATGAAAAATAAAAAAAATCAATTTTTTGTATGACTTAAACCAAAGAAGATAATTGTTATTTATCTTGAAATGACATGAACAAAATATCAGTATTGTTTTATTATTTTATATATATAAAGGCTAAGAATCAAATGTGTCATTTTAATTTGACAGGGGATAAGTGTAATTTTTCAAACGTAATGGGGAATCTGTATTAAACAGAAATCTCAGAGGGTGTCCGTGTAATTTACCCAAATAATTTAGAATAAGTAAAATATAAGTAGGTAAATAGAGATTTATAAATAAATGCCCCTTTTTTAGAGGGATTTATTAGGAAAAAAAATTTCTAGTACTTGTATCCCAATTAGTCCATAACATATTCTTATATTCTAATAAGTCCTATTATTTGGACATTTAATTCACTAAATTCCAATTCTCATATTTAAAATATTTTATGAACAATTTTAGTCTTACAAATATTTTTTGAATGCTTGCAATTTGGTGTTATGAATACGGAACATTCGCACTGTTAATGTGAATATTATTATTAGGGATATTTTGATAACTATGTCACCTATAGGACTTATTGGAATATAAAAAAAAAATAATTTAGACTAGGTGAAACATAAGCAGGTGAAGAAGAATTTATGAATAAATACACTCTTTTTTTTTTCTTTTTCTTTTTTCTCTAGTGAATTTTTTTAATATTTTAATAAATTTCTTATTTTATTCTTACATTTTAGTTGTACATAATTTAGATGCACCAACTACAACATATTAGGGTTTTAAAAAGGAAATTTTTATCCTCAAAAGTGAAAATTTTGATTTAAAAAATATTTGGAGAGCAATTTCTTGTCGCAATGATAATTGCTAAAAGGTCGTCCTAACAAGTTATAAAAAAAAATTAAAAAAAAATTTAAAAATTTTAAAAAAGGGACTTTTTGCGATTAATTTTTAAAATGTCGCTAATAAATGCTGAACAAAAAAATTTGGTCCAAAAAGATAATAATTCATCATTAAATGTCTAATTTCATCGTTAAAAATATAATAATGATATTTTTTTATGATAAAAATATTTCATCTCTAAAAAAATGTTTTTATCTCTAATTTTTTCCTTAAACCATAATTTATTTTAGGGATTTAAAAAGTAAAAAAATTCACTAAAGATAAATAACAATAAACCGGCACATTGGATAATAATCAAAGTTCAGCAAAAGAAGAAGAAACAAACCTACCCTTCATATATTGCCTACAAAGAGTTGAAAAGAAACTGAATGATTTGTTTTTCTTATTTCATAATATCTTTATTACAAGTATTTATACAAGTGGTTAAGAGTTTGTTAACTGTCTGTAGGTAACCAACTCCTACATTCCTCTTATTACTTAAACCATTACACTAAGGGAGCTTGACCTGCTGCTGCAGTTATGACCTTGGTTGCTGGTCTTCAATCTCTAAGTTCAAGTTGGCACTTGAACTTATACTCTTAACATTCCCCTGCAAACAGATGGGGCGTGGAAGCACCAGAAGTTTGTCCTTGAGATAGTGGAATCTGGAGGAAAGTAATGGTTTAGTAAAGATATCAGTGATTTGATCGGTAGTAGGAATGTAAGCTAGAGAAATTTGCTTGGAGGCAACACGCTCGCGAATAAAATGATAGTCCACCTCAATATGCTTAGAGCGGAAGTGAAAAAAAGGGTTGGAACCATGGCAGAGATGTTATCACACTAAAGGAAAGGAGGAGAAGGAAAAGGAATACAAAGATCCTTCAGCAACTGTTGTAACCATACAAGTTCAACAGTGGTGGTAGCCATGGACCGATACTCAGCCTGGATAGAGGAGCGAGAGACTGTAGGCTGCTTCTTAGCAGACCAAGAGATGAGATTGGGTCGCAAAAACACACAAAACCCCGAAGTAGACCTGCGATCCAAAGAATCTCTAGCTCAATTGGCATCAGTAAAAGCATGAAGAGTAAAAGGCCCAGGACTAAATCGAAGACTATGAGATAGTATACCTTTCACATAGCAAAGTAGTGGTTTAACCAAGGCAAAATGGGCAACTGTGGGTGCATGAATATGCTGACAGGCATGCTTGACTGCTAAAGCAATATTTGGTCGAGTTATAGTCAAGTACTGAAAGGCACCAACTAAACTTCTGTAGAAATGAGACTGAGAATAGGGTAAATCATCTGAAACTGAAGAGGAAGGCTTAATAGCCATAGGTGTGGAGCATGGTTTACACTCCATCATGCCTGCTTTATGAAGTAATTCAGTGGCATACTTCGGCTGAGAAAGAAAGTAACCCTGAGAGCTGGAAAGAACTGAAATACCAAGAAAATAGGAAATGTCGCCTAGCTTTTTGATGGAAAATGCAACACGCATCTGAGTGAGCAAAGACAGAATAACAAAGGGATTACTACCAGTAACCAAAATGTCATCTACATAGATAAGTAAGATGGTGAGATGAGTAGAAGTCTTGCGAATGAACAAAGAGGAGTCAGAATGATTATGATGAAAACCTTGAGTAATTAAAAATGTGGAAAAAGTGGAATACCAAGCTCTAGGAGCTTGTTTGAGCTCATACAAAGCTTTGTGAAGCTTGCAACCATGAGTAGGAGAATAGGCATTGATGAACCCTTTGAGGCTGGATCATGTAGACTTCTTCTTCTAATGTCCCATAGAGAAAAGCATTGGAGATATTCAACTGCTTGAGAACTCAATTCTGCTGCAAGACAAGGCATAACAAGATCCTTATTTGTAGGATGCTTAGCAACTGGACTAAAGGTTTCTTAATAGTCCACGCCCTCCTGCTGAAGATAGCCCTTGGCGACCAATCTAGCCTTGTATCCGGCTATAATACCATCAGAATTTTTCCTAATCCGGAAAACCCATTTGCAGCCAATAGTAGTTTTAGTAGAAGGTAAGGAGACTAAGGTCCATGTACCCTATTGTTGAAGGGCCTGAAATTCTTCATTCATGGCTGCAGTTCAAAGAGGAGACAGTAAAGCCTAAGCAGTAGAGAGAGGCTCAGTGGTAGAGAGATCGAGAGAAGAGGAGGTAGTAAGATGACAAGCTTTGGACCGAGTAATCATATAATGAGTATTGAGAGGAATAGCAGGAGGTAGGAGAGGATGATGAATAGCAATGGAGTCAATAGGAATAAGAGAATGAGAGATAGAAGAAGAACTAAGAGGAGATGCATGAGCAGTAACAGAAGTAGGAGAGGATGAGAGGCTTTGAACAGTATGAGGTAAGAGGTAGTAGGAGAGACAGAGAAAGAGGGAATTGAGAGTGAGGAAATGGGAACAGAAAAAGAAAGAGGCGAAGTGCTAGGAATAAGAGGAGAAATAGGAGCAGGAGAAATAGAGCTAAGATGAAATAAAGATTGAATAGAATTCAAGCTAGAAGTGGGGGATGAAAGAACAGCATATGAAAACCAGGTTTCATTGAATGTGACATGTCGAGAGAGAAAAATCTTGCCTAAGCTAGGATCCAAACACCTGTAGCCTTTGACAGTAGAGTGGTAGCCTAGGAACACACATGGGAGAGACCTAGGAGACAATTTATGAGCTACATAAGGCCGAAGCCATGGAAAACACTGACAATCAAAGACTTTAAGAAATGCATAATCAGGTAAAGTGTGAAAAAGCAATTCAGATGGAGACTTATGACCAAGGGACAAACCAGGCAACCTATTTATGAGAAAAATTGCAGTAGCCATAGCTTCAAACCAAAACTGAAAAGGAATAGAGGACTGATGTAACAAAGCAATAGTAGTCTCAGTGATGTGTTGATGTTTTCTCTCAACCACTGCATTTTGTTCAAGAGTAGAAGGACAAGTGAGATGATGAAGAATACCATTAGCAACAAGATACACTTCTGGATTGCTTTGGAAAAACGATACACTTCTCTAAGTAGATGTGCAACAAGAAATTCTGGAAGATACACTTCTCTAAGTAGATGCACATCTACTTAGTTTCCTCAAAGCAACAATATACACTTCTGGATTGTTTCCTCACTGATGATGGTGTAGCAGTGAGGAAACTAAGTAGATGTGCATCCATCATCTTCCATTGAAGAAATTCTGGATTTACTGTAGTTTTTCCAGATGAATCAAGGATCTCAGAGATTGGACAAGAAACCAATCCAAGAACGAACTCAAGAAGATTAGTTGCTCGAAAGATATTTTGAACTTGATTCTTCCAAATTAGAAAATTTGTAAGATCTAATTTTACAGTTATGAAGGAATTGAAGTTTGAAAGTAGAAGATTTAGGTTCTGCGGAATGGATGGAGAAACAGAGATAGAAGAAAGAGGATCTGCCATTGAAGCACTTTGGTGCTCGTGAGAGCTAAGGGCTCTAATACCATGAAAAGAAACTGAATGATATTTCATAATATCTTGATTACAAGTATTTATACAAGTGCTTAAGAGTTTGTTATAACAAACTCTTAACTAACTATATCTAACTGTCTATAGCTAACCAACTCCTACATTCCTCTTACTACTTAAACCATTACATTGAGAGAGCTTGACCTGCTGCTGCAGTCGTGACCTTGGTTGTTGGTCTTCAAACTCTGAGTTCAAGTTGGCACTTGAACTTATACTCTTAACAAGAGTGCTCATCACTATAATAATTAAACCTTATTCCATACATATGGATAATTAATGAAAGCCACTAATACACAACATTTATGGGGAAAATCGTAGCAACAATGCTACACTTATGATATTTTTATATCACATTATGTTTGTCATCGAACTTCTTCTTGAATGTATATCTGCAGTACACTATTGATCAGGAAAATGCAGCGAGTTTGGGTTTGGGAGGGTTAACCAAACAAATGTCAAGAAGATCATCCACAGAAGTATATTTGTAGTCTAGATAGAGCTTGGAGGCCTCCAAGTCTTCCTCTGTTAGCTCAAAGCTCAACTGATCTCCTTTGATGAATATGTTGTGTAGGATAGCCACCGGTATGTTGTCTGGATATGGTAAAGCTGCAAATAATAACCACCCCAATAAAAATCAATAGTAATAAGGTAAATTACACTGCTAGTCCTTATATATTATCTTTTGTGTCATTTTGATCCTTATAGTAATAATTGGCCGGATTTCGATATTTCATTTTATATTTTGTGTTGATTTTAGTCCAATTGATAATTGTTAAAATAATCACTGAGTTGATCAAGTTTATAATTTTACTTATAAAAATATGACATATGTCATTCATGTGTGTATTTTCACCAAAAAAAAAAATGTTAATGATTGTAATCAATTAGACCAAATTAAGACAAGAGTTATAAATTTAGGATTAAAACCGAGTAAATTGAAATTACAATGACTAAATATAGGGACTATCAATATAATTTATCCTAACAATAAAGGTTGTGCTAATGACAGTTTAATGAAATCAAAATTTAAATAAAAAAAAAGGTTTATTATACTAATAGTATACAAATATGTAATAATATACAAAACATGTGATCTGTTACACTTTGATCCCTAATATCAATATCATTCAAACAGTACCAGAATGTGTTGGGCTTTTGTAACATTTTGGGCTTTTAAACAGTAACTTGTAGCAGAATACACAACATGGGCTGTGAAATAGTAACAAAAATAGGTTTATATACTATGAAACAACCCCTTTTGTCTAAACAATATAATTATTATACACTACCTTATTAGTCCATTAAGTCGATGTTTGTTTGAGGGATAGAATTAGGGGATAGTAGGGTCGGGGAATTTTATTTACACTGAAAAAATCAATTAGTATGTCTAATTTATCAGTATTCTCAATTAAATTATTTAAATATATAATTTATTCTTAATACACTATATTTTTTCATAAATTATCCTTAAATAATATAATATTTTAATTTTATAATACACCCAAATAATAAAGTCACTTATTTTAGACTTACAAAGCCGAACATAGTTAGCTTGTTTGGTTGTCTAGCATCGAACAAGATTGTTTTGTTCGGACTTTTAGATTCGAACAAAGTGAATTTGTTTGGATCTAAAAGCCTAAACAGTATTGACATAAAATCGACTGAATATTCATTTTTACATTAAAAAAAAAAAAAAACACATAAATCAATAATTGTACTTTGATATTTATGTGAATACTTACCTTCTCTTTGATAGGTTGCTTTAAAAAAAAAAATGATTATTATTCTCATTCATTGTTTGATTTTATTCAATTTTTTTTCTATTTGAAAGTAACTATACAATAAGAAATAATGAAGTTGATGGTAATTGTGAGTTTTGGAGAAGTGGATTGGAGTTTTGGAATAAAGAAGAAAAACAAAAGAAAATAAGCTAAACTTGATAAAGAAGATGAAGAGACTTGAATATGAAGAATACTATAAGTGATTAGGGTGTATCATGAAAAAAATAATATTTTATTTTAAGATTTAATATGTATTATCTTTATTAGTAAATTTACAGTAGGATATACTAGTAATTAAAATTTCAAAATTTTAGTTGAGTGTACTAAGTTACTTTTTGGGTGCAAATAGAACCACTCAGTGGGTGGTCATCGACAAGTTGGACTGTCAGTCTATCCATCTCAATTTTATTTTTTTAGGATTTGAAAATAGTATTTTTAACTCGTAAAGTCAAGTTAGGCCAATATTTTAAGTCTATTAAATTAATGGATTAGACTTGGAATTCACATCAATAACCCAGCCCGCTAGTATATTTATTTTATTTTATTATTTATTTATTTATTTATATAATACATTAGAAAATATACAAACCATTTACTGCAGATTTTATTTACTTAAAATTCATAATCATTTCTAAGAGTTGCTAAAAACATTCCAAAGAACTGCTTGTGATGTGTACTATTTATTTTGTTGTCCAATATGTTGTTTAGTCCTAATTATTTGTTTAAAAACTAGTTTGTTTGTTACTTTTTTAAAAACAACCCATATACATATAGAGACTTGACGGAGGAGTTTGAGAATTATATTTTGAAATAAGGTTGGGTTTTGATTGACTGTACAGGCTTGATAGTTAGACTTTTTTTTTGACAAGCACAAAATCTATTTTTAATTGAGCAATCTCAGCCCGGCCCGGCAGCGCAATCTTCACCCCTACGGATAGGGAAAAACAAATAATACTATGGACCTCATTTTTTTAGTGCCATAACTTATGGTATGAGATTATATATTTAATAAAATTATTTATGTTTAACTTCGTATAATTTTTGGTGAAGCTTATCAAATGTATTACGATCTTGCTAACCAATATTCTTGAAGCATAACAAAATAATAACGATAATAAAAGCCACAAGGCACTTTCTTACTAATTTTCAAATATTTTTACATTTTTAATATTAACAATATCTCAAGAACTCTTGTTGGCCCTTCCAAATTTATTAGACGTTGGCTCTGTTTGGCAGAGAATCTTTTAGATAAAAAAATAAAATAAAATATCACATCACATGTTAATCAATCTTTTTTCACTTTATAAAAATATAAAAAAATAATTAAATTACAAATACACTATATGAAATTTGCTTAAAATACAGATTACTCCTTGTAATTTAAAAAATTATAAATACTTCATTTTTAGAATTTTTTATTTAACAGAATTAACTTTTTTTTTAGAAGGTAACAGAATTAACTAAAAAATAAAATTCTTGATTACTTTCCTATACATTAATAAAATTACTTAAATTATTAATTAAAATATATTTTTAATATTATTAAAAACTGTTAATTGATTTAATAATTTATAAATAAAAAGAGATCATATGTTATGAAATTAAAAATTTTTAAGAACATGATATAATTTCTTAAACTATATAAAACATTTCATATTTTAAATAAATCATACCAAATATATTTTTAATTTAAAAATAAATAAATAAATAAATAAAGTTATCAAATAGAGCACTTACTCTCGGAGAGTTTGACGATTGTTTCTTCTGATACATAGGTCCTTTTGAAAGAACGTCCAGTTTTGTTTTCCCAAGAAGAGAGCAAATCCAATTGAGAGACAATATTAAGTTGGGGCCTATAGAAAATGACTCGATTGTAAGCCCTTGGATCTGTGGCTGCTTTTATTGTGTACGCCGCCACATCTTCCTCGTAATTTAACACAGCTGCACAGCAAATCCCACACACATTACATAATTCCCATAAAATTCCTTTTTTATATATATAAATGATTTGCAAACACTAAATAAAATAAAACAAAAATGATAATAATTTTTTTAAAGCAATAATAAGTTATTTTAATACTTTTTAGTTTAAATGTAAATTTATCAAATTATTTATTATTATTATTTTTTTAATCATTCCTTTCATCACAAAGTCAATTTTCTATAAACTTTTTCATTTATTTATTGTGCTAGATACCCTTGGTTTAAATCCAATGGTATGAATTGTCAATTTTATGGGGCGTGTTTGTGTTTTCTTTTTCTTTTTCTTAGGTCGTTGTTCTTGCTTTATACTGTAGGATTATGGACATCCTTATTGAGGTTTATTAAGGATACACGTTTTTCTTTTATTTAAGAAATTATAAATATTTCAAGATTTATCTTCTAATGAACTTAATAGAAAAATGAAATTACTTAATTACCCTCTTATGCCAAAAGAAATTTGGTATACTGCCCTCATTTCCTTCATCTATCACCCAAACCAAGTTCTCTACCCTTAACTAATCTCAACATTCCATCACTGACTTCTCACTACCTCACCACAACTCTCTCTAGTATCATCTCATCTTTTCTTTCATTGTTGGGCCACCATCATCACCTCTCTCTCTCTCTCTCTCTCTCTCTATATATATATATATATATCACCCAATTCACCATCACCACCACCACTAGTTGACACTACCACGACCCATCATGGCTCTCCAATAGGGCTACAACCAAGCTCAGTCCGAAAGGTAAAAAGAATTATCCAAGCCTGTCCCAAGCCTAAACTTCTAGCCTGAGTTGACTTGTTTGAGTTTGAGCTTGACCTCGACCTTGACTTTAACACTAATGCTCTATTTGGTTCATTGGAATGAGATGGAATTGAATGAAATGATCATTCCTTAGGCTCTCAAATGAGATGATCATTCCCTTGAAATGATGAAGGATGATTCCATTTGTAATGCATTTTGTCATTGATTTTTTAGTATTCAACTAAACATGGAAATAAACATTTTAATAAAATGATCATTTCATTCCATTGTACTCTAGTGAACCAAATAGTACCTAAGAACCAGGGCTATGCAGCGGATGCTTGGACCCGCCAAACTCGACCGACCCGACCCGACCGGTGCTGTTTTGGGTGGATACGTGACACGTGGCGGGCGGATACGGGCCCAGATATTTTGATTTTGTAGATCTGGGTCAGGTAACGGGTAACCCACCACTTCCATCCGCGTGTCCGACCCGCCTGCCTGCCCATTCTATTTTTTTTCCCTTTTTTCCCTGTGTCTCGCCCTTATTTTTTCATTTCATGTTTTTGTAACCCTAGTTCTCCTTTCAATAGCTCTCTAAGGAGAGGTGATTGCATGATGTGGGTCTGAGGTAAATTTTATATACACTGATGTTTAATTAGATTTACAGGTTTTTGATTTCTGGGGTTTGGTGGGTTTCTATATTTTATACACAGTTTGACTGGGAATAAGATTTATTTATTTTACATATTTATGTGTGAGGTGTTGGTTAGAACTTTTCTGGTTCTGTAATGGAGTTGAAAACAAGGACTAAATAGTTTTGATTTAGTTTTCTATAATGGAGTTGAAAACAGGGGACTAAACATCACAGATATAATGAACTTTTTTGGTTCTATAATGAATTGATTCGTATCAATGAATCAATGAATGAACTTTCATTTTTTTCTTCTGTTTTTTTTAATTTATAGTTTTGATTTTGTGTTTATCAAAATGCAACGAAATGTGTCATATATTTGTCATGTGATTTTGAGTTTGAACCATTGAAAATTTTATTGGATTTTGAAGCCAACTATATATTTTTCATTTGAGTAAATGGGATGTTTAGTTTTTTCGGTAATTAGGGCTTCTCAACCTATGTTCTGTGACTATGTTTTGGGTAATCTCAACCTGTGTTCTTTGACTATTGTTTGGATACACAATGTTTGTTGTAATATATTTGATAGGGTGCAATTGAATTATGCCCAGGTTATTTTTTTAAGGAAGTGCACAATTGAATTATGTTGAAAATTTGTAAAATTTTAAATCACCAAACCGATTCATATCCATTCGCCAATCCGCCAATCTACTAAATCTGCAACCTCTGGACTGGCGAATGGATGTGAATTGATTTTCTCCAATCCGCCAATCTGACGGACGGATGGCGAATTACAGGTTCCGTGGCCACATATGTGCCCGGCTAAGAGCTAGAATTAGGCTCAGGTCATCCAAAGAATTGAACTAACCCTACCCAAAAAATCAAGTTGGTTCAGTTTATGGGATTTCAAGTTATTTGACCAACCCTAGTGAGTAGAGACATAGACGGAACCAGAAATTCATTTGCGGGGTTGCCAAGACATGAATTCAGATTCAACATATAAATTATATACAAATCTCAATTTATTTTAATTTTGAATTTATAATACTTAATTTGAATAAAATTAAAATTTTCCAAATATGATAAAAAAAAAAAAAACCTAGTAATTGAAATCATACATCCTAATTCATGATTTTTTCTTAATATGTAAAATTAAAAAAATTACAATCGTATCAAATGACATTGAAAATATATATATATATATATAATAAAAATATTATAAATTAAAAACAATAATAAAAGAGAATATAAATCACATAGTTATAATAATGAGAAGATTAATGGCAGAAGCAATGCTTTTTTTTCTATATTCCCAAGTTAATTTGACTCCCAAAAAAAAAAATCATACACTTTCAATCAAAAAAACGGCGTGCAGCAAGTCAAAACCCTTCTTAGGTTTTCTTTTTTTTTTCTTTTCTTTCTGTTTCCGGTCTCTTTCTCATCAAGAAAAAGAAGTGAATTTTTAATTGAAAAAGAAGTGAATTTTTAATTATATTTTATTTTTTATTCTATGTTCAGCTTCTGTTTTTTTTTTTCCAATAGAAAGAGGAGACCTGGGCCATCTAATGAATATGCGGGGGCATATTTGAAAATGACAAAAGCTACAGCAGGGGAGACATCTTTGCTTAAACAATTATTTATTATTAATAGTATTAAATTCAAAAGTAATATATATATATTTTTTTTTTTGAGCGGATGGCCGTGGCCATCTGGAGGTCGGTCCGTCCCTGAGTAGGGAAGACCAGCCGATATTAAAAGGTTCTTCTCGTGTTTGTAATATAATTTTTTTATTCACACATAAACTAATCATATAACTAGATACAATCATCTCACATGAGTGTAGGATATTGATTTTTGTACTCTTAAACTTTTCCACTGCAATAGTAATGTAGATATGTAATAGAAACACTTACCCTTGGCTTCACCAGTGCCATAGATGGTAACTTGATCATGGTTTTCACGAGGATGGAGTAAGTAATCAACAAAATAAGCAGCAAATGAGTTTGCAGAAACATAAGTATGTGGTATCCCAGCTGCCTCTGTTGCCCTTCTTATCTTCTTCTTGTTATCGAGTAGTGCTTGGAAGGGTGGTAGCCCACTTACCCTATCAACATCATTTCCAAATTCTGATGGGACAAACCTCTGCTATATATCATATACATAAAAACAATATAAAAAAATTAAATTCATACTGCATTATAAATTGTTTGACTATCAATTTTTTAAAAATTTAAACTGTTCTATCCAGTTTGATTCACCGAATGAGAAAAAATAGAATAAAATGGTAATTTTTTAGATTCTTTTATGAAATGATCATTCTATCACAATGATAACTGATAATTTCATTTATAATGTATTTTTTATTATTTTTTAGTCAACCAAATTAATATGAGAATGAATATTTTGATGGAAATTATTCTATTTTACTGAATTGAATCCAAATTCACTTTGTAAAACTTTGTGTGTAGATCATTTATGTAAAAATTAGATTGATTATCACATTTGTCTTAAAATAAAAATAAAAAATTGTGAATTTGATTTTTAAAACATATCACAAGTACAAAATTACCAAAATGCCCTTATTCCAACACTCACATATGGCGGACTCTGCTTCGTAAACAAGCAAAACACATGCAAAAATTATAATAATCAGGTAAGCGGTAAGATTCGAACAAGATCTGGTGCATCTAACAACTCATGCAGAAATCAGATGAAAAAACAAATTTGTCCAAAAAAAAAAAATCCATATAACAAGAGAAAATCAATGACCTTGATATTGCCAGCCTCTTTGATAGCATCTATAATTTTGAGTTGTAGAAGATGTTGAGGCACTGCAAGTGTAGAGATCACAACATCAACCTGTCGAAGTACTGCTACCAGCTTCTCGTGATCATCTAGTTCCCCCTGCACCCTTCCACATGCAAATTTAAACAACCATTCATAGTATATAGTACTATTATTATTACAATATAATTGTATAGTTCAATTTTATTCACACACTTGATGAAGTGTGTGCGAAGAAAAACAAATATTTTAATTAGTTAAAAATTGTGGAGCTCATATGTTTCGGTGGAGACAGTTTACTTTTTCAATATAAAATTTATAATTTTGAATGAATGAGATAATCTGTATTGTTCACATATACTGTGTTAGTATGCGAATAAATTTATCATCACTAATGCATGGTTTGGATTGAAGGTTTTGGTGAATAAAGAAAAGAAATTAAAAGTGAAAAAATTGTCATCACTTTGTCTCTACTTGTTTTAATTCACTTACAATTATTTGATTATATTTTGAGATTCTCATATTTTAATATTTTTACATGCTTAAACAATTTTGAGTGAAGAAGACATGAAAACAAATTCAGAATAAAAAAAATTTAACCGTGAAAAATGACAGTAGTCTATTTTATTTTATTTTTTTCCCTCACCTAAACCATAATCGTCATTACATAAGTATGGAGAGAGAGAGAAACCGAGAGAGAGAGAGAGAGAGAGTAATAATACATGGAAAAGAGTGACTCCAAGGGATTGGAAATGATGATGGAGTTGGAGCTTGGAAGGATCAGAATTAGGTTTGATTGGGCGAAGGTAAGCATAAGTTGGATGGCCCATAGAAAGGCTAGCCCTCAACATGTAGTTACCAAGGTAACCACTTCCCCCAAATATCAATATCTTGCTCTTTCCTTCTTCACTCCCCATTTGTTATTACTATGCCTTCTCCTCTAATTCCTACTTCTTTCTTCTGAATTCTCTTTGCCGCATGGCCCCTTTTTATCTTTTTTTTTTTTTAAAAAAAAGATAAATTACACTAACAGTCCCTATAGTTTAAGATTTTTGTCACTTTGATCCCTGACTTTTTAATTGTGACGCATTTGACCCTAAATTTTGAATCTTGTTCCAAATAAGGACAATTGAAGATACAATTGCTTAATTTCAAGGACAAAATTGTTAATTTGATAAAATATAAACTAAAATTTAATAAAAATAAATGTCAAAAAAATATTTTTGAATTTTTAAAAATTATTTTTATACACTAAAGATAAAATTATGTCAAATTAATATATCTTTTACACATTTATTTATTTATTTATTTTACCAAATTAATTTTTATGATGTGTTTGGATGATAATCACGTAATGGGTGATTGTTTTTATTTTCATTAAATTAGTTTTTATTTTTCGAAAAGTCAAATATGACGACAGCTTTGATATCATTATTAAACCAATCCATTAAATCAAAAAATCCTAAACTAAAAATATTTTATATATTAAATATATCGATTACACATTAAAATTCTAGCAACCATCCATTATATAATTATCATTCAAACACATAATAAAAATTAATTTGGTATAATAAATAAATAAATAAATGTTTAAATGATTTATTAATTTTACATAATTTTATCTTTTGTGGGTATAAATAATTTTTTAAATTTAAAAATATTTTTGACATTTATTTTTATCAAATTAGGTTATATTTTATCAAATTAATGATTTTACCCTTGAAATTAAGAAATAATATTTTTAATTGTCCTTATTTGGAACAAGATTTAAAATTCAAGGTCAAATGTGTTACAATTGAAAAGTTAAGGGCCAAAATGATACGAGTTCCAAACTATAGGGACTATTAATGTAATTCGCCAAAAAAAAAAAAAAAAATAGATAATGTTTTGACTGGATGGTCTATCAACCAAACAAAATATAAAAACTAATTAATAAAAAAAAGGTAAATTATACTAATATTTTTAAAAATTTGAAAAAAATACAATATGCTCTACAAGTTTAGCTTAATTATACTAGACTCTCTTAAGGTTTAATTCATATAGCACTAGACCCTTTTTTCATTAAAAATTCATTAGTTGAATGAATGAAAAAATAATATTATAATTTTTTAACATTAAAATTTATATTTTACTTTATATATCTTTATGTTTATATCATCTACATTAGTTTTGATCTTTTTAACCTTACTAAAAGTGAGGTCATGAGGGTAAACTTATTATATTTTTTTCAAACCTTAAGAAATGTCTATTTAATTTATCCCCAAAAAAAAAAAAAAAAAATCATATTTTTTGGGGAACTTTTTTGATAAATCCTCTTTTTAAAAGTTTTATTCTATCCAACTTATATTCTTTTTGACTATTCTATTAGATTCTATTTGAGGTAAAAAGACCAAAACACCCTCAACCTCTCGTGCCCCCTATTAATGTTGATATTTAATGTTGATTCTCATTATGTTTTGGTAGTTCCCATGCATCAAGATGTTAACTGTCATTATATTCATATTAATTTCAAATGAATTTTTGTCATTGTGTTGTCAATTATATGATGTGAATATTCACATCATATAATTGAAATGAATATTCACATCATTATATTCATATTTGAAATGATTTTTTGTCATTCATACTAAAACATACGAATGTAAACGTTCACATCACTACATTAGATGAGAGAGAATATTCACATGTCACGAACGTTCACATCACTACATATTGTGAATAAGAATGTGTTGTCAATTAAAAATAAAAAGGTTCACATGTTGTGAACGTTCACATTACTACATTAGATGAGAAAGAATTTTTCGGAAAGATATTGTCAACGTTCACGTCAGATGAGAGAAAATATTCACATTATCTTTAATATTTGTCAATTAAAAATATATTCACATAAGATGAAAGAGAATGTTCATATTATTTTTAATATGCTGTCAATTAAAAATATATTCACATGATATAATAATATAAAAATAATAACATCAATATTATTTAATTTGTGTATGAAATTTCCTATGCCTTGGTCCTTTCCCTTCTCTCTCCTCTCTCCAACATTAAATATCAATATTAAATATAAGGGCATAAGAGTCCAAGAAAATCAGTGGTGCTATATGCACCAATTAGTGTACTAATTAGTGTACTAATGCTAGTTATGATATTATTATTGACCCTACTCATTAATCAAATTACAAATATCAAAACCTCTTAAATTATGTCATATCATCAATTGGTACACTAGTTAGTGTACAAATTGATGCATATAGTATTATTCCAAGAAAATAGTGTAAATCAAGAACAATAACTTTATGAAATAAAAATATAAATACATGGGACTAAGTGAGTTAAAAAATTCATTCATGAATTTCTTGTATTAGAACACTTTTAAATGGTATTTATCAATAAAAATTCATATTTTTATTAATATACATGGTTAGATAAGAGAGGAACAAAAGTCCATTCAATCATATTTATGATATTTATTGACTAATAACACTATCCACTCACCAGTAATATTTATTTATTTCAATTGGAGTAAGTAATCAAGAGAATGAGTCAATGTGCTTTGTTTGCAATTATTCCTCCGCGGAATTCATTACTTTGGGCCATTTGTTTTCAAATTTGCAGTGGAGATTGAAATTGAAAATCTTGGGGTTTAACCCCTCAAAGTAGGATCTATTTTAATGATATAATAAGTGTCTTATCAATACATAAAAAAAAAAAAAATACTACTAATTTTTATAATATTATTCTTATTTGAATGGGATTAATTTATGGGTTAAATTTACTTTTTGTCACTATTTTTTTTGTTTCATCTCAAGACTATCAATTTTATCTATTTGGTCCCAAAAATTTCATATGATCTAATAAAAAATGATTGTAGAAATTACTAACCGTTAAAACTTGACTTGACAGACAAACAAGTTAATTTTAAAATTTAAACAACTTAAAATCAAGCTTCAATGGATTTAAAATTTTAAAAAAGTTATTTAAATTTTGAAATTTTATTTATACCATCAAATCGGTTTCAATTGACCAATAACACGAATCCAACAATCACCACAAAAAATAACACAAACTATGTATAACCCCCATAATAGGGTTATCTTCTCTTTTTTTGATACAACGGAAATAACCATAATAGGGTTATCAAACTCCAAATTCCCCCCCCCCCCCCCCCCCCAACCAAACATCACACCACAAGATAATGCTACACAACCATTAAATCAAATTTCTTTGTACAAAAGAATTTAGAAATAGATAAAAATGATAATTTAGGAATGAAATGATAAAATATATATTTAATGACAAATTCATCACTGGTAAATTATAAATACACTCTTTGAAATTTAATTAAAATACAAATTGTCTTTTGTGATTTTGAAAAGTACAAACACCCCCTTATTAGAATTTTTTTTTTTTAACAGAATTAACAGAAAAAATAAAATTCCTAACTACTATCCTATATAGCAATAAAATTACCCGAATTGTTAACAAAAATATATTTCTAATATCATTAAAAATTGTTAATTAATTTCATAATTTTTTAATAAAAATAATCATTTGTCTTGCGGTTAAAAACTTGAAGGGGCAATGTGTAATTTTTAAAATTATAGGAGACAATTTATATTTTAAATAAATATCAAAAGATATATTTATAATAACTTGATAAATTTTTAATAAAAATGATCATCTGTTATACGATTAGAAATTTAAAATAATAAATATAATTTTTAAAATTACAAAAAATAATGTGTATTTTGAACAAATCTTTTATATGATTCAACGATGATTCGTGGACACAGAATTTTCGTCCATGGTGGGCGAGTAGGCCAGTGACTTATCTTATCTTCAACCTCAAAAACCAAAATCAACTTTTATACTAAACAAGGGCCTGGTTTCATCCCGTCCAATCTGGGATTAGAGGGTGTTGTTAAAATTATAGGAGCTCATTTTAAGTCTCGTTTTGATAATTTGGACTGTTTAATATGTAGAACTCGTTTAGTATTACATGGTTATAAAAAATCACGTTGATCGGATAGCAATAGCTATCTCATCGGATTAATTTTCTATCAACTATCTATTTTTTTACTGTCTATTTTTTATTCAAAACTCATTTGATCACATATCTATCGATCTCCGATCAACGTGATATTTTATAGTCATATAATAATCGACGAGTTCTACACATTCAACAGTTCAGATTATCGAAATGGCCTAACAATATCCTCCAGTCCGATCTAAGACTGGAGAAAAGCTAGTGCCTTCAACAAAATGATTGAGAATTCTAAATTTTGAATTCTAGAGAAGTTCTAAACTGTGCGTCTCATTGTCTAATGTGATGTTTTGACTTTTTTTTTTTTTGGCTACCACAGGACAGTAGAGCTTTGATTAGAGCTCTGCTATTAGATATCTGAATCACTTTTCTTGTATTAATATTCATTGATGATTCGTGGACAGAGAATTTTTGTCCACGGTGGGCCAATGGGCCAGTGACTTATCTTAACTTTGACCTTAAAAATAAAAAAAAATGTGAATGACGAAACAAAATGTTAGAGATCTCAAAAAAAATTTTAATTTTTTTATTAATTATTTTACATAAGTGTAAGACTCACATCATGCAGATCCTATGAGGGTCTCTCACCCAATAAAAAATTTGATAAAACTTTTAGAATTTCTAACATCACTCATGGCGATCCTCTCATGGGAAAAATGAAAGAATTATGTATAATCGGATGACCAAAAATTGAAAATTTCTAAACATACATAAAATGTATATAAAAAATTTCATAAATATGATATGGCAATGTTATTATTGTAAATAAATACATCTTTAAAGGTGTTTTATTTTGAAGTAAATAATCCACAATGAACTATATTATTATGTATATGAACTTTTTATTTGTATAATATTACTCAAAAATTAAGAACCACTTGAGATACACGTTATTTACTGATCGGAAGCAACTTGCTTCTGGTCCGAGATCGGACTTGATGGTATTGTTCGGCCCGTGGGGGCCCAGCATGGGTTCTGTTTTGATAATCCAAACCGTTCAATGTGCAGAAGTCGTCGAGTTCTATATGCTTGTAAAAAATCACATTGATCAGATATCGATAGCTATGTTATCGAATTAGTTTTTTGTCAACTGTTAATTTGTTCACTGTCTATTTTTTTTAATATATTTTTTTTAATACAAAACTGATTTGATCACATAGCTATCGATATCCGATCAATATGAGTTTTTACAAGAATATAGTACTCGACGAGATTTACACATTAAAACGGTTCAGATTATCAAAACAGGACCCGTGGTGGGTCTCCACGGACCGAACAGCACCGTACAGTCTGATCTCGGACTAGAGGCAAGCTGCTCGCTTATTGATATACGATGTTGTCAACTAATAATAAATTTAGATATAGACGGTGAAATCCACTTGTGAGGAATGATTTTTAGATACTCCTTCATTTCAAACAGACCTTTAATGGATTCTCGCTCCAGTGTCTAAAACAGGTAACACTCTAGTTGGGGTGCCAAAATTAACGCTCCAACGGACAAATTAGAGATTGATTGTGAGAGAAAATGGGTTAGATATCTAAAGAATAGAAAAAAATCATGTGATCATACCTCCATTTCTTCTTTCAGTTACCTTCTTTATATAAAGATTTTGTGTAGATATTTCTCACCATAATCATCATGATGTCAGGGCCTATGTCCCTATTACACCTCCAGAAGGGACAGCTTGGGCCCACTTTGATTGGGATAGTCTATCGAATTTTCTCTACAATTCGGCATGAATGTTCTTTCATTCTGTAGGTACTACTTACTCGGCGTGTCACTTAGTTGGTGAAGAGGTTACTCGGCATCGAACCTCTATAATCCAGTGGGCCTAGTTGGCAACAGACATGGTTGGACTTGGGTCTATCAGTGGTGGGTCTGAGAGTGCTATGTTTGCCGAATATATAATTTTTATATTCGACTCACACATTACTTTATAAAAAGTATTATTTATTTTATAATAATTTAGTAATTGCCATATATATATTTGGTTACATAATAATATTTTATTAGATGATAATATTATGTATCAATAATGATATGAAATTATTAGTGCATGTCATTCATATTAGCCCAATATAAAATTATTTTAATTTAAGGACAAAGTCAAAAGATATGGTATTCTAGTCTTCTAATATTTTAGAAGTTAATTTTGGTCAAAACTAAACCTGTACGGGCAACCCAACGGGGCGCTTCTTTCCATTTTTCAACTTGTTTTACAACGTAAAATCTAGTGACTTATGCTGTAAGTATTTGTTTTCAACAAAATTGATATATTTTTTTATTTTCTAAATAAGATTTATTAAACAAAATCTATAATAAAATTTTGAAAAAAATAAAAAATTCACAGAGTTCAGTGTTTTCAAGACAGTGAAAATTTTCTATTTAAAGCTAAAATTTGGAAATTTAAGGATTCTAATTTTAAATTTTAGGCTAAAATTGTCAAATTGAAGGATCCAGAACAATCACATTAGAATTTTTTGTATCTGAGACCAGTGTAGTGAAATTTCCAAAGTAGCGTTAAAAATTACAATATTAAAAGACAATTGCAAAAAATTAAAACTTAATTTCTATTTATAGCCTAATAAATTTAAAATTTTGACAAAATTTCTGTTTTTTTTTTTTGGGGGGGGAGGAGGGAGTCAATTGATAGAAGATTAATTACATTAAACTAGACAAATCCAACAACCCATTACAAGAAATAGCCCATAATGGGAACAAAAAAATAACTCGAGCCTAATAACCATAACAAAAATCAATTCATGATAAGATGAAATAAACAACACAATACAACTCCATAATGAGAGAAAAATAATTAATATTTTTCTTTGAAAAGAATTAACATGTTGATATCTCGGATAGAAATGTATAAGAATAGCCAACTAAACTAATCCAATTGGTTTAAAATTTTATTGTGTTAGGTATTACTAGTTAGTTTAATTTCAGTCAGTGAAATTAATAGAAGTAAGTGAACTTACGAAATTGAGGGCCAATTGTGAAAAATTGAGATTCCAATAGGAACCTAAAAAATATCAAATTTTCAAAGAATTTTTTTGTATTTAGTGTTATCAATCAACAAAAATTTTCCAAGTAAAATTTCACTATTTTCAGTTAATGAAAATTCACGACTGGCATTTAAGACATCATGATGGTGAACTAACTGGTATTTTCAGTTAATGAAAATTTCACTAACCTAGGTTAAATGTAAACCACCATGAGGGTGAACTAACCCAAGTTAAATGTAAATAATCTTGGTAATGGAATGAAAATTTGTGTGATGAGGTAGAAGACAAACAAAGATTTCGAAGGCTGTATTTAGTTTGAGAATTTGGAAAGAGATTTAAAAAGGAATAAAAGAAGAAAAAAAAATAGATAAAATGTGAATAAAATATATTTATATTTTATTTAGTTTCATACATATTTTCTCTTTTTCTTTTTAAATTCTTTTCTAAATTTCTCAACCAAACCAAACCTAAATGAAAACGACTATTATATATGTAGGAGCTCGTCTATAGACAATTCTTCGTGGACTAGTAAAAGTGGACAAAATCAATCACTTCTTCGGTCCATTTCGTAAGGCATTGATAGACAATTCTTCGTGGACTAGTAAAAGTAGACAAAATCAATCAATTCTTTCGTCCATTTCGTAAGGCATTGAAAGACAATTCTTCGTGGACTAGTAAAAGTGGACAAAATCAATCAATTCTTTGGTCCATTTCGTAAAGAACTGAAAGGTGAAACAAAACACTAGAAAAACTGTCCAAATCTATGTTATCTATGTTATTTATGCAATTTAATAAATATATAAAAAATAAATGAAATATTTTTTTAGTAAAATCCAAATTCATATGTAAAAATAGAATAAAGAAAAATGATTTAATTACATTTTTGGTCTCCAAAATATAAGATTTGTGTCATTTTGGTATCCGGTGTTTAAATTGTGTTAATTTAATTTTTAGTGTGTAAAAAATATTTCAATTTAGGCTACCTACCAAATTCCATCAATAGATGTCATTAAATTCAGAGATAAATGTTAAAACTGAATTAAAAATTTTCACTTTTAATCCAAAAAAATATGTGACATATGTCATTAATATAGAAACTCACTTAAAAAAATTACAATTTTAATCTTCAAAAATGTGATTTTGTGTTATTTGAAGTGTCAAAAGTAAAGATGGTGAATTCAAGTAAAGATGAAGTGTCAAAAAAATCGATGAAGTGTCAAAAGTAAAGATGGTGAATTCAAGTATAATTCTGTTTGGTTTTCAATTTTTAAAAATAGTTTTTGAGTTTTAAAATTTTTTTAATTAACATTTTAGATATTTTAGTTATTTTTTGAGGAGCTTATCGATAGGTCTCATATATAAAATTCAAAATCTATTTAGTCCCAAAATAATACACTTGCACTAGTCCTACATATTTTTAATTGTTACCGAATTTTATTTATTATTTTTAAATTTAAAGACGACGTTACATCCCACCACTTCTAGATTTCCGTCAAACGGTCATCGGAGACTCACTGAAATATTTAACATTACGAGGAAGTCGTTGGAGTATCACTGGAAATTCGCTAGAATGTTCTGAACTTCACTGGAAGTCATTGGAATGTCTAGAATGTTTGCTAGACGTCAAAAATATCGTCAGAGACTCACCGAAATATCCAGAATATTGTCTCAAAAAAAGAATAAATTAAAAAATTAGAGCGAAAAAACATAATAAATTGTGTTAAATATTGATAAACTGAAAGAAGGAAAAAAAAAGTAGCAATAACAAACAACAACAATGAGAAAAAATATATATTATACAAAGTTATGAAACTGAAAAACTTTACAATTCTAAAAAATTGTTCATTTCAAAACTAAAAAAAACTGAAATTGTAAACTTTTACAGTTTTTACCGCCTGTAACTAAAACTCGAAAAGAACTTATTCAGAACTTAAAAAAATCTTCTATTTAAATAGAAAAATGAAGTGTGTAGTATAGAAAAAATTAAAAAACTGAGAAATCAAAGGAAAAATACAAATATAGAAAGAGGGTTGTACTCCGGTAATTATTTTTTGTTTAGATATCTAGCTAAACCTGACGTAGATCTACTCGGATCTACTTCAGATTTGAGTAGATTTACTCATTTTCTTTATCGAAAACTCATCTCCTTCACCGTCGGTGAAAGCAAAGTAAAGAGTCAGTACTTAGTGGTTGTCGGTGACTGTAGATTAGAATGAAAAGGAAAAGAAAGAAGGCGTGGGCGTGGGTGTCACTGGATATTAGAGAAAGAGAAATAAAAGAGAAGTAAGGTGTAGAGAAAGAGGAAACATAAATGGACACAAGACTTTTGGATCTATCTAAAAGATTTTGGGATTAAATAAAACATATACTTTTCAAGAAGGATTTTTGGATAATTTACCCTTATTTTTTTTTTAAAAGTACTTAAAAAGTAAAATATTTACGAAAAAATCTTTTAAAAATTCAATAAATATATTAAAAAAATCTATTGAATTTTTGTATTTTTTTAATATTTAGAGAAAATTTTCACAAATTTTATATTTGTTAAATATTTATAAGCAAAAAAAATACTTTAAAAAATCACTAAAAATGTAAAATATAAATTTAAAATTCAAAACTATTTTTAAAAATCCAAAATCAAACAAAACAAATTCATGGTATTAGGTAGGGTGCTCACAAATCAAACTGATCTGCTAAGCAGTTTCAATAGTACGAGCGATGGATGCAGATGAATTTTTTTTAAATTTGTCTATGTTCAGATGATGACAAATAAGAGGTCACTCGACCCAACTCGATATTATATTTTATACTTTGGGTTGTTTTGAGAAGTTGATTAAAAATTAATTTTTTTTTTTATTTTTTTTTTTTTTGACTTTTTTAAAAAAAATATGTAAAAAAAATAGAGATATGCTATAAACCAAAAAAAGCGAAAAAGTTGACTTTTAACCAACTTGTCAAAATGGTTGTATGTTAAAAAAAAGAATATTTTATTTACTAATAATGTTAGTTACTTATAAAATATGAAAGTTTGACTTTATTTTAATTATATAAAATGAGAAATAAAAAAAATTGGCCTCAAACAAGGCTTAAAATAATAAAAAACTATTCTAAAATAGTTCCAAAAGAAAAAAGTAATATACAAACTGCAAAATCGATCTGCATCTACTCATTAACCTACACGATGTACTCTTTTAATATTGCTAATTAAATAGACAGATGCAAATTAATTTTTTTAATCTACCTAAGTTTAAACGAATAACTGATGAAAGATTACCCAACACGAGATGATCCGCAAGCACCCTACCTGAGTTTAAACGAATAATAGATGGAAGATTACCCTACACGAGATGCAAGCACCGCGAGTATCTGGTTCAAAACATTGGCGTGAATATTGGGATTGAAAACGTCGGAGATTGGACCCCTCAAACGACATAACACAAAATTCTGACGTATTGAATACTACATTTTGTGAACAAATTCATTTAAGGGAGAGGGAGAGGTTCTCTCCCGTCCACATAGCGGATTTGTGTGTACTATTGGGTTCGTGGGATTTAATATGTATTTCGTTTTGATAATTTGAATCGATAATATATAGAACTCATCAAATGTTTTGTATCTGTAAAAAATTATATTGATCGGATATCGGTAATCTCTTGATCGGAACACATTTTTGCTAATGGTAAATATGATTTTAAAAATAAATTATTAACAAAAATATATTTCAATCAAGGGGTTACCGATATCCGATCAACGTAATTTTTTATAGGTATAAAATACTCAACAAGCTCTACACATTTAATAATTCAAATTATCAAAACAAGACCTGTGATGGACTCCACGAGCTCAACAATGCATTCCAATCTACTGGAGAGAAGCCAACTCTGAAAAGGGAAATGCTCAAAGTGTAATACACAATGAATGCAATTCTATCACAAAATTATATAAATTTTTACAAATTTATACAAATGATCTCACAAAAATACGTAAGTTAAATACAAATTTGCTTAAGTTTGTAAAAATTTAAGACTTACACAAATTTGTACTGAATTTACACTTTTTTATGAGATCACTTGTGTAAATTTGTGAAAAACTTATATAATTTTATGATAAAATTACATACCATGTGCATTGTACACTGAATTTTTTCTTTTCTTTTTTTTTTTTTTTTTTTTGCTTGTTTGGGTGGGATTTCAAATGAGAAAAACGATTTGGTACCCTACAAATCAATCGTACTGTTAAAAGATCTTGTTAAATAGTAGTATCTAGTTAAAATAAATAAATAAATAGTTGTATATTTGTAAAACACATTTTAAAATGAGAAAAACGATTTGGTACCCTACAAATCAATCATACTGTTAAAAGATCTTGTTAAATAGTAGTATCTAGTTAAAATAAATAAATAAATAAATAGTTGTATATTTGTAAAGCACATTTTTTTATTATAATAATGTATAAATATTTTAAATTTGTTAACAAATATTCTTACAACTCTCATTAATAGAATTATTTGTTATAAAGAATGGAGAAGATAAGAGTTAAATTTTAAAGGAAAATAACGCATCGGTGAAAAATAAGACACAAATTTACAAAATGGTGAAAATCTTTTGCCGGTTCAAGTTTTTAATGTATTTTTTAACACATTAAGAAATTGCACCACACCTGTTTGTAAATATTCTCTCTCTTCTACATTGAAATGATAATTTTCTCTAATTTTAATGCCCAAAACTATTGTCATATATGTTTTTTTTCTCCTTACAATTACCCTCCGTGTATTTCAAGTAAAATTATTTTTCTATGTTTGATTTCAAGCTTGAAATTAATGTACCTAATATTTATATTAGTAATAGTGGTAGTAGCAGCGATGGGATGGAGGTAGAGGTGGTGTGGCAATGGCAGTGGTGGGATAAAGGTCGTCATGGTGGGATGGCATGGTTGTGGCAACAATGGAGAACATTTGTTGTTGACCATCCTACCAAATGTCAAAAAATGTAGAAAAATTCTGCCCGACCAGACGGAGCATCAATGTAGATGGCCCATTTGAATGAAAAATGAATTAAAAAGAACATACTACAAAACAAATATGTTGAGATCATATAATTATAATTATCAGATTAATTTATTTTTTTTCATAAATTATTTACATACATAAACAATGAACATAAATGAAACAGATCGTCAAAATAAATATTATGGTAGACCCGCATCAAAAGACTAGATAGTCGAGTCCTTTGTAAAGATTGGAGACAATCTTAACTCTAAAAAATAGAAAGTACGTTGAGTTCTTCCAATTAAAAAAAGTCTAATATATATATATTAGCATACCCCTTATTATGTACGGGATAAAAATAATAAAAAAAATATATTTTTTTTAAATAAAAATTTAAGTGATATATTATTTATGTTTCAACATTACACTAACAATATGATTTATGTAGAATATCTTATATGCTGTTAAGCAAAAAAATTATTGGCAAAAATAAATATTATATTTTAATATAAACATTTGAAATTAGTGTTACTGCGTTTAAAACTTGCTAACATATATTAACTATATATACATTGAAAATTCATCTAAAAAAAATTAAATTTAAGCTAGTAAGATATTTAGCACTAAATGTTTAAAATACTTTGAATGTGAGTTTTATATTAAATCTTAATAAAATATTTATCATTCTTTATTTAATATTAAAAAATTAAGTTCTACTAATTACAAATCATAAAAAAATAGCATTATTAATTCATTACTTGAATTTTATTTATTTATTTTATTAAATATATTCAAGTCTAATTAACTTTAAATTTTTGTTTTTTCAATTACGAAAAATGTAATGAACTATGCATTCACAGCAAAATTTTGATTGAATATTTTTACCTTATCATATACTTACTTAAATTAAGCTTATTCATGATATTATATACTTACTTAAATTAAGCTTATTCATGATATTATACTATGTTTAAGATTTATATACCTTTGATTGGCATCCTTTAGTAATGGAGTCTATTTGATATAAACTCAATTTTATATATGAAGAAAGTAATAAAAAAAATTATTTAATCACAAGTAAAATTGTAGTGATCCCAATTTTGATCATTCTTTCATGTTTTGCCACTTCGACTGGGCCGGTTGGGAATCAAGCTGCCCGGTCAGCTCACGGGGGTCCAGGGGGCAGCGCTCCTTGGCTGGTCTGAGGGCAGCGCCCCCGAAGCAAAAATGCAAAATGCATTCGAAGTTGCTTGTCCGCTCAAGCGGCCGTTTATGCGCTTGAATAGAGAATGTTTGGTTTCAGAAGTTTGACCTGTCTGCAAAAGTACTGGGTTAGTGTATTTGACGCTCGAGCGGAGCTTTCCACGCTCGAGCAGACCATGTTATATCAGTTTGTGAATCTAATATTTCAGATCACTTTTTCAATTATCTCTCTCTCTCTAAAACTCTCCAGAATTCCAGATCGGGAGCTTCTCTCTCTAAAAGTCATATTCTCTCTTTGATTTCTCCAAATTCATTGGGATTTAGACCTAAGTTCTTCACCAAAGTTGGTTATCATCTCGAGGGCTTTGTTGTGTGCGGTGAAGATCGAGTTTCGACACCGTTGATTTTGGGAGTTTCATCTCATTTCTTCTTCAAAACTTGAGGTAGGGATTTTCATAGAGTTATATTTATGTTTTTACAAGACCTATATGATTTTCGAAATCATCTTTTAATAGTTTTGAAAATTAATTATTGATTCAAGAAGTTGAGCGATTTTGAAAGTGAGTTTGTCTCTTGTTCTTTTAAAATGATCTTATAGGTTTTGATCTTTGTTGATTAAAGAAAATATGATTTTGGAAAGTTTTCTTTCAAAAGATTGAGTTGTATAGTTTTGGTGAGAAAACCTAGAATTTGGAGATTTTTTTTAAGAGACTAAAAATCTATGAATGATATTGTTATATTTATTTTGTGTGTCAAAATAAATGGATCTTTAGAAAATTTCTTATTTATATTTATATAAATGATGAATTTCAGGGAATATGAGAATTATTATTCATTTTGAAAAATTATTGTTCAAAACGTTGAAATAGTCTTGAAATGGCTAATTGTTGAGGATACTTGAGAAGAAGTAATTGTGTTATTCCTTGGATGATGAATTGGAAACAGTATTTATATTCATCTTGTGTTATTGACATATTAATTCATTTGATTACATTAAACTTTGAAAGTTAATTTGAAAACTTATATTGAGAAAAAAATCTTGAGAAACAAGTTTTCATGGAATGGTTTTGGGGTAAATACGTTAGTAAGTCTTGATAGGTGGTGTAGATGATATTAAATAAGTTGGCTTGAGAGTTCGGGGTGAAAGGCCGAAAACCCACGTAGATAAGTGTCGAGCCTTCCAGTTAATACCGGTAAAAATGACAAATTGGTAGCACTTGTATAGTCTACTTGTAAACACCGACCTAGGGATTATACCAGAATTGTATTTACCGCTCTTGAAATGAATTGTTAAGTTTTAAAGAATTGAAATTGCATGACATCATTGAACATGATGGTTTTCAAAGATGAAGATGTGATTTTCTTTTAAAATGGCATAACATGGCATGTGCATTTCATCTCTTGAGACTTGTATAAAATATATATGGTTAATTACACTAATAGTCCCTATAGTTTGAGACTTGTGTCACTTTGGTCCCTGACTTTTCAATTGTGACACATTTGACCCTGAATTTTGAATTTTGTTCCAAATAAGGACAATTGAAAATATCATTAGATTTTTCAAGGGTAAAATCGTCAATTTAATAAAATATAAACTAATTTGACAAAAATAAATATCAAAAAAATATTTTAAATTTTTAAAAAATTATTTTTATCCACTAATGATAAAATTATGTAAAATTAATAAAAATTACATGATTTATTTTTTAAAATTAATTTTACATGATCATCATCCAAACACATAATAAAAATTAATTTGGTAAAAAAAATAAATAAATGTCTAAAAGATTTATCAATTTTACATAATTTTATTTTTAGTAGGTAGAAATAATTTTTCAAAATTCAAAAATATTTGTTTGACATTTATTTTTGTCAAATTAGTTTATATTTTATCAAATTGACAATTTTACCCTTGAAAAATCTAATTATATATTCAATTGTCCTTATTTGGAACAAGATTCAAAATTCAGGGTCACATGTGTCACAATTGAAAAGTCGAGGACCAAAGTGACACAAACCCCAAACTATAGGGACTATTTGTGTAATTTGCCTAAATATATACACTTTGTTAAGGATTTCCTATTAGGCTTTATGCTTATCCTACGGGATTTTTGTACAGGAAAAGGTGTGGTGATGCTGCTTAACTAAAGGCAAGGAAAAGTGTGTTGAGAGAGTAAGAGACTCTCATTTTGCTGTGACTCTGTGTATAAGTCAATGGCTGTATGTGTGTGGTTTTGAATAACCGTTTTGTGTAACCAGGCTCAAGCCTTGAAAACTTGTAAACCCTTGGAGGTATTTATTTGTTTATTTTCTGCTTGTTGGATTAATGTATTGTTGCATGAAGAACTATTATATCATGTAATGTAAGTTTGGAGATTTATATTCGGTTTTCCTTGAAAGAGCCATGATTGTTGTATTATCATTTGGGTTAGAAATTTATAGCGTTCCAAGAATAGTATAATAGTTTAAGTTGTCATAAAGAATGTGTCAAACATAATGGTAACTAATGAAATTGATAAATTTAAAAATATTAATTAAGTCCAAAACTATATATTTATCTCATCAATCATACTAAAACAATTATGTTAATTAAAATTACATTACATTACATTAAATTAATAAAGTAAAACTTTCTAAAATTTAATTTCTTTGTTATTGATAGTAAAATCATATTATACTATAATTTATATTCAAGAATGAGTTTAATAAGAATGAATTTTAATTTGTAAATAATAAATTCATTAAATTAAAACTCATGTACGGACTTATTCCTCCATTTTTATACACTCGTGCATGGGTTTTAATTTTTTATTCTTAAATTTAACCCTTTCATAATTATAAAAATAAAACCTAAAAACCTTGTCATAACAAAGAAATTAAATTTCAAATATCATCTTTATATTACTTTAATATAATGTCATTTAACTTAGCAAGCTTCGTATTGAGTAACATAATAATTTAATTTTGATTAATTTAGTACAGCTCATATTTTTAGTGCAACATTTAAGAATTAAAAATCTTTTTTTTTGGGTAAAAATTTTAGTTTAAAATTTATTATGAGTGGTGAGGGCTCAGGCTAGCAATTGTAATATTATTTCAAATTTATTTGCAATTTTCATAAATAAATCAATTTTCTAAATATATTTAGTCAAAGTGTTGATTTAGGTAGGAGACACTAGATTAATTATGATATTATTTTAAATTTTATCAATGAGTTTAATTTGACTAATTCATGGTAATTTTGAAACTTCTTAAAATTTAAAAATGAATTATAGTTTAATGTTGATAAATTTATGCACAAGTCTCAATTCATGCTATGATTTTTGCTTCAATCAAAAGATGATTTTTTTATGAATATCTTCAATTTATAACATGAGTATATAAATTATTGCAAAGGTTTAACTACTAGTAAAGAATTATCATATATAGCAAAAATCAATGATTAAATGACACATGTGTTTTTATATTTTTATAATCTCAAAAAATTAAAAACATTGTCCACGTTTATGCATAATATTTTTCAAAATAAGATTTTATTTCTAAAAAAAATTAAGAAAAATTTACTCATAAATCCCATATGGGGGAATGTTGATCCATTTAATCCTAAAAGTTTTCTTATTAACTAATTAGTCTTTTTTGTTTTGGAAAGTTATATTTATTTAATTTGGTGCCATTTGAGTTTAAGTAAATGTCCTTTTATGATTCATTTTTTCAATTTTCTAATTCTTTTTTGGGATGAAAATAGAAATGTGAGATGTGAAAAATTCTTTTTGGGGGATTGATGATTGAAGTGTTGGTTTTCAAGCGTGGAATCTGCATTTCTGTTAGTGTGATTTGCTGGCATTACATTAGAGTGCTATATTTAGAAAAAGATATACTAAGGAGATTTTGTGTGTTATATTAATTCAAGTATTATGTTTGAAAAAAATACACTAACGAGTTTTTTTGGAATGTTATGTTGTTAATTTTGAGAAAAATACACTAAGAAATTTTTTCGTGTGTTACATTAGAGTATTACGTTTGGAAAAAGTTATACTCGAGAGTTTTTGTATGTTACAAATGCTTGGGAAAAGTATACTAAAGAGGTTTTTTGGAATGTTATGTTGTTACGTTTGGAAAAAGTATAATAAAAAGTTTTTTAGTGTGTTACACTAGAGTGTTACGTTTAGGAAAAATACACTAAATTTTTTTTTTTTCTTGAAATGTTACATTGTTACGTTTGAGAAAAATATACTAAGGAATTTTTTAGTGTATTACATTGAAGTGTTACGTTTTTGGAGTATTATATTAAAGTGTTATGTTTAAGAAAAATATACTAAGAAGTTTTTTTGAAGCGTTACGTTTAGTAATTTCAACATTGTGAGAACACCCACATTTATTCCTCAATACGTAACACATGCGCATTTATACTCGCCTTTTATGGAATTCACACTAGAATGGGGTCTTTGGATCCATAAGAAAAAAGGAATGATCAAACCGTTTATAAGATCACTATTTGAGATTTATTAGTACTTCACCCAAAATTTAAAACTAAATGTTTTAATATAAAGAATTCAAAAATACAAATAGTGTAATATATCCATGTGTATATAAATATTACCATATTGATAATAAATTAACAAAAATAAATATGCTTTGAAATTAATAATAATTCAAAATTTAATTTAATTTCCAAATTTAAGTGATTTAATGATTATTAGCACATGAACCAAATAATTAATTATTAATTAAATTTAAAATGCAATAACCAATGATTGAGTGATGTGTATTTAAATATTTTAAAAGATTAAAAAATTTGTGTTAAGAGTCCCAAACTCAAAGGCCTCATATTATATAATATTTTTTTTTAATTATAAATGCAATAAATGTTTCTAGATTTTAGTATGACCACACCTTCACAATAGGTGGTTTTCCAAGTTGACTAAAAAATTGCAAATACATAAATTTTGTTAGACTTTTATAAGGTTGTTGTTGCATGGATTGCTACATATACCAAGCAAAAGCTTGGATTTATTACATATTTTTGAATTTTTTTTTTTTAACACTGAGTACTATTTTTTCTTATCAATTTTCTGTGTGGAAAATATATTCAAGAAGATTCAATACTTATCGGTAAGAGTGATCCAATTACTACTACTGCATGTCAATTTTCTGTGTGGAAAATATATTTAACATTCATTACTTTTTGGCAAGATATTTTACTACTTTACCTAATCCCTTTTGTTTTACAAAATTTATAATCCAAGCACAGTTAAAAAAAATTCTGCTCTAGTTGATGTAATTGGTTCGGTACGATCAATATTTAGGTAAAAAATTCCACCAAATTGATAAAGTCGGTTTTATTATTTTGAACATAGATACTAACCTCTTCTTTCATTAAACCACACCAAACCAAACCAAACCAAACCGATTGAAATGATTCGAATCGGTGCGGTTTAATCGGTCTAAGATCTTTCAAACTTGAGCTACTTTTAAATATAATTACTAATCTATATAAAACCATTAAATTAGGTTTTTATCCATCATTTCAAACATATCCAATCCATTTATTTAATAAATATTTTTCAATTCCTAAATTAACAAAAAAACAAAAAAAGAAAGTTAAAAAATACTAAGGTTTCAAAAATACTGAGTTAGAGTTAAGATTATATATATTAAGAATTTTCAAACTTAGGTTATAAAGATGATAAGGCTAATAATTTGTTATACTTATTAATATTATTAGATTATTAGATTATATACATTATAAATACAATATATGTTGAAGAGATCGGTTTCGGTTTAGTTCGGTGCACAAGGTATTTGAACTGATACCGAATCGAAGATTAAAAAAAAAAATCAAATTTAAAAATCGCACCAACCGATTCTTGTTAAAAAAACAAATCAAATATAATCGATTTGATCAGATTCAATCGATTTAATCGATTTTTTCCTGTTTTTCTTGCATCCCTATCTGTATCTATAAAGGGTGAAGATGAACTAACTTGTTAGAACATTTTGTTGTCAAATTCCATGGATCAAAACCAAGGTTGTAACAAGAGTTCTTTAAGAAGTTGGTTTCCTTCAAAAACAGGATTACTTTGGAGTTCTGCAAGAAGTTTGTTTTCTACAAGAAGTTGGTTTTCTTTTCCAACTAGGATTGCTTTGGTTTTCTATAAATAGTTGGGTTTCTCCCAAATCTAGGCTATTCATTGATTCATTCATTGAATCTCTCCAGATCTTCTTTTTTTGTTCTTAAGGGTTATATCTGGAGATATTTTGTTAAATTTTCTTTGATGTTTTTATTGAGTATTCAACTCATGGTTTAAAGAGAGTACATCAAAGGTTTGTTTGTTATACACAAAAGAGAGAGTTGTTCTTCAGTTGTGGATTCTGAAGAATTCGAGCCTGAAGCTTTGGTGGAATCCGGAGTGGCTCATCAGAAAGACAATTCCGTGGTGAAGATGGGGTTGGAAGAGGCACATAGAAGTTGGTTCAATTAGGCGTTGTGGATTCGCTAGATAATTGAGAGTATACCTGTGTAATTCCTTTAATTCTTCTTAGTGGATTGTCTTGTGGCAGTTGCCCGTCGTTTTTTTATCACAGTTGGAGGTGTCCAATTGTGGTTTTTCCACGTAAAAATCATTGTGTCTCTTTCTCTTGATTGTTTGATTGGGATTGTTATATTCTGTTTAAAATTGTTACATAATCACAAATCAACATCTAGAGGGTTTCTAGATTTTTCAATTGGTATCAGAGCAGGTCGTTCTCTTTTTTTTTTTTTTAAATTCTTTTTGAACGCTCTATTTTTTTTTTTTTTTAAAAAAAAAATTTTAGAACGAGATCTTGTTTGATTTGTGACAATGGATTCAATTCGTGAGGGAAATTCTATGGTTCGACCACCCCTACTTGACGGATCCAATTATTCTTTTTGGAAAGCTCGGATGAGATCTTTTTTTAAATCTATTGATGAAAAAGTTTGGCAATCCGTCATGAATGGGTGGACTGAACCAACAATTACTGTTGATGGAGTAACTTTCCCCAAACCAATTGATAAGTGGGACACAACTGATTACCAAAATAGTAGCTGGAATAGTAAAGCTATCAATTCTCTCTTTTGCGCTGTCACACCTGAAGAGTTTAGCCGTATTTGTAATTGTGAAGTCGCAAAAGAGGCTTGGGATATCTTACAAACTATTCATGAGGGCACTCCTTCTGTTAAACGATCAAAACTTCAAAGGCTCACATCTAGTTTCGAAAACCTTTCAATGAAAGATAGTGAGACCTTTGATGAATTTTATGCGAAGTTGAGTGACATTGTAAATTCCAGCTTCAATTTAGGTGAAAAAATACCAGAATCCAAAGTTGTGGGAAAAATTTTGAGATCCTTGCCCGATCGGTTCCAACCAAAAGTTACAGCAATTGAGGAGGCTCAAGATGTTGACACCCTCAAGCTGGATCAGGTGGTTGGAAATCTCTAAACTTATGAGGCACATAGGAATTTCAAAAAGAAACAAAAAGATATTGCTTTTAGTAGTGCTCATAAAGTTAGAGAGGATTCTGATGAAGATTGTGAGATAGATTCCAAGATTATGGATGCTTTTGTAAAACAATTTAAAAAATCTTTTTTGAAAAAGAATCCTAATCTTTTGGAATCTACTCATACTCATAAATCCAAAGGCAAAGATAAACTCAAAATTAATCCTATAGCCAAGAAGGAGAAAGGAAAGATACAAGGGAACTCTGAAAGTGTCCAATGCTATGAATGTCAAGGATTTGGCCACTTTGCTTCTGAATGCCCCACTCGTTTGAAGAAGAAGAAAGCCCTCGCTATCACTTGGGATGATGAATCAGAATCTGATAAAGATGATAGTGACAATGAAGATCAAAGTGAAGAGGGATATAAACAATTCCTTGCTTTCACGGCAGCTTCCGAAGCTGAAGGACAAACAGAGTCTTCAAAGAGGTCAGTTGAGAATACCTCTGATGATGAATCCTCGGAGAGTGATCATGAAGAGCTTGAGCAAGCCTATGAAAAACTGTATAAGGAGTCTCTTAATTTATTCAAATTGAATGACAAACTCACAAAGAAACTCAAAGCATGTGAAAGTGAGAATGTCAAACTTAAGGAGGAGATTTCCGAGGCTAGGATCAATGCCATCAAGATAGCTGATGATCAACAAGTTCTTTGTGTAAAACTGTTGACTTGTGAGACAGAGAGGAATGAGCTACAGGAAACTCATGCCATGTATGAAGAAAAGATTGAATCTCTCGAGATGTCACAAGTTGCCTTGGAAGAACTAATGATCAAGAAAGAGGAAGAGCTCAAGTGTGCCATGGTTACCATTGGTCTTTGGAACAAAGGATCAAAAACTTTGGAGGATATCATTGGATCTCAACAAATCTGTTCAGACAAGAGTGGCATTGGCTTTGGAGATAAGAGAGAGCAAAAACAGAGGGCTTCCACATCTCATGATACAAGAACTCAAGGAAAGGGAGGACAAAAGATTCAACAAGAGGAAAAACTTCTCAAACTCCCTAGAGTTGGTAAGGTAAAAGAAAAGAAGGTACACCCTGTTTTTATTTGTCATCATTGTGGTATACATGGTCATATTCGCCCTTATTGTTATAAGTTGCATGGGAGAGTGTCTCAAAATGGTAGAAATTCGAATACTTTTTGGGTTAGTAGACAACCTTACATGTCCAAGCGGAATACCAAGATTCATGAGGGTGTTCACAACACCACAACATTTACCAAGACTGCTAGACCTAATTTTGTTAAGACCAAAAAGATTTGGGTGAGAAAACGTGACTTGTGTTAATGTGTTTACTCTTTTTAGTTTTTTTTTTGGGTTTCTGTGTGTGTTTTTTTTTTTTTTTTTTTTAAATGTGTGAATGTTTTTTTTTTTTTTTTTTTTTTTTTTTTGTCTTGCTTTATTGTTGAAAAAAGAAAAAAAATCCAAAAAAAGATTTTCTTAGTATGGTTTTGCAAGCTTGAAATTTTTTAGCAGTCCTTGGTGCACATTGGAATTGATGAGAATAACCATTACATGTTAATATGTGTGTACTTTCTCTGGTCATTACTCATTTTGGAGTGTGTGTTCTTTGATTAGTATGTCTCATTCTGTACACACTCTTGGATTAACAAATATCAGAGTCTTCCGACTTAGTGTTTTTTTTTTTTTTTTTCATGGACTTCTGGCATTGTATCTTTTGCTTTTCTAGAGGAATTGACCTATACTAGTATATCATGGGTGATGTTGAGTCTCTTAACCATCTTCCATCTTTTTACATCTCCACGGCTTTCCCCTCTGTTCTTTGTAGTCCAGGCATGAGGAAAAGGCTACCTCAGAGTCACCAACCAGGCCATCCTTAATATATCCATGCTTCTCTAGTTCGGTTTCCATACTCTTGAGCGTGTCAGCCGCCAATGAATGTGCAAAAGAAAGAAAAAATGTGCAAAAGAAAGAAAGAAAAAAAAAGTGCAAAAGAAAAGAAAAAAATGTGCAAAAGAAAGAAAAGAAAAAGATGTGAAAAAAAAAAAGGAAAAATAAAGGATTCATTGATTGAGGGGGAGCCTCCGCTTTTACTCACCAAATACCCTTTGATTCCTAGTGGTTTGACTTTCCTTAGTTGTGCTCAAATTCTCTTATCAGAGGTCCAGCTTTCATATCACTACTAGGATTTGAATCTTGTGTTTGTCGAACTCCAAGAGTCACACACACACTTTTATCATGGGATCTATGCTTTTCACATAATGCATCACTTTCTTCTATAGGGAATTTTCTAGAGGCTGTGCACATTGTGTTTTCAAGTAATTGTGCTTCTTGGATAGTCTTGTGTGTTTTATGGTACAAATCTGAAATTGCTTGCTTGCTCCACCATATTATTTGTTCACTGTTTTCAGTGTTTGTGGTTGTTTTTAATGAGGGGGAGTTTGGTTCATCATTACCAGTGTTTGATGTATATTGATGGTACAGTAGTTTGGTTGATGGTACAGTGTTTTTACTTTTGCTTATATCCTTCTTTGGTACAGTTGGATTGTTAGTATTTTGTTTATGGATTGATTTATATTTTGTTATTTAATTCAGTTCCACATATTTTGGTTGGCTTGTGTGTGGTTATTTTATTTCAGGATAATTGTTCAAGAGCATGAATTTGAGTGTTGGTTCATAGTTGGTGGTGCTGCTTGAGAGATTTTATTTTAGATTGGTTTTTTCCAGGATTTGACAAAGGAGGAGATTGTTAGAACATTTTGTTGTCAAATTCCATGGATCAAAACCAAGGTTGTAACAAGAGTTCTTTAAGAAGTTGGTTTCCTTCAAAAACAGGATTACTTTGGAGTTCTGCAAGAAGTTAGTTTTCTACAAGAAGTTGGTTTTCTTTCCCAACTAGGATTGCTTTGGTTTTCTATAAATAGTTGGGTTTCTCCCAAATCTAGGCTATTCATTGATTCATTCATTGAATCTCTCCAGATCTTCTTTTTTTGTTCTTAAGGGTTATATCTGGAGATATTTTGTTAAATTTTCTTTGATGTTTTTCTATTGAGTATTCAACTCATGGTTTAAAGAGAGTACATCAAAGGTTTGTTTGTTATACACAAAAGAGAGAGTTGTTCTTCAGTTGTGGATTCTGAAGAATTCGAGCCTGAAGCTTTGGTGGAATCCGGAGTGGCTCATCAGAAAGACAATTCCGTGGTGAAGATGGGGTTGGAAGAGGCACATAGAGGTTGGTTCAATTAGGCGTTGTGGATTCGCTAGATAATTGAGAGTATACCTGTGTAATTCCTTTAATTCTTCTTAGTGGATTGTCTTGTGGCAGTTGCCCGTCGTTTTTTTTATCACAGTTGGAGGTGTCCAATTGTGGTTTTTCCACGTAAAAATCATTGTGTCTCTTTCTCTTGATGTTGTTTGATTGGGATTGTTATATTCTGTTTAAAATTGTTACATAATCACAAATCAACATCTAGAGGGTTTCTAGATTTTTCATAACTAATTGTAGTTCTTCATCATCTATACAATTTAAGGGAATATGCTCTGAATCAATTTAAATACTTTTATGTAATATTTAAATTATGAATTTGAATAAGGTTTAAAAAGGGGGATGCACCAATAAATTCCAAATTAATAACTTATACACTGTTTAGTCCTAAAAGTTTTCTTATAGACTGAAAGGTCCCATTACAATGTTAATAACATCAGAGTAATGTTACAAACATTAGATTTCAAACATCTAATGTTCATCAAATTTCAATAATGTTTGAAATTATAGGATGACAAACATCTAATGTTCATCAGATTTCAATAAATTTTGAAATTATAGAATGAAACATCAGATCATTTACATCATTTACATCATGCTGATGTAAAAATTGGACTAAATGGAGCATAAGAAAACTTTTAGGACTAAATGGTTCAACTTTTCAAAAACTAGGGACTCATGGGTAAATTTTTCGTTTAAAAAAAGAAAAAGTAAAATAAAGAAGAAATTTAACATATATTTTATTTATATTATCCTGACTTTTTTTTTTTTTTAATTCCTATTTAAATTTATAATTCAAATACAATATGGTTTTTCTTCAAACAAGAATCATGCATGTATTTTCTACCTACCAAAACTACATTCAAAGAGACCATGTTGGGCGGACCATTGTGAAAAGAAAAAAAAAAGGGAGTTTTTTTCCATAAATCCATCTTTAATTACTTATGTTCCATCCAATCTATATTTTTTTTGACTATTCCATTAAGTCCTATTCGAGATAAGAAGACCAAAATACCCTTTTCATCTACTTATGTTCTATTTAGTTCATATTATTTTCTTATGTTTCAATAAGTCCTATGGGTGACATAATTACCAAAATACCCCTAATGTGAATGTTCACACCGTCAATGTGAATGTTCATATCATCAATGTGTAGGGGCCCGGCCCATGTACAATGTGAATATTCACATTAACATGTTAACATTTACATTGATAGGAGTGTAAAATTAGCCCACAGCCTGTGGGCGGCCCGGGGCGAGCCCGATCCGGCCCATGACAAATGTGAATATTCACATTGACATATTAACATTCACATTGATAGGACTGTAAAATTGACCCGCGGCCCCAGTGGGCGGCCCAAAGTCCGCCCGTTGCCGGGACGGGCCCGGCCCGTTGATAATGTGAATATTCACATTGACATGTTAACATTCACATTGATAAGAGTGTAAAATTGACTCGCGTCCCATTGGGCGGCCCGATGAGAGCCCGGCCCCGCCCGTGACAATGTGAATATTCACATTGACATATTAACATTCACATTAATAGGAGTGTAAGATTGGCCCGTGAGCGGCCCGAAGCCCGCCCGCTGCCTACGGCGTGCCCCGGCCCGGGCCCGGCCCGTGACAATGTGAATATTCACATTGACATATTAACATTCACATTGATAGGAGTGTAAAATTGGCCTGCGGCCTGAAGACGACAGCCTCGGGTCAGGCCAGTAAGCCTAGGCCTAGGCTCGAGCTTATGCCGGGCTTGGGCGGGCCTGGGCCATTTTTTTTTAATTCTTTTTAATTTTTTCTACCAAAATTTTTATTATTTTCCACAAAAAAAGACATTGTGCCTCAAGCAGGCTGAGCCTCGGAACGAGCATTAAATGGGGCCTTAAGTGGGCCAATGGGGCGGGCCGGGCTTCAAAGTGATGGCCTAGGCCCTAGCCTAGGGTCTCGGACATACTCGACCCAGACCCAAACGAGCCTGCCCCAGTGTAACAACCCCATACTGTTTACCGGAAATTTTACTGAATTACATACTAATTACTGCTAAACTAGAATGCTTATGACTGATAATTGAACTACCTGGAGTGCTGAACGGACTGATCGAAAATTGAAACCGAATTAACTGAGCATGTTTATTGTATTGCATTTTTATCTTTTTCGATTATTTGATTATCTGTTCGTGTTTTTATGTTTAAACTGCAAATTGAAGGCCTTATCGGCGGCCGAACTGAGAATTGTTTAGTGTTTCATGATCAGTAGGATTTATGTGATTTTATGGTGTATTTATCTAAAATGTGATTAGGAATGATTAAATTAGATCAAATAGTGATAAATGGCTAACTTTGATTTATTTACCAAAATGCCACCTAGTGGCCATTACCTTACATACTTTGAGGCCTTATTTGTACTTAATCAAAACACATTCATCAGCCTATTTTGAGTGCCCAACCGACCAAACAAGAGAATGAGAGAGAGAAGGAGTTGATCTTGTGATTTTGGCTTGGATTTTGGTAGAATTGAAGTGTAATTGTCAAATTGGACTTCTAAACCTTGAATACAAGACTTAGGTAAGTGAATTTCAATCCCTCATTGATGTCGCAAATTATAGAGCTAAGACATAAATTGGTTCTATAGTGTTGAATTAGAACTCCTTTCATGCATGCATGGTTGAAATGTTGAATTTGAGTTGAATTCATGGTAGAATTGTACATGCATGCTCATGTTTAAACTTAAGTCCATGTTTTCAACTTGTTTTGAAGAGAATGAACTCATTAGAGCATGATTTGAAGCTTTAAATTGGTTTGAATGCATGCATGTCATGTTTGACATTGTTCATGAAAAATGGGTTTGAAAAATGGTTTTAATTGACTCACCTTTGGGGCTTGAATTCGTAAATTGAGCTTTGAAACTTGTTATACATTGAATTTAGATGTGTTTTCCAGAATTTGGGCCCAAGGGGTCGAGTTTTGAGTGAAAGAATGCTTAGTTTGAGCTTAGGAGACAAATCTGGAAATTCCAGAATTTGCTTTCTTCGCTCGAGCGAAGGATTCTTCGCTCGAGCGACCAACCTTTGTTCGAAGCTACGCTCGAGCGTGGGATTGGTGGCTTGAGCGTAAAATTTCAGCATCCAGTACTTTTACTGTTTCAGCAACTCGCTCGAGCGAAGGATTTCTCGCTCGAGCGAAGCCTTTGATTTTGGAAGCTCGCTCGAGCGAAGGAAGGCTCGCTCGAGCGAGGCTCCTATTTTCAGCAACTTTGCAAAATGTTTTCTAAGTGTATTTTTGCATCCTCATCCCATTCTAGGCATTCTTAGGCCTAGTTTAAGACATCTTAATGAGGATATAGCTGTAGAACACACCAAGGCAAAGTAAGGATTAAATTATGATATTTCCAACTGTGTAGCTTAGTGTGTGTTCAACCTGTGAACTGTGTAGGGTTGGCGACTGGGGAAACACGCTCTAGCATACCGTAGCCCAAACTCTGTGAGTAACAATTGTGTAAAGATATGTTCAACTGAGAATGTTTTCTGACTGATTAACCGAACCGTTTCTGAATTGATTATTGTTAATTGACTGAATGTATGTCCTATATTCTGAAACGTACTGTGGCATCCTTAGCCCTACTGTTTACTGTTACTGTTACAGAGATCTCTGTCGATTCCCTCGTGGAACCATTACTGTTTACTGATTGATGGCCATCATTACTGTTCGGTGCTTAAGACCTACTGTTTACTACTATGCTAATGGATGTACCACATATGACTGAATAACTGTTCTGACTGAAAGACTGGATTACTGCTTAATGAACTGTTTTCATTACTGTAAGGACATTTCATTCTTAACATCTTTACGCATTATGTTATTCACTGGGCTTAGCTCACTGTTTATATATATATATGTAGGTGCTCAGCCACCAGACCGGAGCTAGGAGTGTAGGTTAGACTCCAGTTTTGTCAAGCCAGCCTATGTACCTCACTGCGAGGTTCCGAGTTGCCATGCTATGGCTTGGGGGTGTCTTGTTTTTCCCCCGTCTGTCTCCGTACTGTTTTGGATTACTGTATAGACTGTCAGCTACTAACTGTACTGTTATCAAGGGATTAAGTCCCTGTACTGTGTGACTGTAAATTTTGTATAGACTGTACTGTTTGAATGTGAGAATGCATGAAAAATCTTTTTGGCATACAGACCGTCACAGCTCAATGGACATTATTTATTTACTGTATTGGCTTCCGCCAGGCCCTGAACTCTGTTTTACTGTACTACTGTTAAGCAGGCCTTCGGTAATCTCGTATTACTGGCCGGTTACGGTTCTAAACCCATAGGGTCGTGTTTGGGTCGTGACACCCAGGCCGTGGGCGGGCTTCGAGCAGCCCAGGGCGGCGGGCCAATTCTACATTCCTATCAATGTGCATGTTAACATGTCAATGTGAATATTCACATTGTCAACGGGCCGGGCCGGGCCTACCCCGGGCCGCGAGCGAGCGAGCTTCGGGCAGCGTGCAAATTTTACACTCCTATCAATGTTAATGTTAACATGTCAATGTGAATATTCACATTGTCACGAGTCGGGCCAAGCCCGTCTCGAGTTGCGATCAGGCTTCGGGCCGCTCACGGGCTACTGGCCAATTTTACACTCTTATCAATGTGAATGTTAACATGTCAATATGACTATTCACATTGTCAATGTGAATATTCACATTGTCAATGGGTCGGGCCGGGCCCGCCCCGGGCTGCGGGCGGGCTTTTGGCCGCCCATGGACCGCGGGCCAATTTATACTCTTATCAATGTGAATGTTAATATGTCTATGTGAATATTCACATTGTCAACAGGCGGGCCGGGATCGTCCCAAGCCGCTCACGGGCTGTGGGCGAGTTTCGAGCAGCCACGGGGCACGGGCCAATTTTATGCTCTTATCAATGTAGAATTTTAACATGTCAATCTGAATATTCACATTGTCAACAGGCCGGGCCCATCCTGGGCCGGCCCACGGGTCGTGGACGGTTTTCGGTCTGGCAGCCATGGGGCGCGGACTAATCTTATACTCCTATCAATGTGAATGTTACATGTCAATGTGAATATTCATATTGTCAACGGGCCGAGCCGGGGCCCGTCCCAGGCCGCGGGCTGGCTTTTGGCCGGCCACGGGACGTTGACCAATTTTATACTCTTATCAATGTGAAGTTAACATGTCAATGTGAATATTCACATTGTCAACAAGCCGGGCCGGGCCCGCCCCAGGCCGCGAGCGGGCTTTTGGCCGCCCATGAGCTGCGGACCAATTTTATACTCTTATCAATGTGAATGTTAACATGTCAACGTGAATATTCACATTGTCAACGACCCGGACCGGGCCCGCCCTGGGCCGCCCATGGGCCGCGGGCGGGTTTCGCGCTACCACGGGACGCGGACCAATTTTACACTCCTATTAATGTGAATGTTAACATGTCAATGTAAATATTCACATTGTTAACGGGCCGGGCCCGCCCCGGCTCGCAGACGGGTTTCGAGCCGCCCACGGGCCAATTTTACATTCCTACCAATGTGAATTTTAAATATGAATGTTCACATCATAAAATTGTTAACCGTTCAAAAAATATTTATAAGGTATCAAATTAAATATAAGGGCATAAGTGTCTAAGAAAATAGTGTAAATCAAGAAAAAGGACTTTATGGAATAAAACTATACATACATGGGACTAAATGGGTTAAAAAATTCCTTCATGGACTTCTTAAGTTAAAACACTTCTAAATGAGATTTATCAATAAATTTCCAAAAAAAAAAAAGTTAGCATGTGTAATACACGTACATCACGACTAGTACAATAAAAGTTTAATAATTAAAAATAAATTATATTGTTAGTCTTTTTAGTTTGAATGACATTTCATTTTAGTCTTGAAAATTTAAGTTTGTATCCTACAATTTCCATTTTGTTACAATTAGTCCTTCCATCACTTATCGTCATAATTTTGGACGGAAAAAAAATACATGTAAAACTTAGAAGATTAAAGTAGAATTTTTTAAATAAAAAAAATTGAATAAATTACACTAACTTTATGAGGTTTGGAGAAAATATAATGAATTATACAATTTTTGCATGATTACATTAAACTTTCTTAAGGTTTTAATTCACATAATACTTAATTCCTTATTTTATCAATAAATTCATTAGTCATGTGAATGAAAAATGATGATATTATATCTTTTACATTGAAATAAAATTATGTCAAAATTGTGGGATTACTTGCATTTTTTCTATACCTCAAGAGCTCAATGTGATTTACCCAAATAAATTATAGAGATCACTTATGCTAAAAATAATTTGGATAAATTACACTTACACCCACTGAGATTTAGATTTAATACATATCATTCCCTAATGTTTGGGAAATTACACTAACCCTCCTATCATTGTAATTATTTAGACGGAATTAACGTTGGTATCAAAAAGACATTGAATTCATACACTCTCTCTTTTTTTGCTTTGCTTTGCTTTACTTCTTCTATTTTATTTTTTTCATTTGCTTTACTTTTTTTTTCAATATAATTTCATCTATTTTTCTACCAGGAGTTGTTGCCTTTTATATAAGTAGAGAGTTTGTGAAATGTGGCTATTAACCACAATGGTGGGAATGTAATTTCTATAACGTTAAGAGAGGGGATGTAATCGTACCAAATCGCAGGGGATGTCAGTGTAATTTATATTTCTTTTGAATTCCACCTTGGTCTATCTAGTTTTGCCACTTCAAAATGTTAATGGTAAGTGATGGGAAAACAATATTACAACAAAACTAAAAATGTATAATTTAAATTGAAGCTATGAGAACTAAAATAATATTTCATATCCCTAAATTAATTATCACTTCCAAGCCAAACAAATCACAAATTAAATGAAAGTTGATATTAAAAATAAGAGATAAGAAGAAGAAAACATAAAAATTTATTACAAAAAAACTCAATGCAAGACCTTAGAACAACTCCAACCATACGACTCCAGTAATTTATAAGAATGAGGTCACACAAAAAACTCAAGTTTCATAAATTTTATGGAAAAGAAAAATAAACTAATTAAAATTTAAATTTATCCAACTTTAAGTAAAATAAACTTTTAATAAAATACTATTATCTTAACAAAATAAAAAAATACATAAACTTCTACGATTGAGCTGTCATTTTTTGAAATTGTTGGATGATTATCTCATTATCAATAATGTCAAACACATTATTATATATATACATATATATGTCATCAAGCAATCATTCAACTATTGAATTCCTTATTCTAATGGCTGGGTTGTTATTTTTAAGAAAAATGATTGGTGGCCCTAAAAACTGTGGCTCAAATGGCTCAAATTTTCCAATTTTGGTAACTTTGTTTTTTTTTTTGTTTTTTTTTTTACCTGAAAGGGAAATTTGAGCCATTAGGGGCACCCAAATTCGGGCCCCCTAACAGTGCTGTATTTTTAATTTGTTGGGGTCAACCGGCTACAGTGTAGCGTTGCCCTTACCATACTTTTCATTTTTCACTAATTAAAACAAAAATGTACATTTTTTATTTTGCTTAATTCTTTTTTTTTTTTTTTATCTATTTATACTTCAATGATGATGATACTGGCCCCGTTTGGTGTAGCTGTTAAAACAGCTTATAGATTATAGCTTAACAGATTATAGATTATGACTTTAATCAGAAGTTGTTAATCTGTTTGGTGTAACTGTTGGATTATAGATTTAAGTTGCTGAGTAGTGTTTGTTAAATAAGCTGTGAAATAGCTTTTTCAATTAATTTTTATTTTTTGTTTGTCTACATTTCTCATAAAAAATAATAATAATAATCTATAGTCCATTTGAGTCTTTTTCTATTTTTAAAAAAATAAAAAATAAAAAAATTTAAGAGTATAACCATAAATTAACATGTCCACAGTAGAAGCTGATAATCAGAAGTAAGGGGTGAGCAGCTTCTCAGAATCAGCTTTTTTGAGTTAAAATAAGCTGTTAGAATCAGAAGCTGTTTGAAATAAGTTTAACCAAACAGTCCAAAATAACTTTTTCAAAGTTAAAAGCCATAAGTTGGCTCTGAAAAACTGAAACAAACACCCCCACTGTTGACCCCTGGAGGGCCAATCGGGCTGATCCACGCTTCCTACACCTTCCCCCAGTCACTAGGCTCACTGGAGTACCTGCAAAAGTGTCTAAGGGGGAACAGGAGTCCCCTAGCGGACTCTTCAACATCCAAGTTAGAAGAGAAAGAGAGATTGATGATGTGTAGAGAGAGAGTAAGAATAGAGAATCTAACCTCTTGTGTGTCTTGGAAGCCTTCTTATATCCTTTGTTCATCATTTCCTTGTTCACTCCGACCTGTCATGTTGGCCAAAAGTCTATGATCTAGCTTGCCTTGTTCATGGTGAGGCAGCCCGTTCTGACGTGAAGGAATTATCGCATTTAATGCTGCAAGAGCCTCATTAATGGCTGATGTGTGGTGCAATAACTCTACACAATCTTTGTCTGCTTACGTGGCTGGTTCTCCTCTTGACAAGTGTTTAGATGCCATTGGTTCCTGGTGCAACGTTGGGTTTTCAATGGCATTGGGCTTTAATGTTTAAACCGTGAATTGGGCCCTAAGTGGTGGGCCAAAAGCTTCTGTGGGCCCACCGATATCAGTAGTCCCCCATTCCCAAGTGCAGCTTCAGTCCAACGAAGGGAATAAGAAGTCAGACGGGGAGGATGTGGAGCCGAGTGGGAGGAGGGCCGACCGCGAAAAAGGGTCCGAGCGAGAAGACCGACCGAGAAGAGAGCCAACCGCGAAAAGGGGGTCCGAGCGAGAAAACCGACCGAGAGGAGAGCCGACCGCGAAAGGGGGTCCGAGCGAGAAATAGTGGCAGCGTGTGGGGCTCAAGGAGCGACAAGGCACGTGATGATGTAAAATGGAATAGAGAGGGAAGGGGAAAAGGGTAGTGAATCGTAGTGGTACACGTAACATGATCCAGTGATGAGGAAGATGAGGCGTTAGCAGGAAATGAAGGGTTAGCAATAAGATAGGATGTGGAAAAGGCAGGGGTGGAAACTTTCGAAATTTTCAAACTGACGAAATTTAATCTTGATCCTTGGAATATAGGCAAACTATGAGCATTTGGAGTTATTCGTTTTACATACCTCTTTGCAAAAAACGAACACATCTCAGAGTTGAGCTCATTTGTTTCGAGTGACCCCTTCAACACTTTCGGAACTTCCTCATGCCGGCAGCCAAAGCAATACACAGAAACGTAGAAGGGATGGCTCAAGACAAAGCGCCAGCCACGAGGCTAGAAGCATTGGAAGAAGACGATGCGGTGGAGTTGGCGGAGCAATACAGGACGGAAAGGCGGAAGGAAAGGGGGGCGGAGCAAAAGGCCCGAGCCTGACCAATTACCATGATCGTGGCCGCAAGGCCGATTAGCCAAATGGAACCTGACCACTGGCACACCAAGGCTAACAAGTCGACGTTTACGGCAGAGGAGTTGGAGGAGGTACGTAGGAAGTACCAGATCCTGGCGGAGATAGAGTTAAGGTTGCCCACGTCGAAGAAGAGGGCATCGGATGCACGCCCGATGGAGTTTACGCTATACGAGGAAGCGTTGCGGGGGGGTCTGAGGTTGCCGCTCCCACAAATAATAGTGGACGTGTTTAACCGTTTGGAGGTGGCGCCAGGGCAGCTGATGCCCAACGCATGGAAAATATTACTGGCCTGTGTAATCACATGGCCACAGGCGACTGGAAGGGAAGCGATGACAGTGGAGGAGTTCTTTTCATGCTACAAGGCCTCCAGTCAACAAGAAACATGGGTGACCTTGCAGGATTTGGCGAGCAGAGGGTTAGTGGCGGGGTTACCATCGTCGGTGAAGAGGTGGAGACTGAGGTGGTTCTATGTATCAGCGAATGAGGGGAGGGAGGTGCGTACCACATAAAAAGTTCCCACGAAGTCGGTGGAGCCAAGGCTGGAGACAGAAGCCGAGAATAAGGTAAAATAGGTGAAAGAGTGGAGGGAGAAGGAGAGAGTGAAGTGGGATGACCTTATCTGACCTTCGACCTTGTTTGCCTTGAGTCTGGGGTCACAACCGACCGAGGAGGATCCTGCACTAAAGGAGTTTGAGGCTCTAAGAAATGTGTAGGAGGCGAAGGAGCGGAAAACTTTTGCCAAGGCGAACAAGTGTAAGGAATCGTAGCTAGGCCCTGCACCTAAGCTGGTCATGAGGGAGCACGTCCGACCACGTCCCAAGCCGTTGGGAGGTAAAGATCTAACTGCTTTCGAGCCACTGCTACCTCCAGTGGATCCGTTAAAGGTGAGGAGCAAACCAGAGGTGGAGGCAGTGTTGAAGAAGAAAAAGAAAAAGAAAAAGATGGCGGCTGCAGAAGAGAGTGAGGGTGGCCCAGTTTTGAAGAAGGTGAATGAGAGGAGGGTAGAAGAAGCCCCAGAAGTAGAGATGGGGGAAATAAGGGTGAGGGGGGAAGAATCGATGGGCCCAAATATCCAAGTGGGGATGGGCGCGGTGAAGCCAAAGCAGGTGGCAGTAGATGAGAGATTGGGGCTACAATCACTCAAGATGGGGCCTGTGTCAGAAGTGGCCGCAAGTCCTAGGGAAGGGAAAGTTGGGGTGAGCAAACCAAAGATGGGTGCCATATTGAAGGCCGCCATGTATCACCTGCGCGCGGTGGCCAGTCGATCGGCAGAAGAAGAGGGGGAAGCTAGGGTCGCAGCCGACCATCTCGTTGGGATAGTGGAGGATGCGGCCATGCGGTCAATGGTGCGATTTTCAGAGGCCGACCTCCTGAGAGGGTTTTGCTCGGCACAAATGGAAGCGACTACCTTGGCGGCTGCCCTGCTGAATAAGGCAGCGCGCAGCGAAGATAGAGGTAGAGCCGCTGAAGGCCTAGCTGGAAGGGGTGAAAGCGCAGCTGCAAAACCTGAGGGTTGAGACAGCGGGCTGGAGGAAAGTCACGCGGAGTACGTATGCTAAAGGGCTGGAGTATGCGCAGAGGGCAAAGAAGATGGAAGTACTAGCGGTGGTGCAGAGCTTCGTGGCAGAGAGTGCTACCGCTGAGCTCGCCGTGACCAAAGCAGAGCTGGAAGCGGTGCGCCATAAGGCAGTATTGCTGGAGTTTGAGTTGGCGGGCGAGCAGAAGAAGCTAGGCATAGTCCAAGAAGCCTACACCACCGCCAAGGAAAGGTTAGAAGAGGCCCTTGCCAATAACGAAGATCTGCGTGACTAGGCGATTAAGGACAAAGAAGAAGCAGATGGGCGAATTGCAGATTTGGAAAAGTCACTGGCAAAAGAGAGGGCCAAAATGGTCTCTGAGAGGGCGGCATACCCCAACTTATGCATGGCGGCTATAGAGCAATTTAAAGGGTCCGCCGAATTCCAGATAGCCATTGACGCCGCAGTCGCTCGGAGCTTGGCGAAGGAAGTGGAAGGGGGTGCTGGGCTGTCGGGAGTGGCCGCTGAAGGGAGGAGCGAAAAAGAAGTGATCCAAAGCTTTCAACGGTCAGACTTCTACAAGCACGAGATGAGCCAGTACTGGGACAGCGGCTGGATGAGCTTCAAGTATAAGGCACAAGAGTTGTTCCCAGACGTGGACTTTAGTCTCGTGAAAGTAGGAGAAGACGACGTTGCCCAGACCCCCTTGGATGAGGGGATTGAAGAGGAAGATCTCGCGTCCAGCAAGGGGGATTAAGAGCTGGGCGTTCTTCCTGCTGAGATGTAATTTCTGTAAAGAAGTGTAAAAAAAATTTTGTTGTTGTTTGTTTGTTTTTTTTTTTTTTTGAAGTAGAGGTAATTTCTGTAATGAATTGTATAAAAGTACAAGTTTGTTAATAAAACGACGAGTTCTGTTATTGTCGTTGTTATTATTTTATTTTATTTTTTTGAATGGTAAAGTTCAAGTGGTAAAAATGGATAAGTAAAATGGACAAGTAGAGTTTGTGAGTGCGAAATGGTAGAGTTCAAAATGTAAAAATGGACAAGCAACCTGACTTACATAAATGGTAACAACTGGGCAAGCATGAATTGAGATTGAAACCAGTCTGGCTAAGACTAATTATGGCTAATTATAACTGCAACGCTTTGTCTGGATGAAACTAGTGTTGACTCAGTCTGGCCGAGTCCTTCGATCTCAGTTTGACTGAGCTCTTCATGCTCAGTCTGGCTGAGGCTGGGAGGCCTCAGTTGGACTGAGGCTTTGGTTGACTCAGTCTGGCTGAGCTCTTCATGCTCAGTCTAGCTAAGACTTAGGTTAACTCAGTCTGGCTGAGTTCTTCATGCTCAGTCTGGCAAAGGCTTGGAGGGCTCAGTCGGGCTGAGACTTAGGTTGACTCAGTCTGGCTGAGCTCTTCATGCTCAGTCTGGCTGAAGCTTGGAGGGCTCAGTCTGGCTGAGGCTTTGGTTGACTCAGTTTGGCTGAGTTCTTCATGCTCAGTCTGGCTGAGGCTTGGAGGGCTCAGTCGGGCGGAGGCTCGGTCGAAAACTTGCAATTGAAACACAACACAAATAAATGGAAATGTGAAATTGTTGTTATTAAGGCATAATCTATGGATCCAAAAATTTACATCGTGTATGGAGAAGACAAAAATGAACAAGTGTGTAGATCGGCAAAAGAGAACAGACAACAATTGAATGATAGAAAAACAGAGGACGCCATCACTAGAAATAATGCTTCAAGTGCTCGGTATTCCACAGATGGGGGAGGTCTCTGCTTTCCATATCTTGGAGACAGTAAGTCCCCGGGCGGGGTCTGCCCTTGACAATACAAGGTCCTTCCTATTTTGCTGTTAGCTTGCCCTCGGTCAGATTTTTAGTGGCAAGGGTTGCTTCGCGCAAGACTAGGTCCCCCACTACGAACTCTCAAGGTTGAACTTTGCGGTTATAATGTGTTCTCATCTTCTGCTGATATTGACGCCCGTCTGACAGCAGTTGTCTCTCGAAGCTCTTCAATCAAGTCTAAGTCAGCTCGACGCAACTCTTCGTTTAGTTCTGGATTCGGGTGCAAAACCCGAGGGGTCGGCAGGCCGATTTCCACTAGGATGACTGCCTCAGCACCGTATGTTAGGCGAAAAGGGGTCTCTCCAGTAGGGGTTCGGGCGGTCGATAAGCCTAGAGTACGTTTGGTAATTCCTCAGCCCAGAGTCCTTTAGCAGCTTCCAACTTAGTCTTGATAATCTTCAGGAGGGAACGATTGGTGACTTCAACTTGCCCATTGGCCATGGGGATGACATGGGGAAGAGAAGCATGGTCTAATGTGGAGCTCTGCACAGAATTTCCTGAACTTTGCATTGTCGAATTGTTTGCCATTGTTTGAAACGATGGCTTAGGGGATTCCAAATCGACACACGATCGATTGCCAGATGAATCTGGTGGTGTTTCGTTTAGTGATTGTAGCGAGGGGTTCGGTTTCCACCCATTTGGTAAAGTAGTCGATGGCAACCATGACAAACTTGGTTTGGCCCCTACCAGTGGGCAAAGGATCGACCAAGTCAATGCCCCACTTGGCGAAGAGGTAGGGACTGCTGAGTGTAATCAGTTTTGTTGGTGGAACATGGGAGATGTTGGCAAAGCGCTGGCATTTGTCACACTTAAGCACAAATTCGATGGCATCTTGAATGAGGATAGGCCAGAAGTAGCCGGTGCGGAGGATTTTATGGGCCAGAGATCTTGTACCCGAATTATTACCACAAATTCCCTCGTGGACTTCTCTCATCACATAGATCGCTTGAGCAGGACTGAGACATCTGAGATATGGGCGTGAGAATCCTCGCTTGTACAGCAGACCACCGATGAGGATGTAATTGGACGACCGGGCTCTGACCTTAGCAGCCTGCTGTTTATCGTCGGGCAACTCCCCTTGTGACAAAAACAAAAGGATGTGTTGAGCCCATAGGATAGGTTCATTCTGGAGGAAGTGAACCTCCTATGGGTTTGATGAAGTAGTCGGATGGGTTAGATATTCAATGCAGACGCCATAGCTAAGGTCTGATTGGTCGGCCGAGGCTAATTGAGCTATTTCGTCTGCCTTGGAGTTTTCTGACCTAGAGATGTGTCTGATCTGGAAGGTATTAAAGAGGCGGACAAGAGGAAGGGTAATATCCCTGTATGCTCGCATCGTCTCTTCCTTTGCGTTGAACTCCTCAGTAATCTGTCCGACAATCAATTGGGAATCACTAAATACTTGGAGATGGTTTACACCAATGTCTCTGGCTAATCAAAGACCTGTTATCAAGGCCTCATATTTGGCCTCATTATTGCTTGCGTCGAACAAGAAGTAGAGGGCACACTTGAAGTATTCACCCTCTGGGGTGGTGAGGATTAGACCGGCCCCACTACCCCCTTTGCGAGATGAACCATCAACACTGAAGGTCTAGGAGTGAAGGTCTTCTGCATCAGTGGTGAAGTGTGCTGGTGGAAGAGGCACGTTTGGAGGGAGATTGGTGAATTCCAAAATAAAATCGGCGACAGCCCGACCTTTGATCGCTGTTCGAGGTCGGTAAGAGATTTCAAATTGACTGAGCTCGACGGACCATTGCATAAGTCTGCCTAACGATTCTGGTTGTTGCATAACCTTTCTCAGAGGTTGATCAGTGAGAACCACTATGGAGTGGGCTTGGAAATAAAGTCGCAGGCATCTGAAGGCGATCACCAAGGCGAGGGCCATTTTTTCTAGCAAAGGGTAGTTCTGTTCGACCCCCTTGAGAGCGTGGCTAATGTAGTAAACTGGACGTTGTACTGAGTTGTCTTCCCTAATGAGGGCAGCACTGACCGCAGTGTTTGATACAGCTAAGTAAATGAAGAGGGTTTCGCCTGGCAGTGCTTGAGAGAGAAAGGGAGGGTTGGCCAAGCACTGCTTCAATTGTTGAAAAGCCTCCTCGGATTCGGTGCTCCACTCGAAAGCTTGTCGGAGGACTTTGAAAAATGGAAGACACTTGTCGATTGCCCGGAGATAAAGTGGTTGAGGGTGGCGACTCTGCCCGTGAGCCGTTGAACCTCCTTGACCGTTTTGGGAGACCGCATTTCAATCAGAGCCTTAATCTTTTCAGGGTTAGCCTCAATGCCCCGTTGGCTAACCATAAAGCCCAAGAACTTTCCAGATCCTACGCCGAAGGTGCACTTCTCCCGATTTAGTTTCATCTAATATTTGCGTAAGGTTTTGAAAGTCTTTCGCAGGTCTGTCAAGTGATCGGAGAAGAGTTTACTCTTGACTAGCATGTCATTGATGTAGACTTCCATGTTCCGACCTATCTAGTGTTAAAAGACGACATTAACCAAGCGTTGGTAAGCTGCACTGGCATTTTTCAAGCCAAATGGCATAACACGATAGTGATAAGTCCCTTTGTCTGTGATGAAAGAGTTGTGTTCCTGGTCGGCCGGGTGCATCAGGATTTGGTTGTAGCCGGAGAAGGTATCCATGAAGCTAAGCATCTAATGTCCGACAGTTGCATCAACCAGCAGATTTATCCGGAAGAGAGGATAGCTATCTTTTGGGCAGGCCCAGTTAAGGTCAAAGTAATCGACGCAAAGGCGCCATTTACCATTGTGTTTGCGGACCAAAACTACATTGGACAGCCACTTGGGGTAGTCCACATTCTTGATGAACTGTGCCTTCAGCAATTTGTCCACCTCAGAGGCGATGAGGGTATTGTGTTTCAGGTGAAAAATACGCTACTTCTGTCGAAAAGGTCGGAAGTGGGGCTCAATACTGAGGCGATGAGTGATGAAAGAGGGATCAATACCTAGCATATCTGAGTGGGTCCAGGCAAAGACATCGTTGTGCTCGGCTAAGAGAGCTGTGAGATCGGCCTTGGCCTGAGAGGATAGTTGACTGCTAATCCTGACTGTTCTAGCTGAGTTGGTATGATCGATAGGTACTTCGATAAGTTCCTCCACTAGTTCCCTTCTAACTAACTCTTCCTCGTCTCTGACGTCGAGACCTTCGATGATCATAGTCTGTTTTATCTTGACTTTCTTTAGTAAGGCGACGTAGCATTCCCTGGTCATCGTCTGCTCACCCCTCACTGTGCCGATCCCGAGATCGGTCGAAAATTTCATGGCTAGATGGTATGTGGAGGTAATTGCTTGGAAAGCGTTGAGGACCGTCCATCTGAAGATTATGTCATAAGCAGAAGGACAGTCGACGACAAGAAAGGTGAGTAGCTTTATGGTCTGCCAGGGATATTCTCTGATGGTAATGGGGAGATCGATAAAGCCTATGGAGGTCACCCGATCACCAGTGAAACCAACTAGCAGGGTTTGGAGATAGGACAATTTTTCTTCTCTGACCTTGAGCTGGCGATAGGCGTTCAGAGACATGATGTCTGAAGAGCTGCCGTTGTCGACAAGCACCCGTCTGACTTTGTAATTGGATAGAAGAGCAGAGATGACGAGAGGGTCGTCGTGGGGGTAACGGATGCCTATGCAGTCAGCCTCCGTAAAGGTGATGGGTTCAGTCCACTACTTGGGGTGTTTGAGGGGGCGATCTAATGTCGTGACTTCTTTATCGGAGCCTTATCTGATTTTTCTGAGTTCGGCTCGCTAGGCGAAACGGGATGGACCTCCACATGTGAGACCACCAGCGATGACTCTAATCTCTCCGACCAAGGGGGTAAGATTACTTTGTGCTCGGGGTTGTGGTGGGGGCCGATCATTATCTCGCTTAGGTTGCGTAGGTTGTCGGAGGGATATGTCGGCGATGGCCCCCCGACGGGTCGGCCCTTGGGCACTGCTGGGGATGGGCTGCCGTGAACCGACTGAGGTGCCCCTAGCGTATCAAATCCTCGACTTGGTCTTTAAGGTTAACACATTCCTCGGTGTTATAGCCGTGGTCCTGATGGAAACGGCAGTACTTGGATTGATCTCGCCGGTTGGAGGGAGGGAGACCGTGATGGTTGGGGCCATTTCAGGTTGTAATCTCGTTGGATCTGGTTCAAGACTTGTTCCATAGGGAAATTGAGGGGGGTGTATCGCTCGAACCGACCGGGCGGTCAGGTAGGTACCGGTCGGTCGGCTCGAGCGAGTCAGTCAGTTTCTTTTTTTTTCTCCTTAGAGGTTGGATTGTTAGTTGTAGTGTCTTGGTGGGCTGCCAAAGAGTCTTCGGCATTCATGTATTTTTGGGCTTTGGAGAGGAGGGTGGCCATGGTGGTCGAAGGGTTTTTAGAAAAGGAGAAAAAGAAATCGGATGGTCGTAAATCGGCCATGAAGGCTGTGAGGATGACCTTATTGTTGTTCTCCACCACCTGTAGGGCTTCGGTGTTGAAACGGGTGACAAAGCTACGCAGTGATTCCCCTTCCGTCTGATGGATATTGAGTAATTGAGTTGTCGGGCGCCGCTGGCGCTGAGCACCGATGAAATGGCTCAGGAAGAAATCACTTAGGTGTTGGAAAGTAGAGACAGAGTCCGATGGGAGCTGACTAAACCAGAGTCAAGCCGACCCCTTAAGCATTACAGGGAAAGCTCGACACATGATCTCGTTAGGAAAAGCATAAAGGATCATGAGGGTCTTGTAGGTCTCCAAATGGTCAATAGGATCCATTGTGCCGTCGAATGAGTCAAATGAGTCGATCGAGGGCATTTTGAACTTGGGAGGTAGGGGTTTGTCCCTGATGGAGGCGACAAACAGGGAGTTGGCTGTTGTGGAAGGTTTATTCTGTATGTTTTGCATGACTTCTTGAAGCTGGAGTTTCATGGTTCGGAGTTCCGCATCCCAAATAGGAACATTGTCACCTCCAGAATGCAGTGGGGGCTGGACACTACTAACCTCTCCTTCAGGAGCAGGTGGTTGAACCGATAGATGTAAACCCCGAAGTAGCGGGTTCACGTCTTCAGGTGGGGCTTGCAGACCCTCTAAATTGGAGAGGTAGGGTTGCTGAAAAGGATGGCTCGGGGTTCGTTCTCGATTGGGAGGGACATTTTGTGGCGGTGGAGAAGGTATAGGGAGGTGTCAGTGGAGCAAAGCGTTGATCAAGGCCTGGTTTTGCTCGGCCAAGCGATTAATGCTGTTGGTGAGTTCTGTGAAGTACTGAGGTGGGTTATTTGGGTTGGGAGAGTCGGCTTGGGGGTCGACGACGTTGTGTTGAGAAGCCATAGATCTTGTTGTGACCATCCACCTTGATGGTTGGTGAGGAGGAATTATCAGGAACAGGTCTCTGGCAACAATGAGCACAACTATTACCCGAAGTGGCGTTTCCATAGACGGCGCCAACTGATGATACTGCTGACCCCTGGAGGGCGAGTCGGGCTGATCCACACTTCCTACACCTTCCCCCAGTCACTAGGCTCACTGGAGTACCTACAAAAGTGTCCAAGAGGGAACGGGAGTCCCCTAGCGGACTCGCTGTCCAAGTTAGAAGAGAGAAAAAGATCAATGATGTGGTGCAGAGAGAGTAAGAATAGAGAACCTAACCTCTTGTGTGTCTTGGAAGCCTCCTTATATCCTTTGTTCATCATTTTCTTGTCCACTATGACCTGTCATGTTGGCCGAAAGTCTATAATCTAGCTTGCCTTGTTCATGGTGAGGCAACCCGTTCCGACGTGAAGGAGTTATCGCATTTAATGCTGCAAGAGCCTCATTAATGGCTGTTGTGTGGTGCAATAACTCTGCAGGATTTTTGTCTACTTACATAGCTGGTTCTCCTCTTGACAAGTGTTTAGATGCCATTGGTTCCTGGTGCAACGTTGGGTTTTGAATGACGTTGGACTTTAATGTTTAAACCGTGAATTGGACCCTAAGTGGTGGGCCAAAAGCTTCTGTGGGCCCACTGATGTCAAACGATACTCTTTATTTTATATATATATATATACAAATTGTTTAAAGAGCCATCCAAAACTCTTCAAATATAAATTAATCTTGAAAAATTTTGTTAAAATAATTATTATAATATCTACCATGTTGATGCGATTAAAATATGATAATAATTAGCAGTCTTATTGAAAGAGTTTATTGGAGATATTCTCATATACAAAGCAAAGGCTGTGAGGCATAAATCAAAAGTCAAGAATGACCTCAAGTCTAAAACAAATGACCTCTCACAATCCTAAGAAAGTAGACTAAGGCCTTGTTTGGAAACAAATTTTTTTAATAATTTTTTGGTTAAAATATGATTTTAAAAAAAAAATTAGTATGTTTTGGGTAATTTTTTTATTTTTTACGAAAAGATGTGCAAAAAGTAAAGAGAAAATAAAATTTTTGACTTTTTAATATAAGTTATAGACTTTTTAACTTTTTTAATAATTTTTTAACGTTTTAACTAAAATATTAACTTACCAAATAAGACCTAAGGCCTCGTTTGGCAAGTGGCTTTTTTAGTCAAATAGTCAAATAGTCACTAAAAAAATCAAAAAGTCAACAATCTATACCAAAAAATTAAAGATTCTCTTTTCTCTCTATTTTTTATACACACCTTTTCAAAAAAAGTTAAAAAATCATCCTAAACATATTAATTTTTTTAATTTATATTTTAACTAAATAATTAAAAAATTACTAAATTAACCTATTTCTAAACGAGGTCTAAGTCTACGACAAATGATCTCTCCCAACCCTAAGAAAATAGGCTAACTATGTAATCTTGCCACCTCCTTGCCCGAGAAATAAAGACTACCACGTGAGGGTTGGTGGCTAGCTTTATTGTCCATGTTTGAAAAAAACAAAAATTCCCTCCGACCAACTTTATTTCCTCGACTTGCTCTTTTTTAATTTCTTTTTATTCACGCTCTTAAAATAGAGAGACTTTCCGTCAGTGGCATATAAGGGTCCGGGGTCACGTGCCCTGGGTTTTGAAAAAAAAATTTCAAATATAAAAAAATATTTTAAATAATAAAATTTATAAAAATATTATTCAAGGTGAAATGTCAATAATATTTTTAAAATTATAAAAATAATAATTATTATTTTAATTAAAAATAAAAAGAATATGATAAGTCATATTATTATCTATGAAAATTTTAATATAATTGTGATATCTATCATTATTTAGATACAAACATAATTAATCTTAATGAAGATATAAAATTTATTGGATTGTTAGTTATATTTGACATGTGGAGTTTATGTTTCTTTACTATTAGTTGGTAAAATTACATGTTAGTAATGACGTGATGTTACTATTATATTAAAATTTTAATCAAATTTTGTGTATAAAAATTACTTTATTATTATATAATTTATTTTAGAACTTATATCCATGACTTTTTTTTATTTTGTCCATAATATACTAATTACAAATAATAATTTTTTTTTTATCTTTCTTGAAATCAATCGTAAAAATTTATATAAAAAATTTTTATAAAAAATTTTAATATTATAATTAATAAGTGTCTCTTCTAATTTAATTTCTTAATTCTACTTTTAATCATGTTATCGCGTTCAATTATGGAGAGAAAAAGGTCAGACAATGGGCTATTTTGGGAAGTGGGTTAAAAGTTACTTCTCAGCTTTTAATCATTTTCCTTCTCTCACAAAAAATAACTTTTAACCATCTTCCTAAAACACCCCATTAAACATATTAGGGTTATTTTGGAAAGATGGTTATAATCAACTTTTTAGTTAAAAACTACTTATAAACTACTTATAAGTAACTTTTTTGTGAAAAAAAAAAAAAGATATTATAACTCACTTCTCAAAAAATGCCTTAGTACTAGTTTGCGTTTAATTATGAGGGGACAAAAAGACAGACACATTAAACATATTGGTACTAGTTTCTTCTCAATCGCATTCTTGAAATCAAACGTTTAATTATGAAGAGAAAAGAACTAGACGCACTAAATATGTTAGTGGTATATCAGTACAAGTATATCTTTAGAAAAATGATTTAGACCTCTAAAAAAAGGACTATTAACGAAATTTTAATTTGTCTTTTTCTTTCTCTTCTTTTGTCTTTTACTTTACTGTTTTTTTTTATTACTTGACAACTCACTAAAACTGTACGGCTACACCTCTAATTAGAGGTATGCAGCAGGGTTGATATCTTTATTTGGTCCCCCACTCGTGACTTCTGACTAACAATTTATTTCCTGTGGGACGTCTTTTTTAGGTGGCAATTCAGACCAGTGATTTATGGCAGCTTTTGGTCATCAACTTTTTTTTTTCTTCTCCATTCTTGCTTGATGAATTAAAAAGATGTGTTGTACATGTACATGCACATGATGAATGTTTTAGCTAAGGCCCCGTTTGGGACTTACCTTTTTAGTTAATTAGTCAAAAAGTTATTAAATTAGTTAAAAAGTCAACAACTCATACCAAAAAGTCAAAGATTCTTTTTTCTCTCTATTTTTTGCACATCTTTTCGTAATTAGCCAAAAAGTCATCCCAAATATACAAGTTTTTTTTACCTACCTTTTTAGCTAAATAGCCAAAAAGTTACTAAATTAACCTGTTCCCAAACGGGGCCTAAGTAAATTCACAAAGCAAAAGTCATATCCGCATGCATAACAACAGATGCCCTAGCTTGACAAAGACGCACCACCTTTATTTTTGTCTCGTCTCGTTGCTCAATGGATTTATTCCCAGACGTGCCACACAAGTTTGACTAGATCATGTCTGGATTTATTCCCGGACGTGTAGCACAAGTTCGGCTAAGGATTGGTTTGAGGAGTTGATTTTTTAATTTTTTGATTATTTTAATTTGGGATTAAAGTCTTATTTGGAAAGAGTTTTTTGACTTTTTATGAGAGAAAAAATGTAATAATTAATTATGAATTTGACGTGATTTTTTATCTTATTAAATTAAAAAAAATATTTTATTTTATTTATTTATTTATGTTTGACTATTTTAATCAAAAAATCTCAAACCCTAGCATCCCAATCGCGCTCTAGATGTGATTAGAAGGTGTAGCTTGATTTTTTAGGTTTATGCCCTAAAATGAGGTTATTTAAATAAAATAAAATAAAAATTAATGAAGTTAGAGGCAATGCATCCTGCATGAAACTATCGGTGGGCCCAAAAGAGGGCCCAAAAGAGTATCTGTCATCTGTGAGAGAATTCCTTCTAACCAAATTAAACTTATTTTGTGAAATTTTTCTTGAAAAATAAAAACAGAGAGAGAAGCAAAAGGAAAATACATCGAAATAAAAATTAAGGTTGCATTTGGTTGTCTTTTGAAATTATGATTTCAATCAAAAAAATTTAAAATTTATAATCAAACATACAACTCAAAACTACTCAAAACTCAATTTAAAACTTATTTTCAAAACTCATAATAACCAAACACATAACTCAAAATTCAATTCAAAACTCAAAATCAAACTATTTTCAAAACTCTATTTAAAAAACAAATCAAAAAATATTTTTTTTATTTTTTTTAAATTATTTTTAGAATCATAATTTGAGTGTGGAATCGTGTTGTAAGTTATGAGTTTTGAGTTGAGTTTTAAAAATAGAAAATTTGTTCGGTTATGAGTTGTAATTTTTTTTTTTTTTTGAGTTTTTAGTAGTATTTTGAAATTTTTTGAATTTATTTTTTTTTAATTATTTAAAAGATTTCTTAATTTTATTTTTTTAGGGTAAATATTTATTTATTTATTTATTTTAATGTGTACTATATTTCATACATTTGTGTGTTATATTTTTTAAAAAATATTTTTAAAATATTAAAAATTTATTTTTATTTTAAATATATAATTTTTATTTTAAATATTTTTTATTTTATAAATATATTTTTAAATATTTTAATTTTTTTTATTATGTATTTGGTTACAATTCGAATGTGGAGTTTTGAAAGATTTATTCCCAGACCGTGTAACACAAGTTCGACTAGATGTGATTAGAACTTAGGTGTTGCTTAATTTTTTAGGTTTATGCCCTAAAATGAGGTTATCTAAATAATTAATTAATGAAGTTTAGAGGCAATGCATCCTGCATGAAACTATCAGTGGGCCCAAAAGAGTATCTGTCATTCCTTCCAACCAAATTAAACTTATTTTGTGAAATTTTTCTTGAAAAATAAAAACAGAGAGACAAGGAAAGGGAAAATACCAACGAAAATTTTTCACAAATTCTTTCGATTTTTTGTTCCTTCCACAAAACAAATCCAACATCCAATCACAACACAATTTAATTTTTTTTTACTTTTCACAAATTCCTACCATTTTCTTTCACCTCCGCAAATCCCTTTACAAATCTAACACAACATAACAGTCGCAACAGCATGAATGATGTGTACAAGAATAAAGAGCAATTTTCACACAATAAAATTCACTATACAAACACTACAGCAAATCTCCCACTTACATTTCTGACAAATTCTTCAACACAATTTGTAAAAGAAATTTTTGTTTTTAGCAACTATTGTAAAAGAAAAGAATTTTCTCTCACACCCCTTCAGTAATGTTTGTTTTCAACAGTCCAGTTCTCCAATTTTGTACCAATTAATCTTTCTAGTACTGCAATTGCACTTCTTCATCAGGTAAAGCCACAGTCAATAGAGAATACTTAACATGGAGAGATATCTTACCCTTGTCAACCACAAGTCTTGCTCCGGACACAACCCAGTACCCAGGTGGGTCTTGAGGACCTCTCGTCATCTCTTTCGTGTCGATAAACCTCAGAAGTTTAGGCGCCTGTGCCGTAGTGGGCGGGCCGTCAGGATACAGAGCGGAGTTTATGTTTATGTCAGACGGGCGCGGAGGTGGTTTTTGAGCAGGCGTTGAGAAATGCGTGCTCATCAGGGTTGATATAATTCCGGACTTTTGAGCCATAACCGGAGATCCATCCCAAGTAGGTGCCTTCACAACTACAGCGCCAATAACCTTAGAAAAATGGAGACCTAAAAAGAGAACCTTTTTTAATCCGGATTCCCTTACTTCGAACTGGGCCCCGGTTACAATGGAAAGGTCCTCGTCGGATTCGACCGGGGCGGTGCATACGTGAGAGAAGCTCTTCCACTTGACCTTTTCATAGTACCTACGGTTGTTTGAGTTACTGGAGTTGTTGCCGTTCAGCTCTTCCTGAAGTTCGAAGCTCTTTGGTAGAGAGGAAAGATGCTGCAAATGGATCGCTAAGCAGTTGCTTTTTTTCCCTTCCAAATAGAGTCGAAGCCCCGTGACTGGCCTCCTTCCCACATCTACCTGTCATGGAATTCAAATTCGTCATCATGATAATAATCAATAAATAGGTAGCATAATCATACATTCATATAATGTATTTTGTTGATCCTTCTTTGGGGACGACATGACCTAAAACTCATCCAAACTAAAAATTGCACGGCATTTGCTGGTATACAAGACAAAACAAACTAGTTAGGCAGTCTGACATGAAAAACTAAATTATTCTTTACCTCCAATCGCATCTATTAGTTTTTGAAATACTCATAACCCAAACATGGAAGAAGATGCAAGCAAAATCATTGTTTGAATATATTCCAGCTGGCATCAAGGAAAAATAGGCCACCATTGTGAACTATATGACCACTGTCATCTATGTATACCAGCACAAAGAAGTTCATGCAAATACAGTGGAGAAATATGAACAAAGAAACTGAAAAGATGCCTTGGAAACTAACATGATTTCCATATTGGGATTATATTAGATGGCCAGCACAATTTTTTTTAGCCCTGAAATTTATGCAGAAGTTATTCCAATTATTTCCCTGTTTGGAAAGATGTACAAACTCTGTTTTCATCATCCGACGCTGTTTATCTATCTACGACGATTAACATCGAAATAATATGATGAAATAGGATAAATCATTAATACTGTCATGCATCTCTCTAATGAATTATGAAATAAACCTTCAGCATAAATGATTGGTTCTGCTAAAATTTCAGTACATTCATAAACACTATTCATTAGTTCAACCAGAGTCAATACTTCATCTTGACAAATGATTGCCTACACATGTTTATGACAGTCCATCCCGTAGTGAGAAATAAGAGAGCCTAGAAGTGTATAAAAAGTGTGCTTCACTTATTGCCTTTTAATAGGTTCTCTTTCTGAGACAAATATTCTAGTGAATAGAGTTCACTTATTGCCTTATAATAGGTTCTCTTTCTGAGAGAAATATTCTAATGAATAGAGGCTCCTGTTCAAAGGATGCAAATGGACCAACCCCTCTTGCTGATCCTAACTCTCAAAAGTAGACAAACGGTATATATATAATGATAAAGATCTCTTCAATAAAAAGTCAAAATGACGCACATAATCAACTGGCATCATTGGCATAGAGATAACTAGAGGGTTAATATGGAGTGGACAGTGGGTTCAAATCCCCTGATCTGTCAAAATAAAAAAAGTTCAATAACAATATCAATACTAGAAAGAAGAAAAATGTTGTGCATAATATGTGGTCAGCTCACAGCCCATAATGGCCGGTAACAATTGGTACATAATGGGATTCACATCCTTGCCTGTAATGGCCCCCCAGCTTAAGTAGTAGGCTCAAGACACCTGTTATGCCACACAACACAAGTTAAAGAACCATAAAATTTTGGCCACAATGAGCTGATCATTGTTGACAAGCTCAGGTTTGTTACAAAAAGCATGGCCTCAAGGACATTGAAGTATTCATGGAATACACTGAACTCTAGGTTGAAGACAGCGTTGGTAAGAAATGGGATCAATTCAAGGCTCAAGCCAAATAAACCTGACTTCTTCCAACTTAACCTAGCCTTGCTCAAGTTTTATTAAATTAGCAACATAAGATGCCCTTGAGTCCATGTCTTGGAAAACTTAAAGATGATTCAAAACACCAAGCTAATGCCAAGCTATATAACACTTCTCTTCAGTCAACAACATTGCGCTTCATCTATCTTTACTCCTAAATGAAAATTTTAAAAATTAAGGAACAAGATTTAAATCTCAAAGGAAGTGGAAAACCTAAGCACTATAATTGAGGACTCCGAATAGATCATGATGATCAATTCACATACCATCTTTGTCAAGAAAAACATAAACCGACTGAAGAAAGAACAAAATTAACAGTATAAATTATTAGGAACTTTACCAGAGTCGTGTTAACATAGAGCTTCGGACCCATAAAGCTGAACTGTAAAGATGCACCACTTTGCTGCTTTCTCTCAGGACCAAGGGCAAGCTCACCATATACTGGTGCCCACTGCTTTGGAAGTTGAAACTCCAAGAACTGATAAAGTTCTTCAATTGGAGGTTTGTCTGCAGTCAGAGACCAAAGGTTGAAAATATATTAGAAGCAAAGACAATGTCAATGGAATTTGAATTTTGCGGTACGACTAAGAACTTCAATAAAAATAAAAATAAAAATTGGAGTATGAAATTAACAAGTATTTTGAAAAGGGAATACAAGTAGTAAGAATAAGGTGATCATTTACTCTGAACAACACACAGAAAAACAACATAAACGTCACTTGGATATAACTAACTATACTGAAGAAGTAACAGTAATAAGTAAAACTCGCATTACAAACAAGCAGAGAATGTACTCAAGCATACAAAACATAGGCAGATATAACTATACTTACCCATTACAAAAACCAAGAATGGAACCAAAAAAAACCAATTTTTTCAGGTGATAGAAGAACAATAAGCTAAAGGCTGCAGGTGAAGAATTGCTGGAAGTTAAAAATGTGTCAATTTTCTTTTGTTCAAAGAATATGGGAGATCTACTGCCTGCCACCATGTCAGTGGACTGAGAAGCCCTCTTATCTCTTCCTTCTCCGAGCTCAGGTTATGGAAGAAGGAGAAGAAGGAACCCTGCCTGAACTGTTTGGCAATGAGACCTAAGTAATCAATTCTAATAACAATGAAGAAAAACATGGCCCTATTGAAGCTTGCTTACCACTTGATGCACCAATAGGGGATTCACTTCTTAATATTAGTTGATCAACCAACATATTTCATTCAAAACAGTGTCACTGAAAAACAAAATTCCTTTTCCAAGAGGATAAACTGATAGCATTGCGGGGATCAAGCAGGACAGCTAACATTTATTGATTGCATAAAAATGACTAGATACCATTGACCAGGTGTAGTTATGATAATGATGAAACCTAATAGACAGGAGATGTCTAAGATGAATCATTTTTTGTATCTTAGATAGCTTGCCATCGCATCATCATCCCCTCTGGTAACCATGAAACTCCACATCTCACTGTTTACATTCATCAATACTAATTGATTCCATTATCACTCATTAACTAGCTATGACACTTGCAGCCGTCAACAATTTTAAAATGTATTATCATCAGTCATGAGACCTCATCACCATCCATGATTCATCTTGAGATGGTTGCCTTTAAACCCAAGCCAAACCAGTCTCCAAAAAAAAAAGGAAAAAAAAAAAAAATGAAGAACTTTAGGAGCTACAAAGGCCCTGTTTGTTTCCACTTATTTGCAGCTTAAATTTTGAATTCATGTGCTTAAGCTATTGTACTTCAAAAAGGTAGGGTATTTGGATCCAATTTTCAGGTTCAATTTATTTGTTTTTTCTACTTAAAAATGTAGAACAAACTCAAAAAACTAACTTTTAAATGTTGGGTTTTAGATGATTTTTTTAAGTAAACTTTTGTTGTGCCAAAATCAATATATACTATTTTAAAGTTGAAACAAACATGTCAAAGTTAACAAGCTTAAATTTAGCCTTTTCATTGAGTTACCATAGGTGCATTGGAGCATCCAACATATAGGGCCTTCTATGTGTTTGGATGCTTTTTATTGACAATAGGGGTTTTCTTTCTAACAAAGAGGGCTCAAGTTTTACGGGCTTGTGCCATTTGTACTATGATTTGGGTTATTTGGTCGGAGAGAAATGCAAACATCATTGAGGACAAGTTTGAAGATGGAGGATGATTATGGAATAAGATATGTCATTGGTTTTTTTTTTGGGCTTCAGTGTCATCCTGTTTTAAAGGGGTTCCTTTGTTTTTGATTTCTAGGGATTGGTTATATGTGATTTGTGATTTTGTTTTGTTTATTTTCCTTGGAGGACATCTTTTACTCCTTGAACTTTCTTGCATATCTTTCTCATTTTTATTTTTATTTTTTTTTTAAATAAAATTTTCTTGCCGATCAAAAAAACAATAAAGCTTGACTAATTATCATACTGGATATCATATGTCATGAATTATGCAAATGGTCCTATTGAACCTTACACCACTAAATTACTTGCACCTAATATGTAATATATTTGTATGTATATATATTGCTTGTTCCTAGTTAATTTAAAGGGGAAAAAACCTGCATCTTGATTTATATGTGGACTTTCTTATTTGTTCTTTTGACAAATTTTATACTACAAAACCCAGCCAACATGGAAAGCATCAAATTACGTTGCAATGCAGCATGGGAGGCTACCTCAATCTTTTAATTGAAAAACCCAATAAGAAAATAACGATAATAGTAATGATGGTAACACTATGGAATAAAGAAAATAAATTTTCTTGCTCACAACGTAGATAGAGATTAATAGCATGGCTCAAGAATCCACTCCCATGAAGTCCACTCAATAATGAGGAGATTGGAATGAAGGTCATTGAGATCACATCAGGTTCGAGTTGGACAGTCTGACACCACTTATCATGGGGTAATTTTTTATAATTATTTCCACCTCTCCTCTTCCAGATGAATGTAATATCCTGCAATTAAAATTAGTAGATATTTAGGCTCAAGAAAGCAAACTCAGGTATACTGGTCATTTAAAACTTTGACCACACATATAATAGCACATTCATGCATGAATCACAGTAACAAAAGTCTCAATATCTCACATGAACATGGGATCAAATTCGGGGAGAAGCTGAGGAATAAACTTAAATATTTACTTTGCAATTAATCTTACCTCTTCTGAAGAGTAAGAACTAAAGCTACTGTTGTCCATGAAGTTCAGCCCATCATCCTTGATCTCATGCTAAAAAAGAAAAGAGATGTAAGTAAAGGTTGCAACACCTGCCCATGGTATATTTAAAATACAAAAGAGACATAAGAAGTTGCAACTAATTCCCATGGTATACTTTATATTCCATTTTAATGTAGTCCATGAAGTAATCAATGAATCAAATCTCGGAAGAATAACTCAGACATCGCAGTGCCATATCCACAAACAAGACGATCTACCTCAACAACAAATTAGAGATGACAGATGAGCTAAAGGAAACTTTCTATCGAATAATAACAATGCCAAGCTGGAGCTCACTTATAACAATATTAAGTAAAAACTGCAACTGCATTGTCACTTTGCAAGTAAAAAATTTCTACCTTCAGGTGCTAATCACTAAGTTAAGAAGTACCAATGTAACCCCAAGGGGTTGGCGTGGTGAGGCCAAGGACTGGGGCCTAGGGGTGTGCTCCCTCCAAGGTTTCATATTCAAAACCTCCTAGATGCAAACAATTTCTTGAGGCCAGTCCATACAGGGCAAAGCCCCGGCTTTAATTGGGCCCCCTGCTAGTGGACGGTGGGATTAGTCTTCTGGATTGGTTGGTCCAATGGGTCAGATACCGAGTCATAAAAAATAAAAATAAAATTTTTTTAGAAAGTACCAATGCAAGTTTTTAAGCCTCTATATGAAAAAGGATTTTGTTAACCAAAATTCCCCAATTTTATAGAGCATACCTTCTAACCCTCTCATACAATTTTTGCTTCAACTTGATAGTTATTCTACAATCAGAAGACACACTGAAGGCATTTTTCCTTGCATCAAACTCTTATACCATACAAGATCCTTTTTCAATCTTTCTTCCTATGTCTGTACAATCTAACACAAGGAAAGTTGTTTCATATCTTCAAGCCACCATTTTTTTCTCACTTATCCTCTGTTTCCTAAAATTATATTCAATTCATTATAGATTACTACATATAGACATATAAATCTGTTATATAATATTAAGTTATCAATTTTCCCAAAAGTCTAAGCTGTTAGGAAATGGACCCAACAAAGTATATCAAGCTATATAACACTCTCCCTCACGTGCAACCCCATCTTGCACGTGGAAAGACAAACAGAGAACCAAGCAACCAAACAGAGAAGAAGAAACTATGAAGCACGGACACCTCTCTGAGGGCTGTGTATCAGTGTCGGACACGGATAGGCGTCGAACATGCGGTGGACACGTGTCCAACACGCAGTAGAAGGTGTCCATTTTTTTTTTTTGGCAGCTGGACACATAATGGACACGTTCAGGACACCGCGGGGTGAAAATCATAATTTATGAGACTTCAAGTTGGGGTTAATTTGTAAAAAACGAAAATTAAAGCAAACAGATCAATTTGTAACCTAGTTATCGAACAAAGCGAACAGAAGAGACTGAGAGAAAGGCTCGTCGGGCACACTTGGTCGCTCGTCGCTGGTCAATCGTCGCTCGTCGCTGGTCAATCATCGCTACTCTTGCTGTTATCCAAGGTACAACTTCGATCTTCTTCTTCGTTTAAATCTTCTTCGATCTTCTCTCTCATCTCTCTCAGTCACGCTCTCTCTCTCTCTCTCTCTCTCTCTCTCTTCGACTTTTCTTTTTTTTTCTTTGCTCTCTCTCTCTGCCTTTGTTATTTAATTATAATCTTTTTTTTTTGCTGATTAGTTTTGTTAATTTTAATGATATGTGTTTATTAATCTTATTATAGGAACCAATTTTAATAGTGTTATTTTGTATTTGTCATTACCTTTCAATGATTTTTTTCTATAATTTTATGATATATAATAAATAAATTTAATTATATATATATTGAACGGGTCCCCAGCATGTCGTGTCCCCCATTTTTTGAAAATTTGCGTGTTCGCGTGTCTGTGTCGTGTCACGTGTTCTTGTCCGTGCTTCATAGAGAAGAAATCAAACTGGGACCAAATACCAAATGTCAATAAAGAGACTTGAACCCCAAGATCTCATTCAACCAAGGCTTTGATACCATTTTAAGTTAACAATTTTCCCAAAAGCCTAAACTGTTAGGAAATGGGCCCAACAAAATATATCAAGCTATCTAACATATATATATGCCTATATTTCTACATATAGGCATATATAAAAATTCGATATAGCAAATGTGTATGGAAAAGCTTAGACAGTTGCAAACCATTTCCTACGCATATACCTTTCGAGGCTCGGTACGATACTGTCCAGTTTCATCACTAAACCTCTTGTCTGCCACATCCTTTAATCTTTTCTGTACATCAGCAGGTTGCAGAGGTGACGAATGTTGCTGCTTCACATATACAATATCCTTTCCTCCCATCTTGATACCAACGATAACATGGGTACCAAACTTCTCAATGAACCTGGAAATGCACAGAAAATTATTACCAAAACGAAAGACAAATATATATATTAAAAAAATGAAATGGAGCTGATTGCTTGCTGTGACAGTGCTTGGGCTAGAGGTAGCCTAGATGGACGTAAATTGAATGCATTCAAGAAAAGCTAGAGGCAACAAAAACTGAGAGAGAAGACAAAACCAACTATGATATTTTGTCACTAGCAGCGATGGCTGATGACTAGTACCAAACCAAACTAAGCTTTGTGTCCCAATCAAGTCGGGTCAGTTGTATGAATCTGTTTTTGTCATTCTGCCGTGTCAGTGGCTATAAACTGAATTAAATTAAATAAATTTATATCTTTTTTACTATGACATCCCATGTCAGCTTAGGTCTTCCTTTCCCCCTAACATTGTCATTTATGGTGATAATAAAACTCTTCCTTACTATTGCATATATAGGTCTCCATTGTACATGGGCAAAACATTTTAGCTTGTTCTCTCTCAACTTATCTTCAATTTGGTGCTACTCTTATCATTTCACGAATATATTCATTTCTAATTCTATCTATCCTAATCTTACCACACATCCATCTAGGCATTCTCATCCCAACTATATCCATTTATGACCATGTTCCTTTCTTAGTTGTCCACTTCATGCAACTAAGTGAACGATGGACTTATGCCAAAGGACAAGGAGCAATAGAGGAAACGATGGGTGGAGAAAAAGAAAATGAAATCAATGATGTGAAAAGATCATTTTTTTTAGTAAGCGAAAAGAGTAATGACATCCTATGAGTTAATAGCATGGCCCTAGACAAAAAATATATTTGCATAAAAGGCTTTGTGAAGCCAAGCCCCAATAGTCATATTAATATTGTGTGTGGCTCGGTTGTATGCATTCATTGTTTCTATACCTAATGCAACAACAAAATTCTTTAAACAAAGAATCATGATTCCTTTAATCTTTAAAAAAGATTAAAATTCAATCAAAAAATAATTGCGACCATATATGCTTTTTGGTTAAGTCACAGGAATTGTTTAACCTATAAAGTGAAATACACCTTAAGAGTACAACCTAAGAGGCACAAACGTTCTAAGAACGAGGTGTGTCAGTGCCGGACATCAACACTTGTAGAACATTTCCCGACACGTGTCAAAACACATTTGTAGATCCAAACACTTGGAAAACACACGTGTTGATCGGTTAGACATGGATGAAACACATTATAAGTTTGAAGAAAAAAACTTTGATCCAATGATAAAAAGAAAAAATAATGTTGATTGGTAGCTATTAATCTCTCCTTCTTTACACTTCAATTCAAGAATTAGCATTATGTTGCATTTTTTATTATCCTTAAATAAAATATATTAAAGTACATATTTGGCACATGTCATTACATGTTATGTCTTCCATTTTTTTTTAAATTGTTGTGTCGGAGTATCCATGTTGTATTTGTGCCATGTTGCATGTCTGTATCCCTACTTCTTATACTACAAACTCTAGATATTTGTTACAATTGGAATTAAAATTAATTAGAATCAATTAGGGCTTATTTTATAGCCATTGTTTAGGCCTTGATTTTGTTTCCTTGGAATTAGAATTAATTAGAATCAATTAAGACATATTTTATGGCCATTGTTTAAGCCTTGATTTTGTTTCCTTTTTATGTTATTTCCTACCTTGTAAATCTCTATCAGTATATATACACAGGCTAGTCTCCATTCCAGACTAAGCCATTCAATTCTTTCATTCTTCTTAGTATCAGAGCCAAACCCTAACCTTAACCCTAACCCTAACCCTAACCCTTTTCTCTCTACTTCCATCTCAGCCGTTTGACTTCCACCCTTGCCCAAACCCTTCGACAGCCACCACTACGCTCTGACAGCCTCTCTCTCTCTCTCTCTCTCTTCCGGTCCTTACCCATCCCTCTCCTCACCAGTCGGCCCTTCTTCTTCCTTCGCCCAAGCCACCTGTCACCTAAGTTGCAGCCGACAGCCATCCCTAGGCCGTTTGGCAGTCTTATTTCCAGCCGACAGCCCTTCTAGGGCAGTTCAGTAGGTTTTGTCCCTGTTTCGGGACTTGGTGTTGATGCAATAAGCATCTTTTTCTTCGTTATTTTTGTTAGTGGGCTACCGGGTTGTTCGGTAGCAATTGTTCTGTGATTTGTGTATTGTTTTGGATTGTTAACTATACACATCACCTGTTTCTCTAGCCACCATGACTGAGTCTGATGTTTCTCCCATGGTTCCTGTTAAACCCGTTCCAGTGAATCCTGCTTTTTCCCTCTCACACCATATTCCGATTCATCGTATTACAAGTGTGGCGTTGAATGGGAAACTTTTCGTTGCCTGGAGTCATTTCCTTAGACTCCATTTGGGGGGAAAGGGGAAAGCTCATTGGCTTTCATCTACCACTACTCAGCCGGACGCTACAGATTCTACACACTATCAATGGGATATTGACAACCGCACTATCTTAGGATGGATGTTCAATTCCATGGAGGACCGGATTTATCATATGTTCTTATACTATGATACCGTTCCTAGTTTATGGCATGCCTTATCTCAAATTTATGCTCATGCTCGTAATAATGTTCGCATCTTTGAGGTTTATCAGGATATTGCTTGTGCTTCTTAGTCTGCTTTAAGTATTTCTGTGGCTGAATTTTTTGGATATTTTCAGGCACGTTGGGAAGAGTTAGCTCAATATGAGCCTTTGATTGATCTTGGCTGCTTCACTTGTGACCAAGAGACTTGCTCAGCAGCATACATATCAGTTCTTGATGGGTTTAAACTCTGAGTTCAAGTCTCTTTGTATCTAGATTTTAAACACATTTCCTCTGCCTTCCCTTTATGAGGCCTTTGCTATTTTTGATAGTGATAAGCGCCGTCGTCAGTTGGTTCTGCCTGTTTCTACTCCAGTCCCTGAGCCTCTTGTCTCCTCTGATCAAATGGCTCTTGCTACACACACTGGGTCTCGTTCTTCTACTGGGAAGGTAATTTGTCATCATTGTGGAGAACCGGGCCATGTCAAGGTTCGCTGTTTCAAACTCATCCTGAGTTTAGACAACGTTTTTCACGTGTTCGTCCATTCGGCTCCTCCTGCACTGCTGTTGTTGTGAAGACTATTCCAAGTTCCACTACTCTAGATTTACATCTCCTTCAGACTCAGATTGGTCAGCTTCAGGCTCAACTTGGTTCTAAAATATCTTCAAGGCCATTATCCACGACTGCCACTTTGGCTACGAGTACTCCTATTGCTTTCCATGTTCGCTCTGTACGTCCTACTTGGGTTCTAGATTTTGGGGCTAATGACTACATGACCGGTGAGCTTTCCTACCACTCTTCCCCAGTTCTTGCTACCACCCAAACTGTTTGTCTTGCTGATGGTTCTACTACCTCTTTTCGTCATCGGGGTTGTGTTACTCTATCTCCTGATATTACTCTTTCCTCTGTCCTACATGTCCCTAATTTTGCGTATAATCTTTTGTTTGTGAGTCGGCTTGCCAAGGCTTTTCATTCTGCTGTCATTTTCTTACTAGATTCTTGCTTGTTACAAGACCTGAGTTCGAAGAGGATTTTGGCAGGAAATATGAGCGTAACGATTTATACTACTTTGGAGATCCACCAGATCAGCAGCTTCTTTCTAGTTTTCTGCTTCTGTGTTATTTGAAGATTTATCCTCCTATGTTTTTTTCTTTTAAGACTTTAGCATTGTGGCATGCTTATCTGGGTCATGCGAATTTTTAGTATTTATGTTTACTATTTCCAAATTTTAATAAAGCTTGTAAGACTCATAAGTTTCAATATGATGTGTGTGAGTTAGCTAAACATACCCGTACTGCTTATATTCCTCGTATGCATCATGCTCCTTCTATGTTTGAACTTATTCATTCTGATGTTTGGGGCCCTTCACCTGTTACTGCTTTGTCTGGCTATAAATATTATGTGACCTTTATAGATAACCACACTCGTTGTACTTAGGTTTATCTTATTAAACGTAAATCTGATGTCTTTCCCACTTATCAAAAAAAAAAAAAAAAAAAAAAAAATCTGATGTCTTTCCCATAGTTGCTCAATTTCTTCAAATGGTTAAAACCCAATTTTACAATGTTATTCGAAATATCCAATCTGATAATGGTGGAGAATACATCTCTGATGATTTCCATTCTCATCTTAATCAGGCTGGTATACTTCAACAACTTACTTGTCCTAATACTCTTGAATAAAATGTGATTGCTGAACGGAAAAACTGCACATTATGTCTGTGGTTCATTGTCTTCTCAGGGGAATGAATGTACCTAAGTCTTACTGGCATAATGTTGTTCTTACTACAGTTTATCTTATTAATCGTACTCCTAGTCGTGTCTTGCATGGTCTTGCCTCTCTCCAAACCTTACACCCTACTAAAACTCTCTTTCCTCTCCTATCTCGGGGTTTTGGGTGCACTTGTTTTATTCAGAACTGGAGTCCTACTCACACTAAGCTAGATGATAAGGCCATTAGATGTATCTTAGTAGGGTATTCTACTATATCCAAAGGGTATCAGTGTTATGATCCTAGCACTCATAGGTACTATCATTCTTGTGATGTGACTTTCCATGAGGAGACTTTTTTTTGGGTACTCGCCCTTCTGTGCAAGATTCCTCTTTTACTCCTATCCCATTTGTGGACTCTGATGTTTAGCCTCTTTCCATTTTTCATAAGGTTGAGGTTGTCTCTCCTAAGGTTGAAGCTGATGTTGCTCCTCCTTCTTCTCCCCCTCCATTGCAAGTCTATTCTCGTCGTTCTAGTCCCCTGCCAACAGCCTCTCCGATACATGGGTCAGGTAATTCCTCTCCTTTGATTACTACTGCTTGTCGCAACCCTCCTCGTAATAGACATCCCCCTAATCGTCTTGGTTATCTTTGTAGAACTAATCATCCTATTTCCTAGTATCTTTCTTATAACAGTGTCTCCTTTGCCTATCGTTCCTTCCTTGGCAAGCTCGAGTTAGAAACTATTCCTCGTTCTGTGTCAGAAGCTCTTCAGAATCCCAATTGGGTGGCTGCTATGCAAACAGAGATGGCAGCCTTGGAACAGAATCAGACTTGGCAGCTTGTCTCTCTTCTATCTGGTGAAAAGATTGTTGGCTGTAAATAAGTGTTTACTATTAAGTATCTTACTGATGGTATTGTGGACCGCTACAAAGAACGGTTGGTTGCCAAGGGCTTTGCTCAGGTTCCTAGCAAGGATTTTGGGACTACCTTTGCACTGGTCGCTAAGCTTGCCTTTGTTCGGCTCCTTATCTCTCTTGCTGCCTCACATTCTTGGCCTCTGTATCAGTTGGATGTCAATAATGCCTTTCTACATGGGGACTTACTTGAGACTATTTTCGGGCTGAGGGGGAGTATGCAGGGAAAGTGTGTCGACTGAGCAAGTCCTTATATAGGCTTAAACAGTCTCCTTGGACTTGGTTCAGTCACTTTAGTTCTGTTATTTTATCCATGGGATTTGTTCAATGCCACTCAGATCATACTTGCTTTATTCGCAAAACTCCCACTGATCGGTGTATTATTTTGCTTGTTTATGTTGATGCTATCATTCTTACAAGTGATGACTTAGTTGGCATAACTCAAGTAAAGAGGGATTTGAGTCGAACATTTGATATTAAGGATTTGGGTCCTCTCAAATACTTTCTAGGTATTAAAGTTGCTCGCTCACGTCGAGGGATTTCGTTGTCCCAAAGGAAGTATGTTCTTGATCTTCTTCAAGACACTGGAATGCTAGGGTGTAAGCCAGCTTCTACTCCGATAGATCCTAACCTCAAGCTTACATTAGAGTCTGCCGAATTACTAAAGGATCCAGGCATGTATCAACGCCTAGTTAGCCGTCTCATATACTTGACTAACACTAGACCCGATTTGATTTTTGTGGTTAGTGTTGTAAGTCAATTTATGCACACACCTCATACGAAGCATCTTAATGCAGTTCATCATATTTGTGGTATTTGAAGACTTCTCCTGGTTTAGGATTATTTTTCACAGCTGATTCCAATCAGGACTCTCTTGTTTCACTGATGCAGACTATACGGGATCTAAAACTGATAGACGATCAACGTCTGATTTCTGTATTTTTTATGGTGATCACCTTATATCATGGAAAAGTAAGAAACAAGCTGTTGTTTTGAGGTCTTCTGTTGAACCTAAGTATCGGGCAATGGCACAGGGTACATGTGAAGTTTTGTGGCTTCACTCCATTCTTGCAAAGTTAGGATTTACCGAGGATGCTTCCTCTCCTTTGTTTTGTGACAATGCTATTATGTTATCAACTGATTCAGTATTCACGAACAGAAGAAAACACATTAAGGTTGACATGCATTTCGTTTGAGAAAAAGTTCAAACTGGCATTGTGAGTCCATCATTTGTCTCTTCTTTGGAGCAACTAGCTGATATGTTCACAAAGTCTGCTGATCCAACATTACTTCAATCATCTATTGTCAAGCTGGGTTTGCTGAATGCTATGAAGCACGGATACTCCGAAATGGCCCCCGTATGCGTATTGGCTACGAATACGCGTCCGATACGACAAGATACGTATCAGATACAACAAAGAAGTATCCCAAATTTTTTTTAAAATTTTTTGAATTTCGGATACGTTAGGGATACGCGAGGATACTTCAAGGATACGCTTGGGATACTTTTGGGATACGGCGGGGCAAAAAAATAATTTTAAAAACTTGTAATCAGGTCAAAGTGTAAATTAACAAAAGCAATCTAAAATAAAACAAAAAAAAATAAAACAAACAAACCCTAGCTCGGCAACAACTCGAACAGCAATAACAACGTCGTCGTCTCTATTGCGATTCGCGAACAGCAGCAACTCTGAGTCGTCGTCGTCGTCGACCAAGGTTTGTCCTCTCTACTCTCACTCTCTCACTTTTCTGTCAGTGTCACTCGATCTCAGTCCCTCTCTCTCTCTCTCTCGATCTCTCTCTCTCTCTCTAGCTCGATCTCTCTCTCTCTCTCTAGCTCAATCTCAATCTCAATCTCAATCTCACTCACTCTCTGTCTCTCCGTCTAACCCCTTTGAATTTCTTTTCTTTTTTTTGTTTTTTTTTTTTGCAGCTAAGCTAAGCTACTAGTACCCACTTTTTATTTCCTCAAAAGACAACAACATCAAGGAGCCTTGTGAGGTATTTTTTTTTTATCATTGAAAGGGTAAATTTTTTTCCCCCTTAATTTGAATTGCATTATGGTTGTTATGGGTGATGATATATTGTTGGAATTGCTGAAATTTTATTGAATTGCTGAAATTTTTTTTTTTAATGTTCATACAAAAGATAACTGCATTAATGTTTTGTTTTATTTCTTTACCAAATTTATAAATTTTTTAGGAAATGAGTTCGGGTACGGAAAGTTTAGGTTCAACAAGTGGTACACCAATGAAAGAAGATGATCATGCTCCTCTTTTGCTTTAGGTTTTATTTTTATACATACTACATTAGTACTAAAAATTATAAAAATAATATTTTTTATGAATGTATCCCCGCCGTACCCGTACCCGTACCCCAGTTTTTCAAATTTTGCCGTATCGCCATATCCGTATGGTATCGTACCCGTATCTGTATCCGTGCTTCTTAGGTTGAATGTCTTCACACCCACTTAAGGAGGAGTGTTGGAATTAGAATTAATTATAATCAATTAGGGCTTATTTTATGGCCAATGTTTAGGCCTTGATTTTGTTTCCTTGGAATTAGAATCAATTAGGGCTTATTTTATGACCATTATTTAGGCCTTGATTTTGCTTCTTTTTTATATTATTTCCTATCTTGTAAATCTTTATTAGTATATATACACAGGCTAGTCTCCATTCTAGACTAAGCCATTCAATTCTTTCATTCTTCTGTTATTACCAGATAACACAAGCAAGTTTCTCTAATTAAGTAATCCAGACTTCAAGCTAAAAGAAGCAGCACATCTTAAACATTAGGAAAGTAACTTGCAAAAAAGAATAAGTAGCTAATACCAATACATTTATTGCACTTTAGGTTGCTACACAGTTTTCTAGTAGAACTTGAAAGCTTTCTTGAGCAAGTTACCGTGTGAAATGACCAAAAATGAGCAGTATATAACCAATTAAGCTAGTTCAACATTGTGAATTAAGAGATTGTCACGAGCTAAGAAGCATGGACACAAACACGCAACACGATACGTATACGACATGAACACACTAATTTTCAAAAACTACAGAACACGACACATGGGAGACACACATGAAATATATAATTTTATATATTTATTAAATGTTATATATATGAATATGTCATTCAAAGAATAAAAAATGCAATATGACACTAATTCCTATAAATTTATATGGTTTTTGTTTTATTGTATCTTAAGTTCTTTTTTTCAAACTTATAATTAGTTTCACATGTGTCTAATCGATAGACAAGTGTGTTTAAGTGATAGACACGTGTGTCCTCCAAGTGTCTAAAGAGTGTCTGAGTCTTTAAAAAAAATTAAAAAATAGGACACGTTTCGAAGAGTATCGGATACGTGTCGAGTAAGTGTCCAAAGAGTATCAATATCCGACACAAACACGACAGAAATACGTCACCTTCTTAGAAGTGTCCGTGTTTCTTAGGTCACAGAAAGCAACATAGTACATCCATTAAGGAGAACTTCAATCTTAAGCATTAAACAGGATTTGGCCAATGCATTTTCCGTTTACTTACCTTGCCAATGCAGCAGGATCCCATGATGATGGCACAGCTTCTTTAATGTGATCCCGTAATGTTACTTGGGATTTTTCTAGCACAATGCTATAGAGTGTTATGAAGACCCCATCAAAAGCAAGAGTTTTAGTGTTGGCAGCATCCTTCTGCCAACAACCACTAAATTCAAATGCAGCATTGAAATGGCCCGTTGGAATTTTACCAGAAAGGGAGAGTTCCTGGTTAAACTGCTCTGACATCTAGAAGAAGAAAAATTACACACAGGTTAAAGAAGCACAAAAAGTTGAGAAATTTATGTGAACCAAATTACATTTCATAAAAATTTCATGCCCGTGAATCTACTCCCAACTATAACAAAGCATTTACATATCAATTTCTAACAGTACTAGGATTTTATAGCAAATGTTCATGAATGTGTTTTTTTTTTCTTTTCTTCCCTGCTAAGCAAAAGTTAGGTGTTAGTAGGTGAATGCAACTTTCAAGCACAAAGGAAGATTTCAAACTAGTTGAAAATTAGCATCCTCTATACAATATCATTATTTCATCATCATAGTATTCGGAAAATATAATTTCATAGCACAAACAAGAAAACTTTTAACACACAAATTATGGTAAATGCAAAACATCCATTAAAACACTAGCCATATAGCTGCTAACTTAAGGAAGCAAGAAAAATCAATTTGGTAACTCGATCACCGGTTTCTCAAAACTACACATAACAAGCAAGAGGATTTCACAAAATTAGACCAATAAGCAATTATATAAATGCACATGCCAATATTATTCGATTAAGCAAATTTACATAACTACTCGATACATATCCAAATTCACACAAATTAACTCCAGGTGTGGCTGTGCAAGTTTGACCAAACTCAAACCTACAAATTCCATCCATATATGTAATCACAAAAACACTCTTGACAGCTATGATACACAATTACATATACCTGTTGGAAAGAGAAAACGTCGGAGCTGAATCGCATCCTTTCGCCTTTATCGCACTTGATGGATTTGGAGACATTTTGGACCAAAATACCTCCGGGAATGGCGATATCACGAACCTTATCATCGTGATCGATGGTGATGAGGCGCGAATCGGCATCGGAGTGTTTTTTGCAGTACTTGAGCCTCAAATCCAAGGCAAGGTCGTATCCCAACCCGATCGACTCAATCGCCGCCTCCGCAGCCGCCCTCAGCTGCCGTGCAGCGTCCTTAGCTCCGCCTGATGCCGTCATTACATATATGTATATATATGATATTACTTATACATATATCTGTACCTATATCTTTCGCAGAAATCAGAGCTGAAGGTTCGATTAGTGATTCAAAATTTCTCAATTGATATGAATTAGCACCGTCGTAGCCACCAAAATTGAACTAGAACCAAAGAAAAGGAAGCGAATAGTGGAATCTTCGAATTGGGAGTTGACGAAAAAGTGAATAGAATAGGAATGAATTATAGAAGTGGAAACATTCTTCCTTCTTTATATTCTAATGTTTTTTTTACTTTGAAACGATGTGAGAGAGAGACATAGAGAGAGAGACAGAGAGACAGAGAGGGGTAGAAGAGCAGGCGGAAGGAGGAGTTGCTGTAGCCGTCTTTGTTAATAAATTTTGAGGTGGAGAGAAGATGCTGAACGTCAGCGTTGAATCGTCAAAACAGGTAGCTATATTTTAGGATAAATTATAATTTTGACCCCTTTGTTTTTTCTCTTAATTTTTAATTATAACAAATAGGTAGTAATTGGATTTCAAGTGTTGGTTTTAGTTATTTTAATTGATTGTTTATTTTTTTTTAATTATATTAGTTTGTTTAAAAAAATTATATTTGAGAAGTTAGTTGATTTTTTTTTTATAGTTGATTTAATAATTGAGAGAGAAAAAATGAAATAATTAGAATTTGAATGTAATATTTTGTTATTTTGACTATTTTATCATATTTTATTTTTATTGATTATTTTAATATCTAACCTACTTTCCAAACACCCCTCATAGGAAAAATAACAAGAGTTAATTAACTAAAAGTCTTATTTACAAATGTTATAGTAGCTCATGTCCTGTCTGAGATTTTTGAAATCAATAAGTCCTATTTAGTAAAACTGAGAATATTATCAGTTTTTTCTATTTTTAAAACTAAGAATAATATCAATTTTGCATAATAATATTCTAGATAATTGTTTTGCTAACTGAGAAAAAAAAAAACAGAGTATGAAATTGTTTCTACCCTTCTACTTATTGATTTGATTCAATTATCCGATAAAACCGAGAATATTATCAATTTTTTACAATTTTAAAATTGAGAACATTAGTTTTTTCATTTTTATGTTTTTTTTTTTCAATTTTGCACATCAATATTCTATCATCATACTCATTTATAGATATAAAATTTTCAATTTTGCACAAAAAAATAATTCAATTTTTTCAATTTTTTCGTAAAACACATCATTTTTTTTAGTTTTTTCAATTTTAAAGTTGATATTTTAAAGTTTTGAAAATCAAAATAAATATCAAATCATCATGTTCCTTTATAGAAAATCATAAATGATAAACAATCATTATTTGAAAGGCAATTTTAACTATTAAAAATTTAATGAGATTTGAAAGTTTAAAAAATCTTAGTTAAGACTAAATAGAGTATAAATTCATAAATTATGACTTATGTGTAAATACCCCAAATAACAAATCAATATAAAACTTAAAAATAAATTATAAACCAGTGACTATTATCAATATTAATAATAAAAAAGTAATTCTACTTACAATACATATTTATCTCCTTACACCCTATTTCTTATAACACCACATTTCATCTCATTCCACTCTTCATAATTCCCAATATATCCTCATCCCTGTCAATTCATCATCTTTTTGCACCTATTCACGTTTGAAACCCTAATTTCATCCCACTACAGTCCCCTCTACCTTCAGCCACCACCGTCGCCACTTAGCCCCTATCATTGCCTCTCATTGTCGCCGCAACAACTGTAACCACCAACCATCACCACCTATCGCGAACCTAGTCCCATAGCCACCCACCACCACTCGTAAACCTAACCTTCGCAGCCGCAACCATCGTAAACCCAGCCCTGTAACAGAGACAGAGAGAGACAGAGAGAGTTTCACATCTAGGGTTTGGATGGGAAAAAGAAGAAAGAAGATGTGTGGCTCCTCAATTGCTTTTTGTCATCAAAACAGGTGTGCATAAAATGCAAATAAGCATTGGTCTATTGATTTCTCATCAGCAACCATGAAACCATTGGGTTTGGTTAATCAACACTTTATATGCATATCAGGCAACCAATGCATTCATTTGTTGATATCATTACTTTCTTTGTTGTATACACACAGATCCAATAATCATTGTTTTCTTTGATGTATATAGACATATCCAATGATAAGAATTATAGAGAGAGTTTCTGGTGGCCAAAAGTGTGGTAGCCTAGGCAAGTCAGCTTAGGTCAAAATCACAGCCGATATAGAGAGGACAAATGATGGGTTGTGTAAGTTGAAATTGCTGCGGGAGGTTGCCGAAGTTAAGGAAAATGGTGCTAGGGGTTGAAAGAGAGTTGTTGGAGATGGGTAATGGTAGAAGAAGGACTGCCAAAGGTGGGCGAATGGTAAGAAAAGGCTGCTGGAGGTGAGAGCGAAGTACAGAGAGAAACTGAAGAGTTGGATACAATGAGAAATTGGTGGTTCAACTTTTAAGATTTAGGGATCAATTGGTAATTTTACACAGGATAAAATTGTGATAAAAAAAGAGTGTTGCTATTAACACTTACCTTTTTTCTTTGGACCCCTACCTCTTCCAATTTTTTTTTTTTATTTCCAATTATATCCCAACATAAAATTTCACTTTTACCCTTATCCCTCATCTTCTAACCCTAATTTTTCAAACCCAAACCCTAACCCTAACCCTAACCTCTCTCAACTCTGGTTACCACCTCCACCAGCTGCCAGCCAGCCAGCCCCTTACTTCCAGTCGCCACCTCCATCTTCCTCTTCTTCTTCTTCTGAAATTGCGATCTCCACTGCAATCGCTTCTCTAGCCCTACCAATCGCGAACCCCACCGCCACTACAATCTCTTTCTCTCTCTCTCTCTCTCCGCATGGTTGGGTCGATAAGGTTTGGAGGCGCGATGGTGACGAGGACAACGATCTGTGACCTCAAACCCTAGTCACCTCCATCGCCGTCATGATCTGAGATCTCAACCCTAGTCGCCGTCGTGATTTGTGACCTCAAACCCTAACTGTCGTCGAGATCTATGGCCTCAAACCCTAGTCACCTTCATTGCCATTGCGATTTGAGTTGGGATGAGCAGCGATCGACGATGGTGGCGAGAGAGAGAGAGAGAGGGCTCGCGACAGTGGCTCGCGGCGGTGGCTCTGGATTGAGGTTGTCTAAAGCTGCTGGGGATTGGAGTTGACCGGAGAGTGGCGCCGGCGGTGGAGGTTGTTGCCGGAGCTGACAATGGTTGGGTTGCGAAGATGGGTTAGAGTGAGGGCATAGTTGGAATTAAGGTGGGGGTCCAAAGAGAAAATGAAAGGGCCTCATTTAGTTGGATAGGAGTTCAAAGAAGTGAAGGGTCCAAAGAAGAAATGAAGGTGCTAATAGTAGCACTCTAAAAAAATGAAAATTAAAGGGTGCAATGAGTTCTTTTTGTGCTGTAAATAGAATTACTCATAATAAAAGTCTTAAAATTTTCATATATCTATAATAGTTTTTTGAAATACCTCTCGATACCCTTAGAATATAAATCCTCTTATTTTCACTCTTAAAAAAATTGGGGGAATTAAAAATTTTATTTATAAAAAAATAAAAAATATGAATAATTAAATCATAACTTTTTTCACCATTTTATAAATAATTTTTTCTAATCCCCACTGATCTGTAATTTTTTTATAAAAAATTGAACACAAGGGGCTAATCTAATGGCCATGAGAACAGGTTTATAGACATTCAAAGAAAAAAAATATATGAACCAAATTATATTTTCACTCTTTAAATTTATTCAAATTTCATTTGAATCATTTTTGTTCCAATTTTTACTTAAGTTTTGAATATTGTAATAACGAAACAACGACATCAAAATACAAACTTAAGTTAGTTGTCGTAACTTGTAATTATAAGGTGAATGGGCCCTGGAAAAGTAAAATTTCAAATTCAAAACTTACCGAGTTTTTTTTTTTTTTTTTTTTTCCATCAATTTGTTTTTATTTATTTTCTATGGGCACAAGAGCAGTTGGGTTTAGTAGGCCTAATTTAGAATCGAATTCGATAATCTGAACCGTTTACTTTTTAAAATTCGTTAAGTAGAATATTCATGTAAAAAATTAATATGATTGGATATCGATAATTATATGTTTTTATCATATTTGTTTTAAAAAAATGAATGACAAGTATAATTTTGCGAATATCTATCTTTTTTTTAATATAAATTTGATTTAAATATATAGCTAACGATTTGATTTCTTGCATGAATATTCTACTTGATGAATTCTACAAAGTACACGATTTAGATCATTAAAATGGGTCTAAAAATGGGTCTACAAAACCTAAGCGTTTTCTCAAATTAAGATGCCCAATTCAAGAGAAATCAAACCCTTAAATAAAATATTCTCATAGATCCAATGTATAACTCTCTTTTGACAATATCTTAAAAAAAACAATTTATTAATTTATTGGCTCATCTAAAGTCACATCACTTCTCAATTTTTTTTACACGTTTTTTCATAATAAATAAAAAAATATAATTTATAAATCATATTCAAAACAATCCTTGGGCCACATTTGTTTGGAGAGTTAGAGGGGAAATTGGGATTGGTAGTGAGGTGAGACCCACTTATATTGTGTTTGTTTTGAGAGATGGGGAGGGGATTGATAGTAAACTCCAGATTATGAATCCCCTTGGGGAGGGGATTTGGATGGGCCTCCAAGACTTGGTATTAGAAAAATAGTCCGCCGAACTAGAATTTTTTATTTTTTATTTTATTTTTTGCATGTTGAGCATTTTTTTTGAACATTAATGTTCAATTTTTTGTATTTTTTGTTAAGTAAAAATCATTATTTTATTTGTTTTATTTTTTTCTAGAATTTTTTTATTTTTATTTATTTTTAAAATTTTTTTACATGTTGAGCATTTTTTTTAAAACATTAATGTTTAACGTTATTGTATTTTTTATTTGTTTTATTATTTTATATAAAAATAATTTAACAATCTCTACACTAACAACTATCATCAAAATAAACACAATATGACTTAATCTCATCACTAACAATCCCGTCACTATCCCGTCACTATCAATCTCATCCATTCTACCTCTGAAAATAAACAGGGCCTTAGATAATAGTTTTGAAATTGAAAAAACTAGCTTTCCAAGTATGGTCCTTACAAAATTAGATTTTCTCATTTTAGACCCTTTCACACTTTAAACTCTAAATTCAACTTCAAATACAACATAATCTCAAAACCATACCCATCCCAAGACTCATCTCCAAATCCATCAAATCTCAAAAATCAGCTTCATATAAAAAAAAAAAAAATGAAAAATATATATGCAATGGTATGTATCTGAATCAAAGGCCTTGATTTGGAAATGATTAAAAGTAGTCAAAAAAAAGTCACTAAAAAAATTAATAGTTAATACAATTTCTCTACCTTCTTTTTTTTTTTATTTTTTAGGGCAAGTTTGGAAACATACTAAAATAGCTGAAAAGAAAGAAAGAAAATCACTGCAAAGAAAATCAACTATTTTGTCTATTTTTTTATACGTATTTTCGTAAATAGTTAAAAAATTAATTAAAATAATTAGAATAATGTTATATGTACTAATTAGTATACCAATTAGTGTACTAACAGATAATGTGACATAGTTTAGAGATTTTGGATATTTATAATTTGTATAATGGATGAGATCAATAATAATACTATAATGTACATTGATACAATAATTAATATATTAATTGGTGCATGTAATACTACCAAAATTATTAACTTTCAAAACAATCCTTAGTGGAGTAAAGGACGATTTGTAAACACATTTTCAAAACGAACACAACGTCTAGTTGTTGAACAAAAAATTAGTTGAGTTGTGATTGTGAAAAACAATTAGTGTGTTTTGTTTCAGTTTTTTAAAAATTGAGTTTTTTATTTTTTGTGATTTTTTGGTTTTTAGTGATTTTTTAAAAAATTTTAAGCAATTTTTTTGCTTTTTTAGATATACATTACTTAGATGTATCTCAATAGTATAATATTTATGAATAAATATTTTAAAAAATTAATAAATATATAAAAATATGAAAAATGTACTGAATTTTTATATTTTTTTTTGTATTTTTGGTATTTAGTGAATTTTTAAAAGATTTTTTTCACAAATTTCATACTTTTTAAATGTATTTATGTTAAGTGTATCTAGAAATTAAAAAAAAAATCGCTTAAAATATTAAAAAAATTTAGTGAAAACAAAAAAATACAAAAAATAAAAAAGTAAAATTTTTTGAAAAGTGAATTCTGAAAACTGAAACTAAACAAAGTGAATAACAGTGGTGGCTTATAATGTCAGGAAAGGGAAGTGAGAAAGAGGTTGGTCGGGAGTATTGGTGATGGTCTAAAGTAGAGTAATGGTGTGTTTATTTGGACAGACTGGTAATCCATCGGACTATTAGTTCTGGGATATATTGTCCTCAGACTATTTGGTTAGACTGAATTTGTATCCTATGTTTGTTTAGATATCTGAATTGGACTATTTTAGGATAGGTTTGGGAAGTGGGTTGGCTTTTTGGCTTTTTGACTTTTTTGGCTATTTTAGCCTGGGGCTAAAAAGCCTGGTTTGGGAAGGACTTTTTGGCTTTTTTGGCTTTTTGGCTTTTTGGTGAGGTGTCATATTGTTAAAAGACCAAATTGCCCTTTTCCATTTTCTTTATTTTTTAATTTGGGTTCGCATTTGGCATTATTTCCGTTTTTTTTCTTTTCTTTTTTTTTTTTTTTTTCAATTTTGGCTTTTTGCTGAAATCAAAAATTTTTTGGTATGTTTTTTTTTTCGGTATTTTTTTTTACAATTTTGTTAAAAGACCAAATTGCACTTTTTTAATTTTTTTTATAATTTTTTTCTTATTTTTGGTTTTGATTTGCCGTTTTTAGCTTTTTATTATTATTTTTTTTGGGGGTTTGGATTTGGATATTTTGCATAATTTTTTTTATTTGTTTATGTTGGCGTATTTTGGTCAAATATTTATTTTTTTTATATTTTTTTATTTCGAGGGTGTATTTGGCGTATTTTTTTTGAATTTATGTTTTTGTCATTTTTATTTTTTTATACATTAATTAGTTCTTATTCTTTAATTTACGTTTTTTTCCTTATTTATTTTTATTGGTATACAATAATTTTTTTATGTGTTTCATTTATTTATAAATTACGTGGCGAATGGTAATTTATGTTTTTATATTTTTTTTTAAAATTTTTTTTCAATGAAGCGTATTTTTGTCGTTAATTTTTTTTACTTTACGATATTCTCATTTTTTTGTCTTGTGTACTTTAAATAATTTAATTTTAATTTAATTTTAATTCTAATTTTATTTTAATTTTATTTTAAACGTTTAAATAATGTAACTAATCTAAAAAAATTAATAAGTAAAAATTTAAAATAAATATTCAAAAAATTTAAAGCATAAAATTTTAAATAATTTAAATAATTTAAATATTCAAAAAATTATTTTAACAAAAAAAATTAAATAATTTAAATATTCAAAAAAATTTAATAATTTTTTATGTTAATATTTTAAATTTAAAAACAACTCTACACTCAAGTCGTAACCAAACACATAAAATGAAACTCAATTAATAAATTATTGAGTTAGCTCATAACCAAACACATAACTCGAAATTTCATATTATTTTCACAACTCTACACTCAAATCATAACCAAATACATAACAAAAAAAAATTATTTAAAAATAGTTTTAAAAAAAATTCAATTTAAATTTATTTTCATAAAATATTTTAACAAAAAACAAAAAAAATGTTTTTAATATTTTTTTTCTACTTTCTTTGTTTTTCCAGGTAAAAAGCCATCATTGATTTTTTTTTTTTTTTTTTTTTTTTTTACAGGCTGACGCCGTCCTTGGTTCATGTGGGGGTAATATGGTAAATTTACTTGTAAAACTGTTGCAGCCATGCTCCTGTGCAGCTTTTGTCCGTTTGTGGCTAAATTAGCCACTTTTGTCATTTAGTGGCTAATTTAGCCCAAACCCAACATCCCAAACACCACCTTATTGAATCCAATGTTTGATTTGTATCCTATGTTTATTTATTGAATCCAATGTTTGATTGGATAAACTGGATAAGAATAAATGTTCAAAAGATTATTTACCCTTATAATTTATAATTTAACAACACTAAAAAAATTTAATTTATAAGACCATAATTTTTAATTTATTATTTTCAATTAAATTAAATTTATAATTTTTATTTAATATATAATTTTAATTTTGTAATTTATAATTTATAAATGTTCAAAAGGCTAGGAGAAAATGTAATAACAACACCAAAAAAATTTAATTTATAAATATTTTTTATTTTTTATTTTTTATCATTTAATTTAACAACACTAAAAAATTTTAATTTTTATGGCCATAACTTTTAATTAATTATTTTTAATTAAATTAAAATTTTAATTTATAAATGTTCAAAAGACTATTTTACCTTTTTTAATTGTTTACTAAGTAATAGTATGAGGGTAAAATACACATTTCACACATTAGTCTTGTGGAATACCAATTCCATAGAAATAATCACACCCCCCTCCCTAGGATTATTTAGTCCCTCATATGAAAGATATGGAGTCCGGCCGGACTCCATGTTCGACGAACTAAAGTTGCAGCAAACGATAAACATCCCCCATCCAATAGATTCAAATCCAACCAGTGTTTTTCTCTTCTTAATCCCTCCAAACAGACACCCCTAAAAGAAATGAATGAAAGTTTTACAGGAATGAAGTAGGCCGTAAAAAGTAACTAGTGGCAGTGGCTTCAGTAAATGCCATGAGAATGATGAAAATTTGAGATAACACTACAAGTAATCAACTTTTTAGAGACAAATTATATTCTTAAAAGTGTAATATTTGTTGGGAAAAAATTTAACCAACCAATTTTTTCCGTTGCGAAGTTTGTCCCAAATAGCCTGTCCGAAAAAGTTAAAAAATGACTTTTACAGACAAAATTTTGCATTTGTCACTATAAATAGACTTTTAGAGACAAAAATATGTAGTTGCAAAAAGTTTTGATTTTGAGACAACCAAAATTTGTTTATAAATGTCTAATCAGAGCAAAAGAAGTAGTTATGGAGACAAAAAATTAATTTTTAGGACAAGAGAAATTGGTCTCTAAAAGTTTTAGCTTGCGTTTGGTTGTGTTTTGTAAATGTGATTTGAGAGTATAAGTTGTATTTTGAGTTTGTGTATTATGGAATTATGATTTAAAGTGTAGAAAATTTGTTTGGTTATGGTTTTTAAATAGAGTGTTGAAATGTGTTTTGAAGATGTATTTTGAATTAAGTTTTAAAAGTTTGATGTGACATGTGAAATAAGAAAATTTGTTTGATGATGTGTTTTGGCAATAGTTTTCAAAACTTAATTCAATCAATAATTTATAATCAAACACACAACTCATATATCGATATCCGTATTTTTTATCAACGGTAATAACCAAATTATTTTTAAAATACCGAAATTAAAAATTGATTTTTTTTTAAACTAATTTTTTTTCAGTAATTTTTTTTGAATAATTTTTTTTCCAAATTTTTTTTTTTCATTTTAAAATAAATCTATGTCAATTATCTTGTGTCAATTAAATTTTCTATCAATTCATTTTTTATGCCTGTACAAACATCTTCTACAATACGTTTTTTATTTTTTTAAAAAATTTTGGTAAAGTCAACAACTTTTGAGAATACATATTAATAAAAATTAACATAAATACTCTAAGTGTAATATTTTAAAATGAGAATACAAATTTTGAGAATACAAATTTTGGTAAAGTCAACAACTTTTGAGAATACATATTAATAAAAATTAACATAAATACACTAAGTGTAATATTTTAAAATACAAATCATAACGTAAACCTTACAAAACATTATTAATTTTTTTCCTCATTTATTACACGTTATTAATTTAGTAACTCAGTATACGGATGTAATATTAAATAAAAATTATTAATATTATAAAAAAATAATAAATAAGAAATAAAAAGTAAAAAATAAAAATAAAAAATAACCCGAACCTTCTGAACCTTAGCCTTTCTATAAAAAATAAAATAAAAACAACCTCAACCTTCTGAACCTTAGCTTCAGATAATCACCTGTTGGAAGTCTACCGGCCGATCATCCGGGAGGTCTACCGGGAGGTCTACCGGCCGGTCATCCCACATCACACCACACTCAGTTTCCAAACAGATTTTCACCTGTTGAAAGTTGAAAGTTGTAAACAGATTTCCAAACAGCTTCAGATAATCACTTGTTGAAAGTTGCAGAGACGATTTCCAAACAGATTTTCACCTGTTGAAAGTTGAAAGTTGTAAACAGATTTCCAAACAGTTTCAGATAATCACCTGTTGAAAGTTGCAGAGACGATAAAGAAGGCAGAAACGTTGAAAGTAGAGATACAAGCTGCCAAACAGATTTTCAAAATGTAATTTGAATTAACACGCGGAATCGACTTTTGAACGTCGTATCCAAACGTCATGCGCGAGCTCACGTGTTGAAAATTGATTTGAATTCACAACCAAACAGAGCCCTAGTTTTTGGGACAAATAAAAGTGGTGTTTAAAGGTTATAATTTTTTTGAGATAACTAAAATTGGTCTCTGAAGTTTGATAAATTTTTTTTTCTTTGGCTTTTTGATTTTGTAACAATTACTCTAAAAATACTAGTTTGAATATCAACTTATATTCCTTTCTTGATTTTTCAACAACCAAATAGAAAATATCAAACAAATCACCAGACCATATGTTCATCTCCAAATTAAAATTCAACTCCACGAAGAAAAAAAAAATGCTTATCACATTCAAAGAGGCTTAATCAACAGATATTTCAATAACAAATAAATACCATGTTCTGATTCATTAGTATATAATATCTTAATTGTATATCATAAACTGATAAAGATTTCAAAAGTATCATTTCCAACTTATAAGGCTAGTGCCATAAGTATTATTTATAGCATTCAACTATTCAACGAATAGATTGTAATTGGAGTTATATCTACCTACATAACAAAACAACTCAACTCATCGCATCTTCCTTTCAACGGTTTCGTTGAAATGACATTCAAAATCTAGCAGAGAGCTTCCAAGCTTCAAATCGACGCAAGCTTTCAGAAACTGCATACCAATTAAAAATTATTCAATGATAAATTAATTTGATAGATTACAATTTAATGTGCCAATTGTAGTATCTGCAGCAATCACACTCACTATCAATATTCAAGAGTTAACAAAGATTAAACTAAATCAACTCACTATCCATTTGGATCTAAAAAATATTTGATTGGATTCCTTCCATGCATCTTAAAAAATCATTCACAGAGTAAGTAGACATTAAGATCATTAATTAGCTATTTTTACCCAAAATGCTACTCTCTCTCACCTCAATAAAATCAACTCAATCATGCTTCTTTTTCTTCTTCTTTTTTTTTTTTTTCTGAAAATTGTTGAAAATTAAATTTTCCACGGCAACCACAAACAACATAGAAAATTGTCTTACAAATTCATTTCTTTTCCTTATTTTTTTCCACATAGCGACAATGATTCGCAAACCACCATAAGATTAGGCTTTGAAAAGGTGATGAACAAACAAAAAAACCCATTGAACAATTCACCACTTTAGGCACATAAGTCAAAACTCTACATGGAAATTCACATTGTAATAATAACTTGGTTCAATGAAGATGATGCAGACTTAGAATCTTCAAACAAAATGTCAAATTTTGGTTTTAGAAGTCATAACTTGCTATAAATTTTTGTCATGACTCTAAATGTATAGTTGTCTTTGTCGTCTTTATTCTTTTCCATTACTGTTTTTTCAATATGTTCCTTCAATATTATGTAAGAAATTGCAAGTTTTAGTCTATAAATTTTGACTTCTGACTCAATTTTTGCTTAACCATCAGAAAATTCAATACTACCTTAACCCTTTTTTTCATATCCATCAAAAAAGAAGAAAGAAAAGAAAAAAAAAACTCACCAAAAAAAAAAAACTCACAAAAAAAATTACGACGACTGTGGCTAACTAAAGCAAATATATAAAAAGATGTGATAAAAATCATCATAAAGTATAAGAGCCCACATTTAGGCATCTTAAGTACAAGAGCCCAAATTTAGGCATCTTAAGAATAAAAATCATCGCCCGTTATGTTGATGTGGATCATCTGATTGCCTTATCCATTTGCATTTCATGCTTCTTTTTTTTTTTTTTTTTTTTAACTCCATTAAAAAGTTTTTAAGGGTAATTGTGGTAGGGTCATGAATTAAAAAAAAAAAAATTCAAATCATCAATTGCAGCAAAATTATTTGACAAGAGAAATAATATTTTCATGGATTTGCTTAAACCAGATACTTCTCCTACCAATTGAGAGTCAATACGTTCAACATACAGTTTTGCAAGATAAATCACAAGAAACAAAAAAAAAAAAAAAAAAGTTGAACTTTCAAGGGAGCAAATTTTCACATACAGATGCAACAATGTAATCAGAGATGGCCACAAGAATGTTGTCTGCCAAATGTTGAACACACTCAATTAGTAGCAGAAGTATCTGTAAGGAAACATCAAGAACTATTTCACCTAGAGGCGTGTCTCAAGTTTGCCGAAATTAACAGAATCATCAAATCTCATCACCAAAATTAATACTACATTTCAAATCTCAGCACCAAAATTAATAGAATCAACAACTAGTGGTATTCGAACCAGCACATCACAAATCATCAAATCAACCCCAAAATTAACAGAATCATCAAATCTCAGCACCAAAATTAATACTACATTTCAGCGATCGTGTATTCGAACCAGCACATCATAAATCAGCACAACAAAGTGAAATCATCAACACAAACATTACACCGATAAATAAGCATTTTCGAAGAATAAATATGAACAATAGATCAAAAACCAAATCTATGAGACTGAAATCGATTAATCGATCGAATCTCGATGCTGAAATCATAGTGGAGAGAGATGCTATGAGACTCCTCGAGGATGAAATTGTTGTCGAGATCAGAAGCAATCAACGAGATCCGTAGAGAAGAACCATTGCATTTGCGAGAGAAAGAAATTAGGGATTTGAGAGAGAGGGAGAGCGTGAGTGAAACCTGGAAGCCCCTCTTTTTTTTTTTGGTTTTTGATAGTCCCGACTACTACGTTCAAAAATTAATATGTAAAATAAGATAATATATGATTTGGATTTATTAGGACCAACTAAAGTTATAGGTAACAGTCATGACCTTTAATTTAGTGGCTTTAACTCATCATTAATGAGGTAAAAAAAAAACACACACACTGTAACAATAGGTGAGATCCATTGTCATATCATTAGTGATGACACTAATTAGTGCTCTTACTTATTTTCCTTATAGGTAAAAGTGATTGATCCTTTTACAACTAAATAAATTTATCTAGAAAATATAATAACATGATTAAATATATATATATTTTTAAATTCTTTTATTTTATTCTTAAAAATATAATTTTTGCAAGTAAATTATTTTTGTCCCTAAAAATTTGTTAGGCGTGGGTCGTGATTGGTGGCAAATTAAGGTGGTGTATGAAGGTTGCATACGGAAAAAAATATTTTTAGAAAATGGCAAGGGAGATGAAGTCGGTTATGGAGATGAGATGACAGAAAGCTACACAAAGAAGACAAAAATGAGAGAAAAATGAAAGGCAGTGAACGTTCAAGTGTTGTCATACTTTTATGAATGATGTGATGAATTGTAATTAATATATGAGCATTGCTAGGGAGCTCGAAAGCCCCCTCCCCCGAATTTCCCGAATTCCGTTTTTTTTTTTTTCCAACAGAAGAAGGAAGAAGAAGAAGCAGGAGGAGGGAGGAGGGAGGAGGGAGAGGAAGGAGGAGGAGGAGTGGACTGGAGGGGGCCATACCAGTGGGAGGAGGCGGAGGCGGGGCCGGAGGTGTCGGTGGTGGTGCTGCGACGATCGGGGCTGGGCAGCGGCGATCGGGGCTGGGCCAACGACGACGTGGGCAGACGACCGGCGAACCACCTCTCTTCTCTCTCTCTCTCTTTCTCTCTTTCTCTCCCTCTCCCTCTCCCTCTCTGGTTCAGCTCCGAATATGGAAGAAGAAGAAGGAAAAAAAAAAAACTAATGCCCAAAACGACGTCGTTTTGGGCATTAGGGGGATTCGGGGAAACAAAATTCGAGCTCCCAAGCTTTATTCTTAATATATATATACTAATGTGTGGTATATGTGTGGGTTCAATTTAAAAAAATATATTAGTATAAGAATAATGATAAAGAAATATGTACATCTATTATGCAGTAATGTTAGGTATCATGAAAACCTTTCATGAAAATAATTACGAAAACTTTGTGACCCTTGGATTACACTTAGAATAATACACCATACACTAATCAAGGTAATCCAAGGATCATAAATTTTTCATGATCTCTAACTTTTCCTTATATCATGTATTGCTCAAATGGTAATGAATTGTTTATCAGACCAATGATCTTGGTTTTTTAAGTCTTTTGTTCCCTTCTTTTTTTTTATATAAATATCAATAACATGGATATTTTGAGAAAACTCAAAATACGAGACACAAATATATTAACACTATCAAAAGCTTTCACTTTATAAACAGGGATATTTTAAAAAATTTAAAATATGATACACAAATGTGTCAACACCACCAATAGCCTTCACTTTACAAGTTTATGGACCAAATTGGGAAAATATTTCTTTAAGAACCAAATGAAAAAATGCTTATATCTTAGGGGGTGGACTTGACTGACGTTTTTGTTTTTGTTTTTTGTTTTTTTTTTTTTTTCCTGTGAAAAAAATATAACGTTGGTTAGAATTTAGACTCAAATGAAAAATATAATATAATATTTGAAGAATCAAATTTAAAAGAAAAAAGAAAAGAAAAAAAGATTATACCTAAGGAGTGAAATTCATCCTTGAATTCACATACAAACAGAACAAACACAAAATGTACTCCATGAAACTACCACGAACTTTTTGTGTTTTTTTCAGACAGGTGGACTACTTGTAAGTTGAAATGGCGACCATCCATTTAAATAAGTTTGATGATAATAAAAATACATATTTTGTTAAAGAAGCCCAAAAAATAATATGGGTTTATGCAATGACTTTGGAGCAATAATAGTCAAAATAAGTCAAAGTTCTTAATATACCCAAAAAAAAAAAAAAAAAAAAAGAATAATATAAAATTTGTTATCCAAAAGTCGACTTTTTAAACTCATGTTTGGAAAAAGACTAGAGACAAAAAAACTAACAAACAAAACAATTTTCAGCTCATAAAAAAAAATCAAAGATTCTTTCATTTCACTTACTTTTTATATATTTTTGGTAGAAGTGAAAAAATTATTCTCAACACATTATTATTTTTTATCTCATATTTTAATGAAAATGTCACAAAAAAACATTTTCAAACGAGTCCTAGTGACTTTTTAGAATTTTTTTTACGAGATTAAAGAAGTTAATATGTTTTAAATTATTTTTAGTTTAACAGATAATGTGAAGAAAAAAAGTAATTGTTTAATGTGTATAATGTAACGTTTTATTATTGGAGTTGAATTTTTTTGTTTTTTGCTTTTTTATTTTATTTTATTATTTTTAACTATTTTAATGAAAGAACTAATTGCTAAACGGGACTTCAACAACTGATGAATAGTAACTAGCCAGATTTGACTAAGCTATTTAACTCATTTGTAAATTAATAGGCCCCAAATTTGACTAGGTTTTAATTTGAGTGTTGCTATTAGCACCTTTAAATTATTTTGGACCTCTCAATTTTTAGTTTTTTTATTACAATAATAATCTCAAATAAAATTACTACAAATGACATCATTAATTTTGGGACATTCCATTTCACAATTAAACCTACATACTCACTACATCATGAATTAGGGTTTATGAGAGCACCCACCTCCATCACCACTTATCCATCTTCTCCAAATCTCACCTTCAAAACCTACACCCACCCGCAAAACCTTGAAAACCCTTTGACAGCAATATTCTAGCGGTAACGGTGGCAACTATTTGATTACTTACACTTCTCTGACAATGACAATGACAATGAATGAAAGTTTTTTTGGCAACCACAACTCCATAAGATGAGAGGACAACAATAAAAGCTTCACCGCACGTGCGGCCCACATGGGCGCTCGAGCGGCCCACCTAGGGACACGTTCACATAATTTTTAATCTGTTTTGTTGAGAATAAAAGAAAAAAAAAATAGCCAAACCTAGGATTCGAAAAATTAATTCAGAGAAAATGGAGGCTAGGGTTCCAAAGAGGGATTTTCTCCTAAAGCTTCAAGAACACTTCCATTGGTGCCTCTTCCTCATCTTCTTCCTCTTCCCACTCCTCCATGAGTGACTAGTTGTCTTTTCTAGGGTTTTGATGAAACCCTAGCCATGTAATTAGTTTTTCTTTTTGATTTTCAATTATGTAAAGGTTTGAACAATTGTATGGTGTTTTAGAAGTTTCATATATATAACTTCCATTATTTCTTTAAGTATTTGGCTTTCTGTGATTGTTGAATGTCTTCCATACAAGAGTTTTCTATTCTTTCACATTCAAGGTATGAGACAAACCATATTACGAGGGACGAGTCGTGTCACTACCCAGTTTAGAGTGAACGATTCGTACTACTTGAGATGGTTCGTGCTCGTACATTGAACGTGATGATTTTCTTGTTAAATGCTTTGAATTTGTAGTTGCAAAGTATTATTCCGTTCGAACCATAACATAATTGATTTTAATTGGAAACCCTATTTACGTGACTAGTGGTGGACTCTTTGCTCTAGGTTTTTCCCCAAATCAGTAAATCCAATTTTATTTATAATTGATAATTTAATTACTTAGTTTATTTTATTTGTTATTAAATTAGGTTATGAACAATCAATCTTTTCATCAAAGTTAATTTAGGAATTTAACAATTAAATTGGTTTAATTTCACAATTGTCCTTGTGGATCGATACCTGGACTTGCCATTATTCTAAAAGAATTTGGTGTAGTTTTGTGTTTAACTTTGGTGTGAGGACTTCCTCCATGCCTTGCATCGATTTGACTTCGGGTTTTTGGTTGACATCCCTACTTTGATCTACAACCAGATGCACTGAATCTTTAATGAAGTCAAAATATGTAATACCTGGGGCAGTTCTACATGGGCCCTCCCTTTTGCCAACCTCATTACTGCGCTCATAAAAGACCAAGAGACATACCTACTTCAGGCCAATGAGGTTCAGCTTCCGCTGCCCACATTTTATGGTAAAACCCACTGGTGCCAAACCAGTGCTCGCCTGCCGCCTCCACTACTCTTCCCCGAAGCCTCGGCCAATCCTAATGATGCCCCAGTCAAGCCCACCGCCGCACCAGCACCAGCGCCATCGCCATTCCGTATGACGAGGGCGCAATATCAGGCTTTTTTGGATAATTAAGCCGCCATTCAGCAATCTGTGGTTGATCTCCGAACCGACTACGAGGTTTATTGGGATTACTCACATGCAGCATTTGATGGGTATCAGCAGTCAGTTGCCTCTCTACAAACTGACTTCTATGCATACCGGGATTCGAGTGAGCAGCGGTTTGCTCAGATTGGCGCTAGGGTTCACGATGAGGCGTTCGAGACTCGGACACTGATGCATGCCCTATTTGAGCAGCATTTCCCATCACCGCCGAATCCACATCAGTGATTTCTGTATATTTCCCTTATTTTCTTTCCTTATTAGGCTTGGCCACATGTGCGGTAGTCTGGCTGGCTCGGATTCTTCATTTCTCGCATGGAGGATCCGCTTTCATGCCTTTTTTTGATTGAATTTTCATATTTCTTGCCAAATCTGTACAAGTGCACGAAACACATCATCTCCACCAAATAAACAAAATTGAAAGATTAAAAATGTAACTTAAGTGGCCTCAATGTGGTACCTTTCGGCCTACATCACACGTTTTGTAAACTATAGGAACCAAATTGACACATAGTTTGACTTTCCGTCCACCAAACTTAACAATCGTTATTTATTGGACTAAAATGACATAATCCGTTAAATTAAGGGGTAAAATCAAGGGGTAAAATCAAGGAAATTGAAACAATATGAACCAAATTGACACATCATGTAAACTACAAGGACTATTTATATAATTTACCCATAAATAAATAAAAATTATAACAAAAACTTTGTTTATAATATAAAACAAAATTGATTTAACATTAGTTAGTTCCCATACAATAATTATATTTATGATAAAATACAAATACATTTCGTCTTGATGAATTTCGTAATTTAGTTTTTCAACTTACCAATTATATCATATCTATTATGTAAAATCATTTACCTTATCTATTTTTGTAGAATTCAATCAATCAAATTTGAAGAATAAAATTAAAAATAGAGTATCAATGACCTCAATCTTCAACCCACTTCTCCAATAAGACTTCAATCCTGCTAGGTTGTTAGGTATAACCTCTAAAACAGTCTCATTAAATATTAATTAATTATATTTACTAATTTTTTTTGGGGAGGTTAGACCAATTGAACATTTTGCAAGCCTTAAAGCCACTTTCTTAATTTGATTACCACTATAGATCATTTTTTATTTTTGATTTTTTATATTTTTTTAATTGTTTTATATTAAAAAAAAAAACCTAGAACTAATATACTAAACAAATAAATTGGTTTTTTTTTTTTAATCGAGAAATTGAATTGAATATGTATGTAAAACAACTTAACTCTAACTCATAGGCTTAAGTTTTTTTATCGTGTATTTGATTGAAAATGTATTAAACCATTTTAATGAAAAGTACTTAAACCTTGATAATTAAACAGTAGGTAACTTGAGGCAAAATGACTATTTGGCCTATAGTTAACATAGTTCAAATAAAAGGTAATGTATGTACTATATGTGAATTTATAATTTTTTTTCTCATTTGTTAATAAACTTATGCATAATCCACATTTCAAATAGGGATTTTATAAATTTTTAAGAGTTAATCATAAACTTCAAAAAAAATAAAATGGGCATGACATAACCTTACTGTCATGACCTGAACCTGCTCCTAAAAGTTTGGGTCATAACCGACTGGTAATCACTTGATTACCTTCAGCCTCAAACAAACATACAGAGTAATTATAGAGATGAGGCCAAAAGCGGAAGTAAACAACAAAAGAATAAGTCCATTGAGCTGTGCTAATATGAGCAAAATGTAACACAATCACGTCATTTACATGCCCATGCAAAAAAAATATAAGTATCAAAGGAAATTTGTGCATATCGTTTACAAACCCAAGACCACGTTGGCAAAAACAAAATAAAGCCAAGGTAAGATGTGAGTCAAAGACAAAACTCCATCTCGGAGGCATGACTCGATTGCGTCACCAACAAAAAAATAGCTCCTGAAGCTGACTCTAGGGGTGTGCTCCATGCTGCGGATCACTTACATATGCATACATAATATTGGGTGAGCGAAACTCAATAAGTAATAATACAATAAAGCACTGTAAATAGATAATCATAATAGTCTCACAATATCCATAATCATATAAATAGAACGGCCTTAGGCCCAATCATATTTCAAAACGGCCTCAGGCCTAACATATATCAAAACGGCCTCGAGCCCAATCATATATCAAAACGGCCTCGAGCCCAGCATATATCAAAACGGACTCGAGCCCAATTATATATCAAAATGGTCTCGAGTCCAATATATATCTAAACGGCCTCGAGTCCAATCATATATCAAAACGGCCTCAAGTCCAACATATATCAAAACGGCCTCGGGCCCAATCATATATCAAAACGGCCTCGAACCCAATCATATATCAAAATGGCCTCTAGCCTACATTGCATATGTCACATAATATAAATAAGTTTCTTCATTTCGATCAAATTACAATGTTGGCACTGTTCACTGTTCATGGTTCGAGGTACACAATAAAAAACATGTATGTACAATATTATTACTCATAGTGAGTTTGATCTTGCTGCATCTCCTCTACCACACGACCTACATAAACATTTCACACATACATTCGATAAATCATTTGCTTCAATTCGTACACTTATTTTCCATAGTTCATAACCTTCTTTAACGAGTTTCTAGTCATCATTTCACTCCCAAAAGGGTTTAAATAAGGTTGGTAATGCATTTCGGAGGTCGGGAGTATCAACACAAAAAAAATAGATTTTTCCTCTTACCTGGCTTCATGTACGGTTGGTCCAACCGCTTGAGCGGTCTGGCTCCATACGTGCAAAAATTCGAGCCACTCGAGCGCACATAACGGTTTGGCCCTAACTTGGTTCATAGGCCACTCGTGCGGAGCCCGTGGCCGCACGAGCAGTCTGGGCACACCCAGACAGTCCGAAAATGACACAAAAATGCAAACTCTCCCACCTCATTTCTAAGCCCAAATTCATGCAAAAACAACTCAAAAACATGATATACTAGCATGATTCAAGGGTAATTGAAAAAGTGATCGCATATAAATATTACTCAAATTATTCCAATTCAAACAATTAGCCTTCATCCACAGGCATTCAAGCAGTTATGACACTTAAACAGTTAGCCTCATGGCAAGCATGCTAAATATGGAAACATCAACACTCACGCAATTATGCTAAAACGAGTAAAGACTCACTTAGTACTCCAAGCCAAAATAAACAAAAGAGTTAGAAAAATGCATGATTCCTAACTATGCAATATGACTAATGCAACACATACAATATGCAACTAAATAGGCTCGGCTACTTAACATGGCATTTGAAAGAATTTGATAGCATGCGGTCTAAGCACGTGTTCAATGAAGTATTTAAACTAACAATGCAGTTAGAATGATGAACCGAGCCTCGGTGCATGTAATACAAATGGATGCAAACATGAAGTATGCTAATCAAAACATGATGTCCCTAAACTAACCATCATAAGCTAGTAAATAAAAGGGAGAAATACGTGGAATTGGAAGACATACACATTATTACATTGCGCTCTTACGAAGGAGAGTCCAAATGAATAAGCTAGCTAATTAAGCTAACTTTTACAAACCGAAATGAATAACTAGCTAAACTACCTAACTAATTATTACAACACTTGAATTAACTAACTATTCTAGTTAACTAATTTAGTATAGAACGAAATTGAATAACTAATTAATTACAACAATTGACAAAATTAACTAGCTACAACTAATTAAGTACAACAATATGTAAGCTAAATATTTAAGCTAAACGGGCTCGATATGCAAATAATGCTCATGCTCATGCTCGGTTTCCACCCGAAAAGCCACTGTTTTGCTTCTGAATGCCTCTGTTTGCACAGTTGAACACCAACACTGTTGTCCACTTCCAGAACAACTCTGCTTCACCTTACCAACACACTGCTCAATTTTGTATCAGTGGCCGGCCGGCCAGTGATGAAGGTTGCCAACCACCAGTGATGGCCGGCCGGCCATCAAAGGTGGTCTGTCGGCCATCTGCCGGCCATGGAAAGTGGCATGCCGGCCACTGCTGCCCAGTTCTCCTTGCTGCAACAGAGGACAAACAGAGCATATATAGGGTACTTCAAGGGTTTGTTTGCACAACTCACCCCTCATTTTCATGAACAAATCAAAGGAGTAGCAAGTTCGGTTCATAAACCATCAATGGATGCAATTTCATTGCATGATGGCTTATGAAGCCAAGTGTGCAAGTTCAATAAATGCAAAATAAGACACAAACCTCATCTTTTCATGAATGATCAAGGGAAGTGGTGACCTTGGTACCTTGAATCATTTCATCACTAATGAGTATGAAATGGTTCAAGTTTCTATATGTTCAATTAACGTCCGATTGAACACAACCAAATTATTATCTTTCACCATTTTTAACCTCAAGTTTTAATTACTCCATTTTAGTTACATTTCCATCCTTTAATCAATTGAGCCCCAAAGGGTGAGATTAAGTCCTCTAATGGAAAGAAGGTTCAAACCAAAAATTGTTTTAGGTATAAAAAAGACATCATACCGTTGGTAATGAACCCCCTAAGGATTAGACCATTAAGCATGACATCTCAATCTCATACTTTAAATAAACAAGTTGTTTGAACCACTTTCAAAGTAAAACAAAAAGCCAAGAAAGGAGGGAGGTTGCAGAGATTATTAGTGCTGAAAATGAGTGAGAAAAGCATAAATAAATACTATCAACTCAAAGGAGAAAGTGTCTAAGGCCTAGAACGCCAAACTCATGAGGACAATTATACTACAAGCATGCAAAATGAAGCTCAAATGCAACTAACAGCCCAAAACAGTGCTAAAACAGTCTAAAATAAGTCATAAAGCATGTTGGAATTGAGCTAACAACGGCTAGATTAATATGCTAAAACATGGCATAAGCTAGGCTAGTAAGCAAGACACAAGAAGGGGAGGCTAACCCCTTCAATTTTGGACTTCAAAACATGATTCTGGCTACTGAAAAAGCTCTGAAAATCAGTGTTTAAAAGCTTGAAAAAAGATAGTAAAAGGGTGGGAAACACAAGGGCAAAGGACTCCAAAACAAGGTATAAAGAAGGGCTATCAACCCCTTAACCTTTAATGGCTTTAAACCTAAACTTCAGCCCAAAAAACACAGAGTTTTGACAGCCCAAAACAATGGAAAAACAGTAGGAAAAATAGTAGAGAAAGCAAACAAATAGGTAAAGCCTTGTACCTCTTGAAGAGAAGAAGTAATTCAAGTAACAAAACCAAGCAAATAACACCCCCAAGAGGTCAAACCAAGCTCAAGAATACCTTAGCTCAAAGATGAAAAGATTTGGTTAAGGGTGTATAGGCAAAGGTTGAAGATCTGTAGGCAAAAGTATAGAGATTTGGTAGAGAGAGGAAATTTTTTTATCTCAAAATTTTTCTAACCTTAAAACATGAAAGAGAGGCCTTCTATATATAGAAAATATGAAATTCCCTCAAGGAGATCCAACCCTACACATGAGGATAGATGGGTGCATCTGTGCAAACAGTTGGCACAGCTGGTATAAAATATCAGCAAAATACACTGGTGGCCAACAAGCCACATCAGTGGCTGACAGCCAAAAAGTGATGGTCGGCAACCCAAAAGGGGTGCCCAGCAGGCCACCAAAGGCTGCAGACTGGAAAAGCTAGGCTTGGTCCAAAATTGGGACAACAAAGTGTAGCTTGACTTTTTCGCGCCCCACTTTCGGAAGGTTTGAAAGAAAGTTTTACAGTTTGAACTCCCGTAATTCTGAATCTAATCTCACAAGTGCAATGTGAAATTGATAAACACCAAAAAGTCTAAATCCGGCGAATCTGTTACTGCAGCCTATTTATCACTTTCGCTTGGTGGGCTATAACTTCAGCTTGGCGGGCAGCATCTTGCTGCATGGTTTCCACTGTTTGTTAGAGATGACGAATCAAGTACTCTATACTGGCTGTAGGGTACTGAGTCATTTGAACAGGCGAGTGATCTCTTACTCACCTAGATACAAAAGATTGTCCCTGACTGAATGCAGGTAATTGTTGAACTGATGAATTGTGCCTAACTCTCTTCCGTCTCGTAACCGGTGGGAGCGAAGCAAACATAGCCTGTCCTCTAACAAGATCCCCGGATCTGTAAAGTCTTCTTACACGGGTCCAGAGTGCTTGGGGGGTAACGGAACTGTCTGAAGCAATTGTGATAAACTATCTTGCAAAAAGAAATAAAGTAAAAATGAAAGAAAAAATCAGAAACCGCACAACACCTCAACTCAGATGTGAACAAGACACAGTTGTAATCATAAGCTGTAGAACTGCACTCAACACTGATTTCTGCCCCCAAATCTGATACCCAAACTTGCAACTGATACGTACATTCCTGTAGAGTTTCACTCTAAAAGTACATACTAGTTAAGTGAGAGCCAAAGCACCTCTATGATGAGGTGGGGTTACCCTATCCTAGTTTCGTCAGGAACTAGGGTTAACTATTCAAGCAAAATGGTTTCACACAATTCTGCATTCAGGTGAGCAACCGGTCTTAGTTTTGAACAGTCTCTACGGCTTTCGATATGCAACTAGGCCGATTGGTCAAAAGGGTACCTCAGCAAGATTACCTAATATACCTTTCACACCTGACATCGAGAAGTGAAAGGAAGATCAAACGGTACAGCGGTAGTCCAGATCCAAGGGTTGTGTTCCCATTGTGGCAGAGCTCGCGACCGATCAGCCTTTTGGCAAGCTTTTCTAAGCGAGCCTCCGGCAAACCGTCCGGGAATAGTAGATGGCAAACACGATGACTTAGGTGCACCAATACAAATGCAAAGAAACACATAAGTGTAGATAAAATGCCATATCATGAGTTCGAGTCAAATTCTCTAAATCCCAGCAGAGTCGCCAAAAACTGTAGCTCAACTTTTCGCGCCCCCCTTTCAGAAGGTTTGAAAGAAAGCCCTATAGTTCGGACTCCTGCAGTTCTGAATCTAATCTCACAAGTGCAATGTGAAATTGATAAACACCAAAGAGTCTAAATCTAGCAAATATTTTGAAAAATCGATTTTAAATAAAAAATGCCAAAATTGTACTACTTTGCCAGATACAGAGTCGCCACCTAAATATTTTTTGTTTTGGAAAAATTTAGGAAACCCATGACTCGTACCAAAGGCCACGTGTCTGTCATCACCAAAGTTGTCTCGGCTCGGGAACTTAGGTACGAGAGGGGAAGGTCATGAATTGAGCACCCCGCTCGCCCGATCACAGACCGGCCTCTACTAATCATGATGTGATTTTTATCAACATTATATGCTCTTGTTCCAGTTATTAGGCTAGCATTACTTATGTGATGCGCACATACAAGTATAGACTAGTTTGCCCGAATTGGAAGAATTCAATTTCATATTTGCTTTTCGAAAAGGGTTTAATTTTGTCACCTCAGGTGGGCTTAAAGTTTGCGAATTTGCCACTTAACAAAGTGGGCTTCAACGCACATTTATTGAATTATTCCAATTCAAGCAACAAGCCTTCATCCACAAGCATTCAAACAGTTTAACACGTAAGCATTTAGCCTCATGGAAAGCATGCTAGTCATGGCAATCACTCAAACTCATGCAAGTATGCTAAAACATTAAAAAAACTCACCTAGTACTCCAAGCCAAGATAAACAAAAGAGTTAGAAAAAATGCATGATTCCTAACTATGCCAAATGTCTAATGCAACACATGCGATATGTAATTACTAGGCTCGGCTACTAATATGGCATATTAATTCAAGACATGCGATCTAAGCACGTATTCAACGAAGTATTGAAATGACAATGCAATTTGAATGATGCGCCGAGCCTCGATGCATGCAATACAAGATGAATGGATACAAGCATAAGGTATGCTAATTGAAACGTGATGCTCTTAATTTAACCATCAAAAGCGGATAAATAAAAGGGAGAAAGACATGGGGTTAGAAGACATATACATTATTATAACATTTTGCTCTCATGAATGAGAGTCCGAATAAATAACTCAGCTAAGCTAATTAAGTTAATTAAACTAAGCTAATTAAGCTAATTATTACAATAACAAATGAATTAATTAGCTAACTAACTAATTAAACAATTACAAGACAATTGTAACTAATAATTAAACTAAGTAACTAAACTAAGCCAATTAGCTACTCTGCCTCGGGAGACGAAGGATGTGTATGCGCATGCTCGATCTCCACCCGAAAAGACCACCGTTTGGCTCCCGAAAGCCTTTGTTTGCACAATTGAACACTTCTAAAACAATTTTGCTCCACCTTACCAACACTCTGCTGAGATTTGCATTAGTGGCCAGCCGGCCACTGGTGAAGATTGTCGACCATTTGCCGACCATGAAAGTGGCCTATCGGCCATAAATGGTGGTCTGCCGGCCACTGGTTCATCTTGTTGCAACAGAGGACAAACAGAGCATATACAGGGTATTTTCAAGTATTGTTTACACAATTCACCTCTCATTTTTATAAACAAATTCAAAGAGTTGTGAACTTAAGCCACAAACCACCAACTCAAGCAATTTCATTGCATGATGGCTTGTCATTCAAGATGTGCAAGCTCAATAAATGCAAACATGATACAAACCTCCTCACTTTCATGAAAGATCAAGGAAAGAAGGTGACCTTGGAGACTTGGACCATTTCATCACTAACAAGTATGAAATGGCCCAAGCTTCCTTGCGCTCAATTAACGTCCAATTGAACACATCAAGTTATTATCTTGCTCACTTTTAATCCCAAGTTTTAGTTACTTATTTTACTTTACCAACCATTCTTTAATCCAATTAAGTCCATTGGGTGAATTAAAGTCCTCTAATGGAAAGAGGGCTCAAAACACAAGTTGCTTTAGGTATGAAAGAAGTATCATACCTTTGGCAATGAACCCCCTAAGGGATTAAACCATTAAGTATGAAACCTCAATTTCACACTTAGGTAAGCAAATGACTTGAGACCACTTTTAAAGCAAAATTAAAAGCCAAGAAAGGAGGGAGGTTGCAGAGATGATTAGTGCTGAAATTAAGTGTGAAAAGCACTAAAAACATGCAGTCAACTCAAACAAGTGGTGTCTAAAAGCCTAAAACACCAAGTTTGTGAGGACTAGTACACTATAACTATGCAATACAAGACTCGAATGTAATAACCAACTCAAAACAGAGTTAAAACAGTCCAAAATAGAGCCTAAAGCATGTTGGAATTGAGCTAAAACAAGCTAGAAAAATAAGCTAACATATAGAGCTAACTAGGCTAGCAAACAAGACAAGGATGAGAGGCTAACCCCTATACATTTGGACTTCAAAACCTGATTTTTACCATTGAAAATACTCTAAAAAAACAGTGTTTAAAGGTCCAAAAAAGATGGTTTGAAAATGAGAAACAAAGGTGAAATGGCCTTATAAACAAGGAATGAAGAGGGGTGAACCACCCCTAACCTTAAATGGCCAAAAACACCAATTTCAGCCCACAAAAATAGAGTATTTTTATAGCTCAAAAATAGTCCAAAACAGTGGGAAAAAGATAGAAAAACAAGTATGCAAAGCAAACTAATAAAGCAAGTATTATACCTCTTGAAGAGAAGAGTAGCTCCAAGCAACAAAACCAAGCAAATACACTTTCTAGAGCTCAAACCAAGCTCTAGAACACCTCAGCTCAAAGATGAGAGGATTTGATTAAGGGTGTATAAGCAAAGGTGCAGGAATTGTAGGCAAAAGTGTAGAGAATTTGTAGAGAGAGAGAGCAGAGAATTGTAAAGAGGAAAATTTTTAGTCTAAAATTTTCTAACCTTGCTATAAGAGAGAGGGGGGTCTCTATATATAGAAAACATGAAATTTCTACAAGGAGATCCAGCCCTCTACGTGTGGACAGATGCATGCATCTGTGCAAACAGCTGGCACAGCTGGTATAAAATATCTGCAGAAAACATAAGTGGCCGGTTGGCCATCACTGGTGGCCAACAAGCCACATCAGTGGCCGGCAAACCAAAAGTGATGGCCGGCAACCTCTAGGGATTGTTGGTAGGCCACCAGAGGTTGCAGGCTGGAAAGACCAATGCATGGTCCAAAAATGAAGTAGGGTTTGAAGGGCTCAAAGTTGTGGTATTCTGTTGAGGACTTCGAGCACTTGGCAAGCAAACAGACTCATCATCAAGTGTACTTGCAAGGACGTCCAAGTCGTAAGGGTCGTAAAAAATGGGGTGTCTACACAAAGGTATAGGGTTTGAAAGGCTCAAAGTTGTGGCATTTCGTTGAGAACTTTGAGCACTTGGCGAGCATATACATTCATCATTTGGTGTGCATACGAGGATGTCCAAGTCGTAAGGGCCGTCAAAAATGGGGTGTATACAATTTCACATACTTAAATTTTCAAATTCATATCAAACACATAATCACATACATAATTAAACATAGTACAGATTGGGTCATCACACTTACTAATAAACTATTTTTATTAAAAAATTCTATACTTAATCAAATAGTTCTTCTAGCATTTGAAATTTTAATATTTATGAATAAATTTATGTAATTTGAAAATTTTATACTTTATTAAAACTTTTAGTATTACAAAATCAATAATTAAGTTTTATCAAATATGCTTTAAATATAATCATCAGCCTATTTTTTAAGCAGAATTTTTTCATTCAAAACTTTGGCAAATATTTATTTAGAAAAACTATCCACATGCTAGTGCACCGTGTTTACGGTCATTATAAAGCTTATGTAACTTAGGTTCTAACCCAAATACACCTTATATTTCTTAAACTTTGTTTAATGTTTGGCATGACCCATATAATGGTTATAAATTGTAAGTAACATTTTAGATTATTAACTTCAAATAAGTTGTAAATTTATTTGGTGCGGTATAACTTTTCATAATCTATATAACATTTTTATTGTGTAAATATTCATAATGCCTCCAAAATCATTACTAAGACGAAAGATATGAGATTCTTATGTTCACATATATTTAAGGGTTTCAAATAAGTTTAAAAAATTGTTAATTATGTTGTTTAATTTTAATGATGTCTAAAATATTATTTGAAAATTTTGGATTTTTTAATATACATATTCTATATTATTTGATACAAAATATTATCTGTTTAAAATATAGGTTGTATGTTATATTGGTTATAAATATTATTTAAATGGAAATATTTTGAAAATATCACTATTCACTTTTTGACAAATTTAAAATTGATTAATTGTATTATTTTGACAAAATTGATTAATTGGTTGTATTATTTTGACAAATATGATATTGTTGAATTGTTTTCTTTTGATATACTCACATGAGATGATTGGTTATTTTTATTTGAGTGTATTTATAATCTCTTCAACAATTACAAAACTTTTAGAAGGAGTATATATACATATACACATTTGATATAATACAAAAAGAAATGGTTGCAAAATTGCAGCATATTTCACATGTTGAAGTTTGAAATTGAAATGTTGTAGCTACATCTTTATGTAAATTAATGTGGACTTTGCAGACACATTTTTCTTTTACCTCATTTCTTTATATATATATACAATATATATTAGTCAAAACCCACATGATAGTAAGTTTTGTTCAACTTTCAGTCACAATATTTGACAAAAGGAAATGGTGCCACATGATGAAAAGTTGAAAACAAATAGATGCCTCATGATTTATCAGAGGAGCGTCTACCTCTCTAATAGGTATATTTTTGGGTATTAATAGAAATGTTTTGTGTGAAGAAAAATTAAGAACTTGAAGAGAAAAATATGTGTGCTCCAAAATTTTGAGTGTATTGTATTCTGCTATTTCACTTTCAAATTTAAGTGTAGTCTTTGTTCTTACACTTTCATATCTACTCTTTGTGAGAGAATTATTGTAAAAGAGGGTTGAGTACCTCTTATCCTTATTTATCATTTTGTGAAGGAATTTTGCAAGAGTGGGAAATTTATTGTTAAGTGAGGCTCAATAGATAAAAATAAGACTTGTGCAAAATCCACAAGCTTGGTGAAGCCTTTGTGGTGTATTGATTCATTTTGATAGTAAAAAAATTCTTAAGGAGGTTCTTTGGGGAGTAGACGTTGGCCCGGCGTGCCTAACCACTATAAATCTCAGTATTTGTTTTTCCCTTCATATCTCTCCTACTTTTATATTAATAATTATTGTTCTGTTTTTTATTTGTTAAAATTCTGAATATTGTGTTTATTATTTTTTTAACATTATAAAAATTTTTAATAGCCTAATTCACCCCCTTCTTGGGTTGCCTACCTGTGATAACAATTAGTATCAGAGCCTAGACTCTAGTTTGTGTGACTAAATCATCTTATAGTAGATCATGGTAACCCCTAGTTATTCCTTACCTGAGGGATAAGCATCCAATAGGCCACCATTGTTCAGCGGCACAAATTTTAGCTATTGAAAAACTAAGATGACCATAAACATTCAATCTAATGATTATGAATGTTGGAAAATGTAACGCCTCCAAAATAATAACATAAACACATCTATAAACATATATAAATAATAGCATAAATCAGAGTCTTAGTCCTTTCATTACATAAAGTTAATGAATACAAAGAGTTTAATGTAAATGAATGCCCTATTGGCTTACACATTTCCAAGCCTTAAATTGGTTACAACAAAAGTGAGACTAGCCCTTACAATCAAAGCCCTAGGCTATACAAAATATAACAAAACAAGAAGCTCTTGCTTCCTGGAGATCCCTCCAATACTATTGCCTTGATGAAGGCATGCCATCATTACCTGAAAATGTTATTCCCAAGTACGGTGAGCTACAGCCCAGTAGAAATCATCTAACACAATATATGAGATTTAGCAAAGGTATAAGTACAAGTGCATAAACAATGCATGTGAAGAAACGTTTCACAACTATATATACTCATGAGATATCAATTTCAAGTCATAATCCATTTCCTTTCAATTCATGTTCCGTTCACTTATATGTTCTCCATTCATAAGTCAATTTCATTATTTATTAACAACCGAATTAATGCTACAACTCAATAAATTTCAAATCACACAACACATATGCATAAACACTTTAAACTTCTATTTCACGAAAATTTCGTCCGCAGGCAGCCATCAAACGGAACCTATATAAACGTAGGCTATACAAGTACTACAATTGTCATTTTACGGATATTTTGTCCGTAGGCTAGGCACCCATTTATAATTTCGAGACTTTCACCCAAGACACTCTGGCCAACTTAATTATAATGGAGTCCATCCCTTTTCTCCTCCCAAACAACTATCCATACATATGCAATGTATTTAGACAGATAAACAAACATGAAGCACATCCCCTTTCCACTTCTAAACAAACATACATATACAATGTATATAGACACGGCCATATTCAATGACAACCATCAAAAGATTAGTTTCAATTCGCCTAATTCACATGCAATTTCTACAACAGTCAAAGGTATCCTCCACCGATAGCCTAATATAGTTATCTCTAGATAGATATTAAATCTCAAACAGATAGTTTACTTAAAACTTCTAAAAGACTGAGTTAATACATAACCAATCCCACCATTCATATTAATGCCCTCTCAATTCCATATTTTTAATGCCAATTCCAATTATTTGTTCAAAATAATAATTTGATCCAATTAGGGCAATTTTCCCATTTTCCCTAATCATTAGCCAAGTGCCAAAACCATCAAATTAGACATAACACAACATCATTTTCAAACCCCACAAGCATCTATTTCACCTAGACCCAAAACCCCTCTTTCCATTTTGTGCCCAAGCCCTAGGTTTGTTTAAAGCATCCCCCAAATCACACCATTGTTACACAAGAGGCAAATAACTAAGCTAAATATCATATGAAGGTATAGAAAGATCCCTACCTCAAGTGAGAAGATGAGGCAAAGCAAGAGAGGAACTCCAAGAACACTGAAACCCACTTCTATTCGGTTCAAAATGTAGATCTTGATAAGCTCTACCTTTTTCTCAAAAGCACTGGGGTGGAAATCCCAATGGATCTAGATGAAATCGAAGAGAGAAGGTGAATTGTAGAGAGAGAAGCTGAAGAAGAAGCTTCTTGGAAAGTTTTAGAGAGAGGGAGAAAAGAAAAAGTGATTCAAAATGTCATCTTCTCCGACTGAAATTTACGCAGTCCGCTCGAGCGTCAGACACAAGGTTCCGCTCTAGCGTGAAAGTTGCTGCTCAAGCGTGGAATGCACATTTCCAGCATTTTCAGAACTGCAAAAATATACTGAAGGTTGGCGAATCCCGCCCAAGCAGAGGAGCAAAATTTTTGAAGCCCGCTCGAGCGGAGAAGCCAAAATCTGGGCAACGGAAGCTTAGAAAAACAAGCAACTAACTTGCCCCAAACGCACAACTCCAACTTGATGACCAAAATAGAAGGGAAGACAAGGGAAAAAGATAAGAATAACTATTCAAAACCATATCAACCCGAATTCAAAACACGATAAATAATGGGTCAAAACCATAATCGTTATAGAAAATTATTTGCAATGGTCCAAAAATTCCTTCCAAAACTGTAGATGGCCTTAAGGTACCAAAACCTAAAGATGAGTGGAATGAATCAAATGCTAAAATGGCCCAAATTAATGTCAAAGCCACAAACATGTTGTACTGTGCCTTAGATGCCAACGAGTTCAACAGAATCTCCACATGTAAAACCGCAAAAGAAATTTGGGATAAGCTTATAGTGACTCATAAGGGAACCGAACAAGTTAAAAAATCTAGAGTCAGTTTTCTAGTCCATAATTATGAACTCTTTAAAATGAAACCTAATGAAACTATTCTTCAAATGTTTACTCGCTCTACTGATATTATTAATGGTTTAACTTCTCTTGGCAAAATATATTTTAATGCTGAAATTGTAAGAAAAGTGCTTAGGTCATTGCCAAAAAGTTAGGAGACAAAAGTCATTACCATTACCGAAGCCAAGGATTTATCAAAGCTATGTCTAGATGAATTAATAGGATCTCTCTTAACTCATGAGCTCATAATGCAAGAAGGAAATGAAGAGGAAGAGGAAGACAACAACAACAAGAAAGGAATAGCCTTCAAATCCACCTCAAAATATCAAGAGGATAAGGAAGATAATTCAGATGATGAAGAGGAAATGGAATTCATCACTAGGAAGTTTAAAAGATTTGTAAAAAAGAAACAAGGTGTGCAAAATTTTTTCAGAAAAGACTTCAACAGTAGAGATTTTCAAAAGGGAGAAAATCACAAAAAATCTAAAGTTACCTGCTATGAATGCAATAAACTTGAACACTACAAATCAGAATGTCCGGAACTTAAGAAACAATACAAGAAGGACAAGAAGAAAGCCATGATTGTAGCATGGGAAGAAGATAGCGATGAAAACGACTTAGAAACCAAAGTTCGCAAAAATAAGGTTACTAACCTATGCTTAATGGCACTTGGAAACGAAGATGAGGTAAATGAAGAATCTTTTACATTTGATGAATTGCAATCAGTTTTTGATGAATTACATGCTGAATTTAAGAAATTTATTTTGAAAAGTAACTGTCAAAAGAAAGTGATTTCAAATTTATCAAAAGAAAATGAATCCTTAACTTCCAAGATAAATACTTTAGAAAATGAAGCCATGAAAATAAAAAAGGAAAATGAGATTTTAACTCGAAAAGAGTCTTTAATTTCTGGGGAAAAAAAATTAGTTGCATTGCAGAAAGAAAATGAGTCTTTTAAAAAAAAGGAGCAAATTATTTTAAAAGAAAATATTGAAGACTTGATCAATACTCTTTCAAAATTCACTCAAGGTAGAGAGACTTTAGATAAAATTCTTAAAAATCAAAATCGTACTTTTGGTAGAGCCGGAATTAGATATAAACCTTTTTCAAAAGCAAAACTGCCAAAAATGGTCTTGTGTATGCATCTTCTAGTCACTCTCATCTCACATGTCATTTTTGTGGTACAAAAGGTCATATTTTACCGTCATGTCCCGTTAAAAGAAATCATTTTGCTAAACTAAAAAAAATGTGGGTCCCTAAGAACATTTTAAAAGTGTCAAATTCTAACTTTTATGGACCCAAGAAAATATGGGTACCAATAGAAAAATCAAATTTTTGTAGGTATGTTTCAAGACAAAATCCAGTAACGATAGATGGTATCTCAATAGTACATGTTCAAGGCACATGACCGAAAATAAAGCTATGTTTGCCACACTCCAACCAAAGGATGGTGGATATGTGACTTTCGGCGACAATAATAAGGGTAAAATCATTGGTGTAGGAAGTATTGGTAAAAATCATTCTCCTATTATTGAAAATGTTTTACTTGTTAAAGGTTTAAAATATAACTTGCTTAGCATTAGTCAATTATATGATAAAGATTATAGAGTTATTTTTGAAAAAACTCATTACACTATTGAGAACACCCTAAAAAATAAAATTTTATTTGTAAGTTATAGACATAAGAATGTATTTGTGTTTGATTTGCATGATTTGTCTTCTCATTTTACTATTAAATGTTTATCTGCTATAAATGAAAATGGTTGGCTTTGGCATAGAAGATTAGGACATGCTCATTTTGATTTAATTTTCAAACTTTCAAAAAATAAGTTAGTCATTGGCTTACCAAAAATTATTTTTGAAAAAGACAAACTTTGTGATGCATGTCAATTTGAAAAACAAACTAGAATTTCTTTTAAAACCAAAAATATCGTTTCAACTACTAAATCGCTTCAACTCTTGTATATTGATTTATTCGGACCATCTAAAACATTAAGTTTAGGAGGAAAATCTTATGCTCTTGTTTGTGTTAATGATTATACTAGATATACAAAGGTATTATTTTTAGCACAAAAAAATAAAGCTTTTTATAATTTTTCAAAATTTTGTAAAAGAATTCAAAATGAAAAAAATCTTAATATTTGTAATATTAGAAGTGATTATGGTAGAGAATTTGAAAATGATGATTTTATTACGTTTAGTGATGAGTTTGGAGTTGATCATAATTTTTCTGCCCCTAGAACTCATCAACAAAATGGTGTGGTTGAAAAAAAAAAAAAAAGGAAAGAAATGGCCCATACTATGCTTTGTGAAAATAATTTGCCCAAATATTTTTGGGCAGAAGCCGTTAACACTGCATGCTATGTTGCAAACCAAGTTATGATTAGACCTATTGCAACAACCCAGATTTTTAATTATTCTGTAAAATTTATACTAATATTATTTAATCGTAGTTAGGACAATATATAATTTATTATATATTATTATGTGTAATTTTGTAAAACAATATAATTATTAAAAGTTTAGGGGTCAAAATATAAATAATAATAATAATATTGATAATAATAATAATAATAATAATGGATGTGGTAGTAAAATAAATAATTAATTTTCTATTGATATATGATAGAGTGTAATTTAATTAGAAATTAATTAATTTATATAATTATATTAAAAAGTTGGGCTAAAGTGTAATTATCTTAAATATCTATTAAAGATAAGAATGAAACTATATAATTTATTAATCGAATTTGAGGAAGATTCGCACGGCCACGTATGCGCTTCCCTCCCTATTTAGGGAGGAGGTGTTTCACCTGGGAAAAGAAAGGAAAAAGAAAAAAGGAAAAAAAATAATGGAAGTTGAGACGGTCTTTGGTAGTGGAAAGAAAGAGTGAGGTATTAAAGTTAAGGTGAGTTATATTATATCTTGAGTTACCATAATATATTTTACGTATGTTTTGACTTGCCATATTTATTTTATACAAGTTATGTTTTATAAGTTATTATAAATTATATTAATATTTCAGTTACGTGGTTTAATTTCTGAACCCTATTTGTTAAAATGAAACCCATGAATATATTTGTTTATATTTTAAAGAATATTTGACTATGACCTTATATACAATTATGTTTTGTAAGTACCACCACGGGAGTCTCACGCCTTGGGAGAATTAAATAGCCATTGGTTTCTGTTTGGTTTCTTTGTGGCCCTCTGTTGTCATGGATCCGTTGATCTTTGTTCTGTGCGGAGCAAAGTGCTGTACGGAGATAAGTGCTATACTATTGTGGGAGCCACCTCTATAATTTGTACGAGCCACCTCTTGAATCCATACTTCTGTTCTGACTATCACTTCTGTGACCTTTGTCCTGTTCTGTTCTGTATCGTGGTTATCGTTATTTATTTACATAATTTATATATTTCAGTTTTCTGCCACTTGAATGATTTATTCACCAAATTGAGTTATGTAAATGTTTTGGCCTAACTAACTATCCATGGTTATTTCGTGTCCCTTATACTCTTGGTATAATATTTCTTACTCTACCATGTGCTTATAGCTGTTTACCAATTTTCAGGAAACAATGCAATTCAGAAATAGCTTTTGAAAAGTCTTAGATGCGAGGCTGCGGAATAGATACACACAACACTTTTATGATATTTTTATATGTAAATATCTGCCTTTTTGGTCTATATATTTTGTAATAAAAATAGAAGCTCCAATGATTATTTTGGTACCCTCATTTAAATATTACTTCCGTTCGCGTTTATTGATTTGTTTAAGAATTAGCCGAAGGTAACCTTAATTACTGGCCATCACGATACTTAACCCGTTGGGTACGGGGAGCGAGTCGTGACACCTATTCTTAAGAAAACCCCTTATGAAATTTGGAAAGGTAGAAAACCTAATATTAGTCACTTGCGTGCATTTAGTTGTAAATGCTTTGTATTGAATAACAATAAAGATAACTTAGGAAAATTTGATGTTAAATCGATAAAATTATATTTATTGGTTATTCAATTTCTAGTAAAACTTATAGAGTATTCAATTAAAGAACTCTACTTGTTAAAGAATCTGTGCATGTTGTTTTTGATGAATCTAACAACATTATTTCCAAGAATTTTGTAAGTAATGATATTGCAGAAAATCAACCAAACATAGAGAGCATTTATATAAAAGAAAATCCATTACACAAAAAAATGACAATGGAGAAACTTCAAGAAATATACACTCTTCCAGAAAACGACTCAAATATACCAAAAGAATAGAAGTATGTTCATGGCCACCCCAAAGACCTTATCATAGGTGATGCGGCGAAATGTATAAAAACTCATTCCTCTGTTAAAAATGTTTGTGGTAACTTAGCGTTTGTTTCACAAATTGAACCAAAATCATTTTTAGAAGCTGAAAATGATGAAAACTGAATTTTAGCAATGCAAGAAGAATTAAATCAATTTGAAAAGAATGAAATTTGGTTTTTAACCCTTCGAATTAAGGATCATCTCGTTATTGGTATAAAATGGGTTTTTCGAAATAAAATGGATGAATTCGGAGTTGTCACTAGAAATAAAGCTAGATTAGTAGCTCAAGGTTATAATCAAGAAGAGGGCATTGATTTTGATGAAACTTTTGCACCAGTTGCTAGATTTTAAGTTATTAGAATGTTACTTACTTTTGCATGTTTTAAAGATTTTAAATTATATTAAATGGATGTTAAAAATGATTTTTTAAATGGGTACATTTCAGAGGAAGTTTATGTTGAACAACCTCCCGGTTTTGAAAATCATAAATACCCGGATCATGTTTCCAAACTTTCAAAAGCCTTATATGGCTTAAAACAAGCTCCTAGAGCATGGTATGAAAGATTGAGTAATTTCCTACTTAACAAAGGTTTTTCTAAAGGAAAAATTGATACAACTCTTTTATAAAAACCAAAAATGAGGATATACTAATTGTTCAAATTTATATTGATGATATCATTTTCAGTGCTACTAATGAAAATTTGTGCAAATTCGAAATGAGTATGATGGGGGAGTTAAATTACTTCATTGGTCTACAAATTAAATAAACCAAGGATGAGATCCATTTATATCAAACAAAATATATCAAGGATCTACTTAAAAGGTTTGAAATGGAATCATCAAAGCCTGCAGCAACTCCAATGAGCACATCAATAAAAATTGACAAAGATAAGCAAGGTAAACCGGTAGATGAAAAAAAATATCGAGACATGATCGGTTCCTTACTCTATCTTACTTCTAGTAGACCCAATATAATGTTTAGTGTTTGTATGTGTGCACGTTTTCAATCCGCACCTAAAGAGTCACACATCACCACGGTCAAACGTATTTTCAGATATCTTGTTGGCACTCTAAATTTGGGACTATGGTATTCTAAGGAAAGTACCTTTGAACTTTTTGGTTACTTGGATGCCGACTTTGCGAGATGTAGACTTGATTGAAAAAGCCCAAGTGGTACTTGTCACTTTCTTAGACATTCACTGACTTCTTGGTTTTGCAAAAAACAAAATTCAGTGGCTCTATCAACTGCTGAAGTAGAATACATTGCCGCCGCTGGGTGTTGTGCACAATTGCTTTGGATGAAACAATAATTTCAAGATTTTGGACTTCACTATGATCATATTCCTATAAAATGTGACAATACAAGTGCCATCAACCTTTCAAAAAATCATATTCAGCACCCACACACTAAACACATTGAAATAAGGCATCATTTTCTAAGAGAGCATGTACTTAAATGTGACATTGAACTCGAATTTGTACCTACAAATCGTCAATTAGCTAATATATTTACCAAACCTCTTAATGAAGAACAATTTTGTTATATTAGAAATGAACTTGGTATGATAAATACTCCTATATGATGTTTATTTTTTTTACATAAATAAATAATTAAAATTAAAACATATATATTTTATATATTCTCTCTTTTGCTCTGGTTCTTTCTCTCTCGCTCTCGTTCTGATTCTCTCTCTCTCTCTCTCTCTCTCTCTCGCTCGCTCTCATTTTTCCTTTCATCCTCAAACACCATTTTCATCCTCATCATCGTCCATCACCAACTCCACCATCCACAACATCATCCATAAACTTCATCACAAATATCTTCGATTTACATACATCCGCATCCGATCTATACAAAACCACCTCAGATCTACACAAAATTCGTTCCCAATCTTCTCCATCATTTCTGTTCATCACCATCATCATTAACCAAATTCCTTACCGATCTAACCAAAATCCATCCCAAATCTACATAAATCTATCACTGATCTACCAAGATCTATCTCCGATCTACCGATCTTCACTGTTCTTTCTGATCCTCTTCATCGAGGCAGATCTACATCATCATCACCATCTTTCACCATTGTCACCGATCTTCATCATCGTCGACGAATTTTACATCCGCCAACATCTTTTTCCCCATCAATATGTTAAAATTATTTTTGCACTTTGTTATATTTCTTATATGGTTGTATGTGGTACAAACTCTCTTGTATTTGATAACAATTGCTTCTACCTAGTATGAAGAAATTATTTTTATTTGTATTTTCTCTTTTTATGCTAGTGCATTTGGTGTAGTTGTTTATAGCTAGATCTTAATGGCCCTTGGTTTTATAAATTGATAATCATTTTCTTATAGTTTGTGTAATTTTCTTTTGTGCATTAATTTAGGGAAGACTCGTATTATGTAATCTTTTGAGATTAAATCAATAAAATAAAAAATAAAAATACAAGTAATCATAAGAGGGCATTTGTAAGTTCTATGCATAATTTTAAGGGAAGTATATATTATTATCAACTATTTTTTTTCTCTTTATCTGCAATTTTTTTTTATATATAGCAAAGATAGATAATTTTTTTGGAGAAAAATGCTTGCAATTTTATTTCAGAAGGAGAAACTAGTGATCGATTACATGTACGGGTTGAGAAGGCTTTGCAGATTTTTTGCGTTTCACTTCTCTCAACAACTTTTCATGAGCCTCTTTTATATGCCTCTCTCTATTTTCGACTTCTGTGAGTCTTGGCATTATAACCGTTGCATAATATTGCACCGCATTCTCCAACTGCAAATTTTTCCTTTCTAGCTCTCTCTTCCCCTAACAAATATTGGTCAGTTGTTGTTTTAACAAGCATACCTCGTCTCTCCATTGTTGATTTTCTTGTATTCTTACTTGTAGTCGTCGAGCCATATTGAAAACCATAGTCATTGCTTGTGTACTAAGAGCCATAGTGTTATTATTAGCATCGATATCATTTTGATTACCAAAAATACTAGGACTCTCAGTTACCGGAATAGCGTGTGGCTGCACCATTGGTAATCTCTCATTTGCCTGCATTACAAGCACCTCATATATGTCAGAACCATTGATGACTAAGGTAAGAAATGACATGATTACACAATAAGGTAAAACAAATTTTTTGTTAACAACACTTGACGATTTCGCATATCTGCTTATCATCTTTGTTACTTTTTATACACTCCTCCGATCCAATACTTGATGCATATCTGATCAAATCTTTTTTTTGTTAACATTTTGGGCATCAATGCACCATTTTTTCAGGAGATGCTTCAAATCCCCACAATGACCACGACAAGACATAAGAACCATTATTCTATTTTTTTTTGCAACTCAGATTATTTTCGCAAATGTGTTTGTCTGATTTTTGTTTTGATTACTGCAAAAAAAAAAAAAAAAAAAAAAAACCTTCCTATCTCCATATTTTATTTTGATGATGTCAAAGGAAGAGAAAATTATCAGTGTTAATTTTAAAATGTGAATTTACAAATTATCAAATATCTTATGTTGCAAAATTGTCAAATAATTTTGTTGATTTTTATTTTGTATCAAATCCATATAAATATTGCCATCATAAAAAAGGGAGAGATTGTTAATCATGTTGTTTAATTTTGATGTGTAAAATATTATTTGAAAATTTTGGATTTTTTAATATACATATTCTATATTATTTGACACAAAATATTATCTGTTTAAAATATAAGTTGTATAGTATATTTGTTATAAATATTATTTAAATGAAAATATTTTAAAAATATCACTATTCACTTTTTAACAAAATTGATTGATTGGTTGGCTAGTCACTATTCACTTTTTGACAAATTTAAAATTGATTAATTGTATTGTTTTAACAAAATTGATTGATTGTTTGTATTATTTTGACAAATATGATATTGTTGAATTGTTTTCTTTTGATATACTCACATGAGATGATTGGTTATTTTTATTTGAGTGTATTTATAATCTCTTCAATAATTACAAAACTTTTAGAAGGGGTATATATATATACATACACATTTGATATAATATAAAAAGAAATGGTTGCAAAATTACAGCATATTTCACATGTTGAAATTTGAAATTGAAATGTTGTAGCTACATCTTTATATAAATTAATGTGAACATTGCAGGCACATATTTTTTACTTCATTTCTTTATATATATATATACAATATATATTAGTCAAAACCCACATGCTAGTAAGTTTTGTTCAACTTTCAGCCAGAATGTTTAACAAAAGGAAAGGGTGCCACATGATGAAAAGTTGAAAACAAATAGATGCCTCGTGATTTGTCATAGGAGCGTCTACCTCTCCAACAGTATATTTTTTGGTATAAATAGAAGTGTTTTGTGTGAAGAAAAATCAAGAACTTGAAGAGAAAAATCTGTATGCTCCAAAATTTTGAGTGTATTGTATTCTGCTCTTTCACTTTTGATCTAAGTGTAGTCTTTGTTCTTACACTTTCATATCTACTTTTTGTGAGAGAATTATTGTAAAAGCGGGTTAAGTACCTCTTATACTTATTTATCATCTTGTGAAGGAATTTTGTAAGAGTGGGGAATTTATTGTTGAGTGAGGCCTTTGTGGTGTATTGATTCATTTTGATAGTAAATAAATTCTCAAGGAGGTTCCTTGGGGAATGGACATTGGCCCGGCGTGCTGAACCACTATAAATCTCAGTATTTGTTTTTCTCTTCCTATCTCTCTTACTTTTATATTGATAATTATTGTTCTGTTTTTTATTTGTTAAATTCTGGATATTGTGTTTATTATTTTTTTAACATTGTAACATTTTTTAATAACCTAATTCACCCCCTCTTAAATTATCGACCTAGGATAACAAAAATGAAAATAAAATTATAGTTTAGAAAACCTCTATTTTCTAGCCAAGGAAGCTACAAAAAAATAAATATAAAGAAAAATAAATAAATGTCACGGTTCAGAACTGTAGTCATGCCCATGCGTTTAATTAGTATTTTTTTTTAGAGAAATAAAAAAAAAATGTAAAAGATAAAAAAAAAATGCATAAGGTATTATTTTTTTCGTGCAGATAAATGAGGGGAAGTTTCAAATTAGTGAATTTGAAAAATAATTATTAAATTTATTAATATTAATAATTAAAATTAATTAATTTATTTTTTTGGTAATAAAGATGGAAGTTAAATTGATAATAGTTAAGCAGTTACATTTCTAGGGTAAAAAGTACCCCTAGCGTCTTCAAAAATTTGAAGGGAGATACAATTAGGAATAGAAGAAAAAACAAGTAGACCCTCATGGTTGAATCCTTCGTTGCCAAGCAAGTCTGTGCATTTGTTTCCTTCACGGTAGGTACGACTAATAGTCGAGGTTCCGAGCTGGTCTAGGAGGTACCTGCAGTCATGAATGAGATTACTAAGTTGATGACAATGGTTGGAGTTACCAAGAATGAGATTTTGCATGATGGTTACATCTGTTTCCACTTCTATTTCTATGAGATTAAGATCAAGAGCAAGTTTTAGACCATCTCGCACGACTGCTCAACGGCAAGAGGACCCACCGGCGTCAACAGGAAATTCCATAGCAACTGGTAGCCACCAAGCCCAGCCAAATGGCAACCCAGTGGACCCCTCCACAGAAGAGATTGACCAACAAGAACGTCATCACCACAAATCCATTTGTAGCGCAGGTACTACCTCCACTTTCCTCTCCTTCAAGGATGCCCTAACTATCCCTCTTTTCTCAAACTCCACGCTTCCCTCTCTCCCTCCCCCTCTGATACCTTCTCCGATGACGAGGAACTAGATGAAGATGAATTTGTCCCTGCCATTACTCTCACCAGTGAAGATAAGGCCCAAATTCGCACCCCTTGGTTGAAAGCCATCATTGTCAAACTCATGGGTCGTAACATTGGTTTTAACTACTTCATGACAAGAATTAAAGCTTCGTGGAAACCCACAGGAGCTATCATCGGACTAGATTTAGGCAACCATTTCTACTTCATCAAATTCCTCAACGATGAAGACCTCTCCAAGGTACTAAATGAAGGGCCCTGATTCATTGGAGCTCACTTTATTGCCGTGCAAAAATAGGAACCGGAGTTTCAAGCCACCCACTCCCCTACCCACTCCACAGTCATTTGGGCCAGACTCACTGGCCTCCCGATTAAGTTTTTCGACAAATCCATTGTCCAAAAGATTGGTGCTAAACTGGGTACTCTTCTGAAAATTGATGTTCACACAGAGAATGGCAACAAAGGGAGATTTGCCAAACTATGTGTCCAAGTTGACCTCTCCAAACCACTTATTGCAAAAATCAAGATTGGCACTATTACTCAAAGTCTTTTATGAAGACATATCATCAATCTGCTTTGACTGTGGCAAACTGGGCCACAAGAGAGGTAACTGTAACACTTCTCTCTCCACCAACTCACACCCATCTTTGGCCAATCCTCCACTCAACACTCCAACAAACACCACACCCACCATCTCCCCTGAAACTCACTTTGGACCTTGGATGCTTGTTGAACATCACCGCAAAACCACCAACCGACCCCCAAACCACCATCCTTTTCGCCGTAAAACTGACACCTTGGTACACCACCCTGTTTGGCAAAAAAACACAAAACCATCAACACCAGAGCCTTTTGTTGTCCAGGTCCAGTCAACCTTCTCCTCTGACCCCTCTGCACCTCCTGTCTCTTCTGGCTCCTTGCCAGCTGCCTCCCCTCAAGTCACCCCTATCCTTGATTCAAATAATTTCTCTATCCTTGCAAACCTTTCTGAAGACTGTCATACCTCAAGCCCCACCCCACCTATCCAAGTCTGCCCCCCTTTGACCTCGTCTTCTGAAACTTTCACCCTTCCATCATCTGTTACACCTGACAGTGCTTCCTTAACCCCCTCAAATGATCTTATCTATCTGCACCCACCCCACCCTATCCCCTATAAACCTTACAATACTTTCACTCCTCAATCTCATTCCCTTAATACCATACTACCCCCACTTCACTCTTTTGCCTACCCAACCAATGCCTCGTCTCTACACCCGTCTCCGGCAAAACAATATGACGTCCAGAAACCTGAGAAGCAGGTTAAATCCCAACTCAGAAGCCCACCCCGATACCCTGATTCCCTTCAGACTCCACAACCCCAACACTCGCCCAAATCACTCCACCCACCAGACCCTCAACAGCCTAGGCTGGTTCATGGAAATTCAAGATCACCACTGTCTAGTAGACTCTCGTCTTCTAACAGAAATCCAGAGGGACCCCATCCACATACTTGGCTGGTTCGATCCAAACATCCTCTAAATATGGATGTCTCTCTCCCAATACTCTCTCTTCCCAGCTCACCTCCTAAATCGCCAAACCGTGATAGTAACCTACCTCTCAACCCCCTATACTCACCTCACAGATCGCCCCTACCAAACCATCCAGTTGAACCAAATAATTGTTCCCACAACCAACTTTCTCCCAAACCTTCAACCATTCCTGGACCCTTGTCTGGCCGAAACCCTCATGCAGACTCCATCACTACCCACCCTAGACCACCATTGCCTTGCCAATCACCTAAGAACCTTTGTTTTGGAGGGGTACTGCTACCAAGCAGAGAGGATCATAACAAAACCAAACCTGCACCTCCTTCGCGTCTCTGTCGAGTCCTTTATGATACAAGGAAACTCAAGTCTAACTCACAACATAGCTCTTATGCCAATGCTGGCATTCGACCCAATGCCATTGGAGGACAATCTTCTAGGTCCGGGATGGATCACCAACAGGGAGGAAGTAATCAACGGGGAGGCAATCACGCCTTCACTTTTCCCCCTCTTTAATCCTCCAATGAAGGTCTTGCTATGGAACTATCATGGCGCTGTTAGCCCACACTTCCGCCACAATTTCTTCACTCTTATGAATGAATACCACCCCCAACTTGTCATTCTCACTGAAATTAGAGTGGATGGAACCAGAGATAAAACCCTCAGTGAAAACTTGGGTTTTTCTAATGTCCATATTTCTGATCCCATCGGTTTTGCCAGAGGCATCTGGTTGCTATGGAATGACCTAGAGATCAACTGTGAAGTCCTCTTGACCACCGAGCAGGAGACCCACGCCTGGATTAAGTTCCCTTCTAACCCCTCTCCTTGGCTTTTTTCAGCCATATATGCTAGTCCTCACTTTAATCAAAGATGCATTTTATGGGAACCTTATGTTGCTTTCTAACACACACTCCTTTCCATGGCTCATGGTTGGAGATTTCAATGAAATACTAACTAGTGCAGATAAATTCGGTGGCCGTGCAATCCAACCCCACCATGCTAGAAGTTTCAAAGAATGTATGGATGAATGTGGTATGATTGACTTGGGCTTTGCTGGCCCCCGCTTCACCGGGACCAACCTTCGCACCACTGGAGCCTTAATCCGTGAAAGGCTTGACAAATGCTGGTGCAACAACTCCTGGCAGCTCCTTTACCCCGAAACCAAAGTCCTCCATCTTCCTAGAGTTCACTCTGACCATTGCCCCATCCTCCTTGACATAGACCCACTTCCCACCCTCAGACCAACCCGTCCATTTCGCTTCGAAACAATATGGTTCTCTAACCCTAGCATCTTCTCCGTCATAAAAAACAGTTGGCTAGACAATACCCTCCCATTCTCAGCTTGTGTTAACCTCTTTGTAACCAATGTCAAGCTTTGGGACAAGCTCTCATTTGGTAACATTTTCCATAGAAAAAAACATATCTCCTCCAGCATTTTGGGAGTCCAAAAAAGCCTTGAAACTCACCCTTTCCCCTTCCTCTTCAATCTAGAAAAATCTTTTGTCAAAGACTTTAATGACATCCTCAAGCTTGAAGAGGAGTTTTGGGCCCTCAAATCCCGTATTAACTTTGTCCTAGATGGCGACAAAAAAACTAAATTTTTCCACCAATCTACGCTCACTCATCGCCGCAGAAACAAAATTCTAGCCATCCGTGACTCCAACGACAACTGGATTTTTGATGAGCCTAGTATCAAAACCTCCTTCATCTCCCACTACTCTTCACTATTCTCTACCGCCACCACCTCCACCACCCTCACCTTTCCCTCTCCATTCCCTTTCCCCAAATTGATGTCAGCCACCATCCTTCCCTCTGCTTAACACCCACTGTCCTTGAAATCAAAACTGTCCTTGGGTCCTTTAAGCCTTGGAAAGCCCCCAACCCTAACGGCCTCCATTCTGTCTTTTTCCAAAAATGCTGGACCATTCTAGCCCCCTCTATCATGAGAGTCATCAATGATGTTTTCTCCACTGGTTCGGTTGACCCCAATATCAACCACACCTTCATTTGCCTCATTCCCAAAATCACTAATCCAGAACTCGTCACCCAATACTGCCCCATCAGTCTCTGCAACACCATTTATAAACTCATCACCAAAACCATTGTTGCTCGCCTTAGACCCCTACTCGACAACCTTATTAGTCCCTACTAAACCAGTTTCATACCAGGAAGGAAAGGAACTGATAATGTTGTCATTGTTCAGGAGGTTGTCAGTAGCTTTCGTGCTACAAAAGGCAATAGTGGCAAAATGCTCATCGAGATTGACTTAGAAAAGGCCTTCGATAGACTTGAGTGGGGGTTCATTCGACACATACTCATTTTCTTCAATTTCCCAAAGATTTGGATTGATATCAGCCTCTCTTGCATTTCTTTCTCCACCATGTCAGTCCTGTTCAATGGTGGTACAACAGACACATTCTCCCCCTCTCGCGGTATTCGACAGGGTGATCTTCTCTCCCCCTATCTCTTTATCCTTTGCATGGAATACTTGTCCATTGCCATCACCCAAGCTTGTGCTAAAAAACTGTGGTCACCCATTAAAATCAATAGATCCGGTCCCACCTTATCCCACTTATTCTTTGCCGATGACCTAATCCTCTTTGGAAAAGACACTGAGGAAAATTGCTCAACCATAGCCTTTGTCCTTAACGACTTCTGTTGCAAATCAGGCAAAAAAATCAATCTGAGTAAATCTAAAGTTTTCTTCTCTGCCAACTTGGATGATAATGCCAAGACCCACCTTGTTAACAAACTCCAAATCCCGATTACCACCAACCTTGGGAAATATCTTGGTTGCCCCATTCACCACACTCGTCCATCCGCCAACTTCTTCTCATTCATCGTGGAACAAATCTAAAATAAATTGACCGATTAGAAATCCAAATTACTATCCCTCCCGGGCAGAGTCACCCTTATCAAAGCTGTCAATTCAACCATTCCTAACCATGTCATGCAATGCAACCATGTCCCTAAGTCTGTTACCAATAAAATAAACAAACTCAATAGGGACTTCCTTTGGGGTACCACCTCCGAAAAAAGGAAAATACACTCCGTCAGTTGGGATAACGTAGCAAAACCTAAGAAAGTTGGAGGGTTGGGTATTAGACAAGCTAGCCGAGTAAACAAAGTCAACATGGCCAAGCTCAATTGGAGACTACTCTTTGAAAAACATAAACTTTGGGCTAAAGTTCTGAACTCCAAGCCCCGATCTAAGTCCTCAATTCTCTCTTCCACTTGGAAATGAATTAACAAAGGGGTTGAACTCTTCCAATTAGGCTCCAAAATCCTCGTTTGAAATGGCCTACATACTTCCTTTTGGTTTGACAACTGGTTAGGCCCTGGCCCACTCAGATCCCTCATCGAAGGGCCTCTCACCCTCTCTGACCAACACCTTTTGGTTAGAGATTGTTGGGCGGAAAACTCTTGGAACCTAGACAGCCGCTCATTTTCTTTCCCATCTTGTATCACTAACCTTCTCTCTTGCATCACTCTCCAATGGTTTAATCCCATTGATGATTGCCTCACTTGGAAACTCTCTCCTGATGGGTCCTTTACCTCCAGCTCTGCTTACCTCCACTCTAAACCTTTTCCCCCATCCCCTCCCTTTGATAACTGGACTTGGCTCTGGAAGAGTCGAACTTCACCTAGAATATCCCATTTCCTTTGGCTCACTCTTCACTAACGCCTTAGTACCAAAGACAACCTCTTCCTTCGCCATATCACCAGTGACTCTATCGGCCCTCGCTACCTTATCCATCCTAAAACTACTAGATTAAATCCAACTGTACCTCCAACCTAACCCACGACTTATCTGCAGACTGGTCAGTCCTTTTTCCCATTTCTTGCTGGTTCATTTGGAAAAATCGCAATTCTTGGTGTCTTTCCACCCCCAACCCTCACTTGCATTATAAATTTTTACATACATATGTAATAACGGTTTCAAATTACTTTTCCATATTATTCTATTATGAAGTTCATAAGTTGCTATATTAATTGCTCTAAGGCTTCTTGTTTTATTATTAACTGTCTGTCAATTTGTGTGATTCTCAAACTATATTGTGCTAGAGATCTATTTATAGCTAATGATATTAGAAATTGATATTTTTGTTTTTGATTTTCTAATTCTTGTATATGTTCAGTACTAGTTTTAATTTTAACTCTAAGTTCTTCTTCCAAAAGTATGAAAATTTGGCTTTAAAAAATATTATATTGAAAATATTCCTTTGGTATTTATACTTGGGTTACTCTCCTTTTATTCTAAAATTATTTCCTTTACTTTGAAAAACTACTTTTAACTGATATTTTCTTTTATTACATGTACTTCTACCTTGAGATTAAGCCTCGTTTGATATAGTATATTTTTATTTTCCTATTCTTTAACTTTCCCTTTTTGCCTACAATTTCCATTTAATGCCTAATCACGGCTTCCACAGGTTTTTTTAGCTAAAGTCACTCAATAATGGAATAAAAAAAAAAAAAAGATACTATAAAGGTTCAAAGCATGTAGTATTAATGAGCCATCAACATTTCATAAATTTAGTTTTTTAAAAAGAAAATAAATTTTAGAACAAAAGAGTTACCCTTTTTAAATACCCAAGGAAAAGGAAAAATCGCTTACACTTTATATTAATATAACAAAATGTTTACAAGAATTATGTTACATACTCTGCGATACTTAAAAACTTGGAAGAGAAAAGTTGAGATACTTAAAAGTTGGACAAGGAAAAGGACTTGAGTGATTTTTTTGTTTTGTGATTTACTCTTGTGTTTATAATCGAAGAGTATTATTTATTTATAGTGGTGAATACTCCTAAAAACCAACTATCGAATGAATCAGTCAATGATTAAGATAATGATGTCGGGTACTACTTTGAGCCTTATTGCACATCATTCAATCGTCTCTTATTTGGTTCTTTGTTGACAAAATATTACAAAAAAAAAAAAACACGTGTAAAGATTCTCACAGTTTTTCTTTAATGGAGTAGAGTAGAGTAGGGGTCGATTACTCTGTTAAAATAATGAGTGAAGGAGAATCCAAACGTAAATAATTACAATAGTTTTTGTTATTTAATTACAATATTTTTTTGTTATTTTTTTACATAAATTTTGACACATATTTTTCAAGAATGATAAGAAACCTTATGTCTAATAAACTCAAATAATTATACTGACTGAGAGGGTAATTTATAAGTAAATTGGATCGAGCTGGAACTGCAGGCGTCCTGTGGACAGTAAGGGCTAAGCTGCAAGACCAAGGGTCTTGCAGTTAGCTCAGTCCCAAAGGAGCCTTGCAGTTAGCTCGGTCCCAAAGGAGCCTTGCAGTTAGCTCAGTCACCCCGGTCGGAGTGGTAATTAGCTCGGCCACAGTGTTTTGGACCGAGGTATTATGGCTTCTTAAGGATGACCTTGCCATGGTTAGCGCGGTCAGAACTTGCTGTATTTAGCTCGGTCTTTAACGGACACAACTAAGGTATTGGTGAACAAGGGTCGAGCTATGAGTTGCATGTGAAGGTACTGTTTTGAGTATGACAAAGAAGTATTGTTAGCTTGGTCGTTTTATCATACTACCGAGGTAAAACCATCTCACTTGGTTTAAGCAGTGAAGGGGGTGTTGAAGGATAAGCATTATCTTTCTGGAGTGTGATTCCTATGAAGACTCTACATGGATGAATAAGAGTTCTACTAGGATTGTACCACACGAAACCCATAAAAGCTCATAACAGAACTTATGGAAGAGGTAACACAATTTTGATTTTCGAATACACAGAATTTTTGTCTATTTGTCTATTTTGCTGACTTAGGTATCGGAGAGGTATCCGGCACACTCCCGCCGGCTAGTTCGCGTTTGTGTTTTCAGCAAGCAAAAGCGACGATATTTGAAGGAGCGCAAACTTAATCAACAGGATCATACGAGAACATTATTTTGTACTCGTACATTGACTGTGTCGTTTTTTGGCTAAGTTCTTAATAAAACCACCCATAGATAACTTACCAATGTTGATGCTCGAAAATAATCTTAAATTCTTGATGGTGAACTTGATGCTCTAGGCATTGGTTTTCTCCTTTAGAGCATCTCCAACGGTTACTCAGATTTTTCACCAAATCTGAGTCAAAAAGTGACCATTTTCTTAATCTGATACTTCGCGCTCCAACGGTTCAGTATCAAATCCTTTTCATCAAATTTGTGTCGGGCAACCGGTTGGTTGACCGGGCCGGTCAACCGGTAACGGCAAAATTTTTTTTATTTTTTTTTATTTTTTTGAACCTTTTGGTGATCGACTGGGTGGTCGACCGGTTAGGCAAAAAAAAAAAAATATATATATATTTTTTGACCGGATTGAACCTTTTTTGGGAACTGTTTGAACTTTTGGTGGGCGACCTGTTGGTCAACCGGCCGGTCGACCGGTTCGTCTCCTAGCAACGGTCATGTACAGTGTTTTGGTGAAACGCGGAGTCTGTCATCAGTTTGGTGAAACTTTTGCTGAAATCTTATTTTGGTATGACTTTGGTGCAACCGTTGGAGCATGAAAAAGTGAGTTTTTTATCAAAATTTAAATCTGATGCTGGGTTTGATTCATCGTTGGAGATGGTCTCATTTTTACTTTTAAATAACTTATGAGCTCACACATGTGGAGAGAGAAATCGCAAATTATTTCCAAAAAAATCTCCAAATGACCACTACGGACTTTTGCCGCCTCAAACTTCTCTTATCCCCAAGTACCCTGCACCACCACCGCCGGCGGAAGCAGCTGCGCCACTCCTCTTGTACCACTTCACTCTCTCTCTCTACCGAAACCATATCCCAATCAATATCCCTATTCCTTCTCACTCTACACACTGTTATGTCAGCTCAAGGCATCATCCGAGCTTCCGTGTCTTTAGCCAGACCACCGACATTCAACCCAAGGAACTCCAATCCGACATCGAATTCAATATCAGTGTTGGCCAAGATCGTCTTCTCAAGGTTCAATTTATTCGCTTTCATTGTTTTTGCATTTTCTTCTTCTTCTCTCTTTTTTTTTTTTTTGTCTTTGATTTTGCTCCGGTATGTTTGAATTAGTGACGTTTGTGATGGTTGGTGTGAGACTAGTGTGGAATTTCTGTTTACTCTGATTGTTTCCCTGGAAAGTAAGTAATTCCTTTTGCCTGGGGGAATATGAATTTGTTGGGAGCTTCCGTTTCCACACACAATCATTATCTCAGTGCACACATTTTTTTGGTTTGGAAGTTAATTTTCGTACTATTGACTTTTGTTCGGATTTCCAAATCATGTAATTTTGTTTGGAAATCGACTTGGGAATGAAAAATGTGTTAGGGAAAATCGATGAATCCCCACAAGTAAATCAATCAATGGGAATAAAAATTAATGCGGAAAAATTAAATCAAAGGCAACACAAGAATTTTACGTGGTTCCCTCAATGTGAGGTACGTCCACGGGATCGAAATCCGATTCCACTATCAACTAAATAAGTTCCAAACGATTACAAACGAGACACTAATGGTCTCACAAAACCACCCTTAGGTGAATTCCAAATAATCACAAATAAACAAGAGGAAAAACCTCACCAAATAGATGAACCAAAATCTTCCGAATTAGAGTTGTAGAAGACCCAAAATAACGAACCAAACACCAACCGAAGATGCCCCAAAACCAAGCTTCAAAAAAACCGAAATTGAATGAATCTCTTAATCTTCGGCACTGTCACCAAAGTCCTATAGCAGCCGCCACTTTTTGTCTTGGGAAAAATAACATCAATCATTATGTATTGTAAATCTAAGGTTTTGTAATCAAACCCTAATTGTTTCCAACTTGGATTGGGCCTCCACAAATATAATATATAAAAATATATTATACCTAAACCAAGCCAAATTAAAACTCTTTTTCCAAAACCAATTGGGTCCCACACTCCAATAAGGAGGTATACCCAACAAAATGGTCTGGGAACTGAAAGAAGGTTATGTGGGTAAATAGAAGCTCCTAGCTTTAGGGAAAAAGAGTCTTGGCACACCTGGCATTTAGTTCTTTGTGCTTTTGCTTGAGGCTGTGTTTGGTTAGAGGATTTGACAAGAGAAGTGGAAAGGGAAAAGGAGAAATAATTGATAGGATTCGAATTTCAAGATATTTTTAGTTGAGTTGGGAAATATAGAAAGAAAAGAGCGTGAGTGAATCCAAAGACAAAAAGTGGTGTTGCATTTCCTTCTCACTTTCTTTTCCTCAGTGTTTTCCATTATAACCAAACAAAAAGTGGAATTGCATTTCCTTTTCCCTTTCCATTTCTCTCATCAAACATAGCTTGAGTGAAATGATTACTGGGGAAATGCATGATATGGTAAATTTTGGAAGCAAAATATATTGTCAACGAAAAGATGTGATAAAATTCTTCCCTCACATGTGGATCTTCATGTTGGAGAAGTAACACCATGAAATTTCTCTATCTCCCCTTCCTAATGGGTTCTTACAGTGGACTTTTTTTTTTCTTCCAAAAATAGAGATGATTATAAGGATATCAAACCAATAATTACTCTAATTTGAGACTGTTTACTATGGAAAAAAACCCAATTAATGAGAATAAAAAGTTTTTCACATTTAATGCAGAAGATGATCAAATTTATATGAACTTATGTATGTAAACTATATAGCTTCCTTCACTGTTGCTTGATGTCTGTAGGAGGAAGGTAACCTCTGTTTTTCGTATCAACATGATTTCTGTCAATAAATTGTTTTGCGTTGAATCATGAGGTATTGGTGTTCAGAAATCTTACAAAACTGTTCTTTTTTGTTTTAAATATGCAGGTTCCTACGTCAAAAATTAGAAATTTCAGCATTATTGCACATATTGATCATGGAAAATCAACATTGGCAGATAAGTTGCTTCAAATGACTGGTACAGTGCAGAAGCGAGAGATGAAGGAACAGTTTCTTGATAACATGGACCTAGAGAGAGAAAGGGGCATCACTATCAAACTGCAGGTTTACATATAATATAATGATTCATAAAGAAAGCAAACACCCTTTTTAGGATATTACTTGGATTTCCTGGTATCTCTTGACTGTAGGTTGGCAATTTATGATGGTAAAAGAGTAATAAAATGAGAAAATGGTTCTTTAAGATTGCGCCCTTTAGATTGCCTTTAACATAATATATTTTTGATAAATATAGTTGTATGGAATTTCTTGTAGTTCTCTCAGAATAATAATAATAATAAAATAAAAAGAAGATTTCTTTGTGTCAAGTGTGAAATCACAAATGTATTATTTTTTTTCCCTCTCTCAAGAAGTAAAGGTTCAATGAAGAAGAATCAATGGGGGTGAACCTGTGTAGTGCAAAGTATACAAAAGCTTCAAAAAGCTATGCCATGGCCCAAAAATGGATCACCTCTGAAATCTACTAAATAATATGTAGGATCTTCCTGACATGTAAAGTTGTAACATGATAAAAAAAATATGTATTTAAATTTAACCTTGTACAATCCTCTCAAAATTCTCAAAATTGTGCCTATTTTGCTCCTCCTTCCTATAAGAGTCACAAAGGAATAGCTTGCCAAGCTTCCTCACGCTTTTGCTTGTACATCCTCTGTTCCAACAGTTGGAATGTAAAATGAAGGAAATGGACAAGAGCAAACGACTCGGACACACGACTAACACTACGACTAGGAAAAGAACTATGGTGATGCTTCCCAAATTGACAGGCTTCACACTCAATCTGAGAAACATGACTCAAGCCCGGAACAACTAACTTGAGCTTGGCCAAGGAGGGATGACCCAAGCGAAAATGCCACTGAAGAGGTCTAGAGGTCCTGCAAAACACATGAAGTAGGAGAAAGGGTTATCGAACAATGGAGAGCTTGAGTTAATTGGCTAACAGAAAGCAAATTAAATGGAAATTTAGGAACATAAAGACCAGAAGGTAAAGAAAGGGATGGAGTGGGATGGAGTGGACCTTGACCACAGACAGGCCGAGAAGATCCATCAACCAGTATAATGGTATGATCAATAGGTCTAAAAGTATCAAAAAGAGAGGAATTACCAGGGACATGGGAACTAGTACCAGAGTCTAGGAGCCAAGGCTGAGGGGACTTAGCCACACATGCAATATTACCTAAACTAGCCATGGTAGTTGTAGAGGATGAAGGTAGACTAGGCTGGAGAGACTGGACAAGAGCGGTAAGCTCACTAATCTGAGTAGTGAGTGTCTCATGAGAATTAACCGGAGAAGCATCCGAGCCAGTGGACAACAGGGAAGACTGTGAGGATGGGACATCCATAACATGATGGACATAATTAGGTTTGCCATATTTCTGCCAACACCAAGGTTCAGTATGACCTTGGAAACCACAATGAGTACACTTGCGATCACCACGTGTACGAGAACTAGGTCCACTACTACCGCCACCACGGAAACCACCACGTGAGCCACCACTACGAGGTCCACCTCCACGAGAGCCCCGTGAACCAGAATAAGAGCCCCGGGAACTAGATGAACCATGAAAACCTCCGCGAGTAGACCCATGATCACCACTACTGGAAACCAATGTAGAAGATGATAAAGTAGAGGACCCAGAAGTGGATTGTGCTTGTCCCAATGAAGAGCGTAACAGCCTAGAATAAGCATTGGCAGTTGAAGGTAAAGTCTCACTAGCAAGAATTTGATTCTTGAACCCTCGCAACTCAGGATCTAAGCCAGAAAGTAAAGAAGCCATCATAAACTCCTCCCAATGTTGCTTCTGCATGTTCACATCAGTAGTGAACGGTCGATGCTGCAGTAATTGATTCCACAAAATCTTGAGACTACTATAATAATTAGGGAGAGGCCGGCCAGATTGACGCATAGCAAAAATCTGTTCATATAACTCATAGACCTGAGAGACATTACTTTGATTTGAAAAAGACTCAGCAAGGGAGTCCCAAATGTCCTTAGAGGTATCACAAAATTCCACGGTAGTCGCAACATGTGGTTCTAGACTATGCCAAATCCAACCCATAACGCAGGAATCCTCATTACACCAATCATCATAAGCTGGATCATCAGTAGGAGGAGGGAGTTCGCAAATGAAGGGACTTCTTCTTACCACGTAAGAAAATCTTGACGGTGTGGGTCCAAGCCAAATAATTGGCATCATTCAATTTCTTGGTAGTGATAGATTTAGACATGTCATCATCCTTACCCATAGTTATAGCCTTAGCCTCAATCTCAACCATAATGATCAATTACCAATATAGACACAGAACTAGCTCAAAAAAACAAAAATCCAAAGCAAAAATAGGCAAGAGTGAGGAGAGCACAGGTCTGCCACCAGATTTGGACCCAAATTAGACCAACACACCAACTCAACAGCAGAAATCAAGAAATAGAGGACAAATATCCCTTGCTAGAAGGATTTCAGCCCTTATATAGGAACTATGTTACACGGATTCTTTGAAATTTCGAAGGTACCCGTGTCGACATGACACGACACGGGTACGGGTGCGGGATATGGCCGGGATACGGCTCCTTAGAAACGAATACGGCAAAAGAATCGAAAGAGGAGAGAGCAAGGAGAGAACTTGGCCTTCGACTTCAATCTGACTTGGTTGCAGAGCATTGATCGATCTGTGAAGTTGATTGATCTGCGAAGGTTAATCTGCGAAGTTAATCGATTTGCGAAGTCGATCTACTGTGCTCCTTCGTCTTTCCCTTTGATCTCGATCTCTGTTCTCCTCGTCTCTTCGTCACTTTCTCTCTCCCTCTGTCTCTTTTTTCTTTTTTGATCAGTCTCTCTCTATCTCTTCTTTTTAATATAATTTGAATTATATATAATATAAACTATATTAATATAATATTATTCATATCATATAATATTATTTATTCAAAAAAATATTATATTATATAATATATCATAAATAACATAACTTTTATGTCTAAAATTAAAATAATTTATTTTATCATATATAATATAATTTATTTTATGTCTAAAATAATGTTTATAATTTTTATTTATTATTTATTTGTTTTTTTTTTAAATAAAATTTGTTATTCCTTAAATTTTTTAAACTCATCTTCATATAATAAATATATTTAAAAATAACTATTTAACGTATCCCCGTACCCGTATCCTAATTTGGATCCGTATCCTAATTTGGATCTATATCCACGTATCCTTAATTTTTAATTTTAAAGTGTCCGACCTTAGATACACACCCGCACCCGAGTCCGTGTAACGTAGTATAGGAACCTTCAATAGGTAGAAGTGAAGAAACAATGCTGCTGGATCACAAAATAGCCAATAATCGAACAAAACATCAACCCAACAATAGCAAAAACCTTAAATTAAGATCAAGAAACCCTAGGGTGATGATTTTTGGCTCCTAAGGAAGAGGTTCCAGCAAGAAAAAACAAAAAAAAACAATCCCAATAGCAAATTTGAAAAACAATCCCAAAAACATGAAAATACTTTCAAAAATCGAAAACTCACATCAAGGATGATCAAAAAATTTCACAAAAATCACTATAAATATTATGAGGCAATTTCGAGTATAGGGGTGAAGGATTCATCCGTACAGTGCTTACGTCATGCTGACGTCATCGTACGGCTGATGACATCAGCATGTCTCAGTCACCTCAGATCGATCTCTAGAGTCTGTAGAAACCTTTTTGATGAAGAATCGGTTGCTTTGATACTAAGTTAGAATGTAAAATGAAGGAATTTAGGGTTGGGATTTAGGAGGAAGAAGAAGAAGAAGTTATATATATCTAAATAAGCATTAGCCTCAACTTTACATCAGTCAAATGTATATACAAAATCCTAACATAGCAATATGACCATTGTACCCTCAACTTAAGTAAATATTAACAATAGAACAAAAGAATAAAATTCAGTATTCTAACACCAACAAGTCAGCATTTCTTCCACCTAAAATGGCATAATGTAGAGATTTCCAAATTGGTAGAAAAGCACACTAGAAGACTTCGGAAACATCACAATGCGAAAAAGATGATTTATCATCTCCTCTTTTCTTGATCGTACAATACCAATTCAGTAGCAACATCCTCCTTTCCCCCAAGTTATCAATGGTTGAAATAGATTCTAATGCCACGATTCAATAAAATGGAAAAAAAAAAAATTTTGTTGATAAATTCAATAAAATGGAAAAATGGAAACTTTTGAAGGCACTTTTACTTGCTAAATTATTTTCCACTTTAAAACAGGGTCGCATCACTAGAGAACACTGTATGAAATGGTATCACAACAAACTCATCCCTTCTTACCTTCAACTTAATAGTGCCCCCTAGATTGAGTGCCATATAGCTCCTCAAAGAAATCATCAACTTCTCCCAATTCCCAAATTTGAATGTATTTTTTGTTCCAAACAAAATCTAAATTTGAATTTAATACTTTAGTGAGAAATCATTCATATAGTTCCACCCCCAATTACAGCTAACTTTTTATATGTTTCAAAACCAATGAAGCACTAACACTTTAAAACAATTGTCGTAGTGGTGTCGGACATGGGGACATGTACGGGACACGCCACATGGTGTGTCCCTTTATTTAATTAATTTATTTTTAGGTGACATGCCAGTGACACAATGGGGACACGGCAACTAGTTTAGTATTTTTTATTTTTTTTTTCATTTTTTCTTCGTCTTCATTAGTGCTTTTGATGTAAGTTGGATATTGAATGTTTTTTTTACTTTTTGCTTAAATTTAAATAATCAATTAATCACCCATAAAATGGCAAAAAGATAAGAATTAACGGGGCGGGTTTGGGGCTGGGGCAGTTAATTTTATAACTTAGAAAATAGAAATACTAATAAAAATTATAAATAATATAGTTTATTATAGATAATGATTTATAATTAATGAAAGTTAAAAGATGTAAGATGTGAAAGAAATGAGTGAAAATGAGTACTAAAGTGTAATAATTTTGGTTTTATTTTTATCAAATTTAAAAAAAAAATTAAATGATATATATTTAGTAAATATAAATGAGGCAAGGGAAGCAAAATTCGTCCTCGCCCCACTTCCTCATCGGGGCGGGGAAAAATGGCCATCCCTACTTATGAGTTTTTTTTCTTCTTCATCTTCATATTGAATTAGTGTTAGTTTTTGTTAATTTTTTATTGTTTATGGATTAATTTACATAGAAAAAAAATTTAAAAAATATTTTTTTATTGCCGTGTCTTTGCCATGTCTGTGTCTTTATTTTTTTGAAATCACCGTGTTTGCGTCCGTGTCCGTGTCCGTGTCCGTGTCCATGCTTCTTAGGTTTCAATATGAGTAGGTTGTGTTTGGATCTAGGATTTGGGTAAGGATTTGTGGAGGGAAAGAAAGAAGTGAGGGAAATGTGAATGAAATATAAGTTTATTTTTTTACTCTAAATCCCTACTCAAATCCATGATCTAAACACAACCTTAATGTCACGTAAAGTACTTGTGTTTGGTTGGCACTTGGCATCCATTCAACAGTGTATGAAATATGACTTTATAGGTGAGGCTAACGTCAACCTAGAAAGAAAAAATTTCTGGCATTTTAGAAAGAACACAATTTTTATGGTAAAATGTAATATTAGGCTGTCATCCAGTTGACTCTAACAAATGCAAGGGCAAAAGTTCATTTGATTGTGATCACATTGCTAAAATTTTTCTATATGTTTCTGTTTTTTTCTTTGTTAAACTGTTCACTCCTATATTTATCCATATGAAACGTGAATTATATGCCATATCTTCTGCACATCCGCAACATGCTTTGCAATTAGAAACTCTTATTTGAGACCTATGCCTCACATTGATATTGATTAGTCATCCAAAGGAACTAACCTTGTAATTTTTTTTTCTCTTTATCTTTTGTGTTTTTTGCAGGCAGCTCGAATGCGCTTCATGTACGAAAAGGAACCCTATTGCCTAAATCTTATTGATACACCAGGGCATGTAGACTTCTCTTATGAGGTATGTGAATCTGGCTTGTAAGATGTGCAATAATTTGATATGGCAGTGGTGTAATTGGGAACATTTTTCTTTTTCTGGGAATTTGATTTTGTGAGTCATTTATCAACAAAAAAAAATTTGTGAGTCATTATACATTAGCAGTCATTACTGTCACTTTTAATGAATAACGTTTCAATTGTCATGGGGAAAACATGAGGAAAACATTTTGCTTTGTAATGTGTTTATATTGTAGATTCAAGAAAGTTCTCATGGCATGTTGCAGTAACAACTAGTTGATGATTTACTGGCTTTCATTAGGATGTACATGTTTCAAGTGCTACAAAATGATTCACAAGAATATATATATATATTGTAAAGTCTGCTACAATTTATAGAGAGTTTCTTATTTTAAAATTGGATCATGATTGCTTTAGTAGGAAAAAAAAAAAATTTGTTATACCTGTATTTTACTTGAAATTGATTTTTTTTAATTGCAATGTAATAACATCATGCAAAGTTTATTTTGCTGGTAGTTGATTATCAAACGAAACATATTGAATCACAATGTCAATGGTTACATGCTCTACAAAAGATTTAACATGATAGGAAAAACACCATAGGCACAAGGTAATTGAAATGTAGTATTAATTCCAGATTCAATTGATCTTTTTGTCTCTCTCATCATCTTTTCTTGCTTTTTCTCTTGTCTCGATTGTTCATTTTGATTCCTCTCATCATATTCATTTGGATATGTTCTTTTGCAAGTCTGTTTGTTTCTTCAAATATCACTTGCATTTCTTCCACTCTGTTTCTTATTGTCTGCATTGCATGTTCCTTATTCTGCGGTGTCTAAAGATGATGTTGTTTAAGGATAGTGTAAGAGAGTTGAAGATTTGGCATGAGGCTTCTAAAGGTGAGTTAAATAATATTACTGAATGGAATAAGACTCATAGATATGACTTCATTGTAGATTTGGGTTTGATTTGTTGGATGCCTCCGAATTTGAAGGAGGTTGTGAAACTTTTGAAGGATGGATATTTGTTCAAGAAGCATAAGAGTAGTAGTTTCATGTTATGGGCTGAGAAATTTTCAAATAAAAGGGATGTTTTTTGAGTTTTTGATGTGGGTAGGTGGTCAAAAGAAGGCTAATATCATCGCATTCCATTGAGATTCACGCATAAGGATGGTTGGTTATGACGAACTTGATTCATTAGGTTTTGTTTGGGAATGGCCATTCCAAAAGAGCAAGTAAAAGGCAAGTAGGCCTCATATACTTAGTATCAAGTTTCTTGTGAACCATAGACCACACAAACTTTACTTAAAGTGGCACATTTGCACTCCATATTGCTTTATAAGGAACATTCAGATCATCAATATTGCATGGATTTTATGGGCTGTGACATCACTTATGTTCTGGCTTGTTACTAAAATGCAATTTTGTTTTGGAAGTAGACAAAAGGTGTTCTGCATTTCATTCTTCAAATTTATGGTTTGCGCCCCTTGGAATAGATGTTGTGATTTGATTTGTTAATGAGAATTTTCTGGATGCTTTATAACCATGGTTGAAAAGCTAAGGTATGTCAGTTATGCTGATATCCAACAATCACGTGGCAGCATGAGAGCACATGGTTTTTAGACATGCTTCTATGGAATGTGGCAATGCTGTAATTCTGCTTTGTCTAGAATATTCAAAATTCAAAAAAAGTTGAAGCTCTGCGGTGTCATCTATTCATCACCTCCAAGATATTTGACAATCACTTTTAGAAATTTCTCATTTTAGGTAGTTCTTACTTTAGTTAGTCTGATATCTTGGCATGACTGGAGTTTATGGATTGCATTTTGCCTCTTGTAGATCTCTTGAACTGATTTTCTTTACCTTATCTTTTGCCAAATCCAAAATTGATTAGGATTTACAATATGACTGCCATTTGATCACCCACTCTAGGTTGTCTGTAATTTGTTGTTGGTTTAATAAGTTTAAACAAAAAAGATTTCTGATTTGTAGAAGTCTCTTCTGCAATTTTTTTTATGCAACTTATTGTCATACTCTTCCATTTATGTCTAGGTTTCTCGTTCTCTTGCTGCGTGCGAGGGTGCTCTTCTTGTTGTAGATGCTTCTCAGGTAATTATTTTCAATCATCTATTTGGATTTTCCTGGTCATTGTTATTGTTTTCATGTTCTTCCAAGCATGTAGAATTAGATGAAAGTCTTACCATGCTATTGGCAATGTTGAACTTTGGTTTTGATGATTGCATTTAGAAGCATCCTTCTTAGTGCCAAAAGTGCAATTAATATTGTATTGAAGTATTACTATTATTTTTTTGTTTTATGTCTTTCTTGGTGGCGGAAGAAGGATTCATGTAGCCGACTCCATTTGATGGGACTTAAGGCTTAGTTTGGGTTGGGTTGGTTTGGTTTGGTTTGGGTTATGTCTTCTTGGTGGCAGTTAATTTCTCATTGTGAACTAAACCTTGTCTTGTAGGGAGTGGAAGCTCAGACGCTGGCTAATGTTTATTTGGCCTTGGAAAACAACCTAGAAATAATCCCAGTAAGTGGGTATTGATGCTGTTTTTTTGTTTATTTAATTAGATTGTGCCTCTTTGGTGTTCATTACGCTCCTTTGAGACACACTTCATGATAGTGAATATCAATAGCTTTACTTGCTAGACTTGTTTAACTGTAGGATTTGGTTTTGATTCACTTGAATACAATAGATCTACACATATTATTTGAGTGAAATGCGTTTTATGTTTCTTGTGAAGATGGGTTTTCTTCCATTCCAAACTTGTCAAAAAGTATCAGAGCCGATGGTGTTCAACAATTTAGCATGGTATCAGGGCTTTGGCTGTTATTCCCAAAAGTGATATCAGAGTCAATGGTTGATGATCTGTGGGCAGACTATATAGTGGGCTTGCACAGATATTCTTAATGGAGAAAGTAAAATTAAAGTGCACCCGGCTGACAGAACTGTGGCATGGTAGCTCTTGATCAAGTATAGTGGTATTTTGATGGAGTGTGTCTAGTGGCTCAGTATGGGCACGGTGTTGGAGAGTAATAGATCACAATTAAGGGGGCATGTCTATGATCTTTGATGAACCATGAGTGAATGAGTGAAGTCCTAATGGGTCTTAAATAATATACATTGGTGTTGGATCCTAGTGTTGCGTACATGGACTCATTAGTTTCTCCACAACAAATTGGGCCATGTTGATGATGCGCTGTTTGTGGGCCCTGGATTCCTCAACGGTGGTATCAAAGCTTTGACTGCTATTACCAACAAGAACAAAATGAAGCACATAAAGTAAAGAGACGAACACAAGATTTTATAGTGGTTTGGCTACTTGACCACATCCACTCGTGGTTTCTCACTAGTTTAACGCCAATAACACAAACACGAGTTTTCATTAGGGTGACCCAAAACTTTTACAATCACACCTTCGAGGGATTTCACTAGGTTCCACCCTTGACCTCTTCCATATACGATCAATAAAGTGGGTTTGGGCCCACCCAAAACCATAACCTCCAAACAACAAAACTAAACGCTTCGTTAGATATAAAAGTTAGAATATTTGACTTTGAAAAGGGAGCAGAATTCATCAAGCCCAAGATGTCTCTATTATATGAGAAAGTGTGGTGTAATAGACAATTTTGTATATTCTACACTGCAGGGATGAGGTTTATACCTTCTACAAGCAAAAGAACTTTGAGACTCCATTGGAGCATGCTTTTGAACAAACTTATGTTGAAGGTTGAAGTGTACTCCCAATCTCCATTGGAACAACATGCAAGAAGTGTTTGTGGGGTTACAAGAGAAATATAAACTCTCTAGGTATCTTCCTCTCGGCAAGAAACCCCAAATGGGGCTTGGGGTATATATAGACAAGGTTCCCAATGGCTATAAACACTAGTTTTTTCAAATTGAGCCGAGTTTGGCCAACCAAACTGCTTGTTTGGGTCGATTGATGCCTGAGGACTTGTTTCTAGATTTCTAATTTGATCAGCTCACAAGCATTATTTGGTCGGCCTAACCTGCAACTGCATGAAATTCATTCTCTGGACTCAATGTTTGTTGGCCAACTTATACTTTCAATCTTGGATACAAACATGGAACACATTCTCGATTGATTTTTTTATAATTACGGGTATACGAAAAAGGACTTCTCAATATTTTTATATTGTCATCCATAAGATCCGCTGTTGCCATCTCGGTAAACTGCAACTACTGAATGGCTATTTAAGTTGGTGGCGTATGGTCTTATTTATCTTAACCTTAAAAATGAACTGGGTTTTGGTTGAGGATGTACATATTTACACGGATACTGAAACTGACCCACATGGTATTGCCACTTCCGTGTAGCAACAAAAACTGAAGCCTGTATAAAATATATCAAATTATAAGTGGCTCATTTCAAAACAAATTAAAGAGAAACATTTAAAAGCAAATGATATAATGGATTTGTAGGTGGAATTGACAAATTTCAAAAAAAAAAATTAATATGCTGCCTGAATTTGTGATTGAGTTTGTGGGCAAAGATTTGTTAGGTAATTTTTGCTCTTGCATATTGCAATATATATGTTTGAATACATTCTGGCATTGTCAAACTTGTGCACCATGCCATAAAAGCTTTGAACTCCATTTTTGTTCTTTAAATAAAAATGAATTTCCTATCACTGTAGGGCTACACGAAGGATCTACCTTAAAGTCTTTATCTTTTTGCTTTAGTTATGGATGAGTTGACGAAAAATATCCAGGATGACGTGCCATGGTGTATGCTTTTTGTAGACGATATAGTGCTAGTGGATGAGACTAGAGAAGGAATTAATACAAAGTTGGAGATTGGAGAAAAGCTCTTGAATCTAAAGGATTCCGGATAAGCAGAACTAAGACAGAGTACATGGAGTGTAAATTTAGTAACAGTAACAATGAAAGCAGAGGAGAAGTGAAGATTGAAAATCAAGAACTACCTAAGAGTGAACATTTTCGTTATTTAGGATCGATTATCACAACAGCAGGGGAGATTGATGCGGATGTGGCCCATAGGATTAAGGTGGGATGGTGCAAGTAGAGAACTGCGTCTGGGGTACCTTGCGATAGACGAATACCCACTAGACTTAAAGGTAAGTTCTATAGAACGGCTATTAGACCAGCGATGTTGTATGGGACGTAGTGTTGGGCAACCAAGAAACAACATGTAGATAAGATGAGTGTGGCTGAGATGAGAATGCTAAGGTGGATGTGTGGCAAGACTAGACAAGACAGAATTAGGAATGAGTGTATTTGGGAATGGGTAGGAGTAGCACTGATAGAAGATAAACTAAGAGAGAATCGATTGAGATGGTTTGGTCATATTCAACGGAGACCAACAGAGGCAGTAGTGAAAAGATGCGATGCTGTAACGGTAGATAGAAGTGTTAGGGGACGGAATAGGCCTAGATTAACGTTGGTTAGCGTTGTAAATAGAGATATGGATTTACTTAATTTGACTAACGAAATGGTCTTTGATAGGGCCGCGTGGAGAAGAGGGATTCATGTAGCCGACCCCCATTTGATGGGACTTAAGGCTTGGTTTGGTTTGGTAAATAATTTGTGTCGCCTATTTTCTTGTTATGGTCAGCATTTCATACTTACCATACTCCTAAATTCAGATGTTATTTTAATTTATCCTCCCGAATTAGAATATTATTAAACAGAACATTCATGACTGCTGCAGGTTTTGAACAAAATAGATTTGCCAGGTGCTGAACCAAGTCGTGTTTCCCAGGAGATTGAAGAGGTTGGTATACATCCAGTGAGAAAGACAAAAAATCAATTCTATTTGTTTGATGGGTGTGGTTGTAGATGAGGACTGGATTCAAGGAAATCCAATTAAAATTGTTAATTTGTATCATGTAAAGATAAGTAAGTATTCTAAACTTTAGTATTGCATTTCTTCAAAAGACCACCTGGAACCGGTATGCTTGCATGTTTTCCTCATTCTGTAGGAAAGTGCTGCTGTTGGGATATAAATAAAATAATGCAAGATGTCAATGTGGTTTATTTTTAAACTTTGTTCTAAATTGAACAACTTTCTGTGCAGGTTGTAGGTTTGGATTGTAGCAATGCAATCTACTGCTCAGCAAAGGTTTGTTTTGATTAATTTGTATTTTAGGGAATGTGTTCCATGTTTGTACATGATAAGTAGTAAAGGAAAATGGACTTATTCTACATATGGTTCTATCGCGATAAAGTAGGGAATTTGATGTTTTAACTGGGTCTTGTCTTCTTTTGTAGGAGGGGATAGGTATAACTGAAATTTTGAATGCAATTGTTCAAAAGATTCCCCCACCTCGTGACAGTGCTGAAAAACCTTTGAGGGCTCTAATATTTGATAGGTACCTAACCTAATTGTCATGGTTGAACTTTGTCTGAATGGATTTCATATATTTAATAGCTTATTTGTATAATTTATTTTGAAATTTGATTTCCACTTGGAAAGATCTTGCTAATTTCTTGCGTAAGGGATTGTGATTGAGGCAAGCCTTCTATATGAAGATCTTTTTTGTCATTACTTACTGAGAAGATAAATGTGATGGTAGTTGAGTTGATCCTTTAGCTGATAGAAAAGCTCTGTAATTCTAAAAATGGCAGTGTATGGGAGTGATAAATTCCATGGGAGAATGTTGGTAATACTAAGGACGTTATTGGGAGTGGTTAGAGGCTCGTATTAGTGATTAGCTTTGATTTTGTGTCTTTCCTAGATGTTGTCTGTTTATATTATTGATGAGACTAAAACACCAAGTTCAACATCAGATATTTATTTTAACCTTGATTATTGTGGATTTACTTAAAAAACACACAAAGAAATTTGCTTAAAAAAATTCCTTAGAATTAGAATGAAAATTAGTTGTCTGGGATAATTTCTTTTACTTGGCTAAATGACTGCTCTTACATTCTTAATGAATGGAGAACTGATGAAGGGCCATCTCCTCCTCTTCAGATGTATGTATGTCCTTGGTTACTGGAGTGAGAGCAAGAACGCAAGAGGGGCAGGCCATTTTATTAAAACAATAAGCTTGAGCACATCTCAGAAGCATCTATCCATTTGTATCCATGTATTACCAAAATTTGATGCCTTTTGCATTGTTCATCTGCAGAACTGATTCTACTCGACCAATTAAATGCTGTTGTTCTCTCAATTTGCTAGAAAATACTACCTTCATGATTATATCTTCAATTTTATATAAAGAGTGTTTTATGTTTTTGCTTATGTTTGTCTTTAACTTTATTTAATACACAAGTTACTACTCATTGCCATTTATTTCTCTGTTTCCTCAAATTCTTTGTGCAGTTACTATGATGCATATAGGGGTGTTATTGTATATTTTCGAGTCATTGATGGGACTATAAAGAAAGGTGACAGAATCATTTTTATGGCCAGTAAGAAGGTTAACTACTTTCTGCAAGTCCTCTCTCTCTCTCTCTCTCTCAGCAGCCTGTGAACACACAACATTCTTCTGCTTACTTGGAAACAACGAATTTGGATAATGCAGGATTATTTTGCTGATGAAATTGGAGTTCTATCTCCCAATCAGTTGCAAGTTGATGAACTATATGCTGGTGAGGTAGATAATAGCATCCAATGATTTATTTCTGAACAAAATTTCTTTTCTTGGTTTCTTATTAGTGTTGCTTCTTGCTCAGTGGTTTTCTTTGACTGGTGTTTGGGTTTTTCCATGCCATCTTTATTCTTGTGAAACTTTTTGCAGCCAATTGGTGCTTATACTTTTAGAACCTCATGTCCTTCACCTCCTAAAATTTTTAATTGAAGCCTAAAATTCCTATTGATTGTTTATGACACATGTATTTCACTGTTTGGATGAAGAAGGTATGGTCTTAAAATACATGTTACTGATAGAACCTTTTGTTTTATACAACCATGTACAGAGCATATAATGAATATGTTTCAGCACTTTAAGGTAATAACCATATTGGAATCCATGATATGGTCTTAAGATAAGGATTTGGCTCATCTTAGTTATGATGTACTACAGCTTGCAGTACCAATTCAAGTTTCATAAGTCAGACAAAGACCAACAATATCCTGTCTGATTGGCCGTGCATGGATGGATCAACAATTGATGAGTTCCACCCTTGCTTTTCTTGTCGACCTACTGCATTCTTCAAATGGTTTGAAATCAACGTATATCATTGCTTATAAAAGAAAATTTTGTGCTTTACTTTGGGTGATTGGAGAGGCCACACAATCATAAACCAAAAGAATTACTAATAGCAAACAAGTAATGGAATAATAAACCAAAAGGCAAATGGCCACCAAACTGGGATTCCAAGCAAAAAATTAAACTACTAAAATATTCCTAATATGTGGAATTTCTAAGGTGGCCTTGATTGTTGCAATGCTCCATCAATTTTGATCGTAGATTAGAGAGTGATTATTTAGCAGGAAGTGGAGGTTGTGGTAAGGGTAAGGGTTTGGTGGTTGAGTAGTTAAGTAGTGTTGGCAGTGGTGGCTAGCTGTGTGTGAGAATGTTTTTTCTTGCTTGTTCTCCTCTCTCTCTCTTTCTCTCTCTCTCATAAGGTGGTGCCCCCTTTCCACTTTCTTAATTCAATTTCTTAATTCATTAAGGGAATGCCACCCTGTATACAAAGAGGAAGCAACAATCAATACAAAACCCAATACACCTACATATTTATCAAAAAGCCTTACAAAATGAATGAACTAATCGAGAGAGGGGTTCACAACCCCTGATTCTCAACCATACAAATTATTGAAGAACTCTTCAGCTTATACAATGGAATTGGAGTCTCTATACAATCAAAAGGCCTTTGATTCCTAGCTCCCCACATTATCCACATAAGGCATCATGGAATCCATAATCACTTCTCCTCTTTCCCTCTCTTGGTGGGTAACATTTTGAAAATGTGCCTAAACCCGAGGTTGTGATAAGAAAAGGCTTAAACTTGTTGAAATCTTATAATATTCTAAATATGAATGTGTATGTTAGAATGTAGCATCAGATATGCAAATTTTACTTTATTCTACTATTTTTATTGTTGTTTGTATCTAAACCATTTATTAGTGCCTCATTTATTACCATGTAGAAAGTACAGAAGGTTAGTCAGATGGATATTAAACACTCTGGGTATGGTACTTCTTGTCACCAAAACATATAGGAAAAGAAAAAGAAAAGGCAATGTTGATAGAAGAGAGATTTGTCAATCCAACTTGTGGCAAAAATTTATTCGCCATTCCTTTTGCAGTTGCAAATGCTAACATATGTCTTGTTGGTCTATATTATCTTCTACCGATACAGGTGGGTTACCTTTCAGCTTCCATAAGATCTGTAGCAGATGCTAGGGTGGGTGACACTATAACACACTACAGTAGAAGGGCAGACCAATCATTGCCTGGATATAAAGAAGCCACTCCAATGGTGTTCTGTGGCCTGTTTCCTGTTGATGCGGACCAGTACTGATCTTTTCCTTAATCATTCTTATTTTTTTTTTATTTTATCAAATTCTATATTGAAATCTTGTGCACTCCTATGTTGCTGGCATGTAATCTATGACTATTGTAGGTTTCCCGAGTTACGTGATGCATTGGAGAAGCTGCAACTCAACGATGCTGCATTAAAGGTAATTGTATTTCTATTAAGTTGGGAAATAACATTAGTCAGGAGGGTAAAATTGTAGTCTTGCTTTTGCAATTAATAGTTTATAGGGAAATTCTATTCGTACAGCAAATAAAATCTTAGCACATCATTTGTCGTTCGGATATAAATTTCTGAACAAAAGTCAAATGTTCGGACATAAACTTTTGAACAAAAATGAATTGTTTAGATATACATTCCATTCCAATGTTAATATCCGAACAACTGATTTTTTGTTCAGATGTTTATGTTCGAGTATTTGACTTTTGTTTGGAAATTTATATCCAAACAACATAAATAGTGTACCATCGAGATTTTCTATGGTGAGCAATTAGAATTGCCCTAGTTTATATGGGAGCTTCAATTTACAACATTAAATCATCTCAATACACCCTCATTTTTCATTATAATTTTATCCCCATCTAAAATTACCAAGAAGCACTCAAATCCTAAACATTCAACAACCTAAATTCTCATTCCACCCATCCCTTCCTCTACCATCTCCACCGGCCCACCACCACTGCTGCTCATGGGCACCACCCCTCCATTCCCTTCACCGCTTGCCGCCTCCCCTCCACCTTGTCAGTCGCTGTCGCCATCACCCCAGCCCCTCTCCTGCCCACCCCAGCCACCCCCTACCTCAGATTTCCCCTCCCCTAGCCCCTTTACCCTTTTCGCCACCCCTCCCCCACTACCCCCTCTCCCCTTTCTGCCACCCCTAGCCCCCCTCACCACACCTCCCCTTCCTGACATTCCCAGTTCCTCCCCGCCATCCCCTCCCCTTTTTAAATTAAAGACATGGTCTAATGTCTTTCGTTTAGATTTCAGCATTTTACTATTTGGTTTGGCATAAAGTTTTCTTCAATCATTAAAAAAAAAAAAATTAACAGTTTAAAATTTTATACTAGACAAATTTGAAAATGCAAAAGCTTTGTTTTCTACGGAAACAACTTGAGAACATTTGGCAGCTACATTTTTGGTTTATGTGTTTGAGCCCGAACTTTAATTCTGAGAGATGAAATTTGGAAATTTTCTTGGCAGTACTTTTCACTGAAGCCAGTATTTTTTCTTTGCATATTTACTTAGTTTCAACCATGCTTCACACTGGTCGCGGAGAGATCATCCTGGTTCTTGTCCTGAAAATCAGCCTATGAACTGCCTTTAATACAGCTCCGGTGGGTTCCCTCATGCTGTGTTTGGTTGGAGGATTTGGGGAGGGATTTGGAAAGGGAAAGGGAAAAGGCGTGTGAAACTATGTGAAATTTAGGCATATTTTATTCTCATTTCATCTACCTTTTCCATTTCCCTTTCTAAATCCCTCCTCAAATTCTCCAACCAAACACAGCATCAAGGAAGCCCCTATCAGCTGCCAGTTCATTCAGAGCCTTGGGCTCTTCCCACTGCTTTCTGTTTCACTCCCATGACCCAGAATTGTGTTCCTGAAATTATTTATCCTGATGCTTTGTTGATGTCTTCTAGTTTAAGATTGACTCTCATAAGATTTCTCTATTTGAGATTCACTTTGAGGCAATTGTCAAGGAACTAGCCCTGTATGCCTATGAATACAATATCCATTCCCCACACTAGAACGGACTTGCTTCTAAATCCCTGAAATTGGTATTATTGGTTTCCATTGTATAACTTGTAACTTCAGTGCTGTATATGATGAGTTTATAAGTTACTCACTGGTGAGATTTCTTATCCCCATTTTTAATGTTAATGCAGTTTGAACCTGAAACCTCAAGTGCCATGGGTTTTGGTTTTAGATGTGGCTTTTTGGGGCTTCTACATATGGAAATTGTTCAGGTCGGCATTTAACCGTGTCCTTCTCGCTCTCTTGGTGATATCGATTTGTGTTACTATTAATTGTAATATCTTGAGATATTTGCTCTGATAAAGTTTTGGTCCCACAGGAAAGGCTTGAGAGGGAATACAATTTGACGCTAATAACTACTGCTCCAAGTGTTGTATACCGAGTGATCTGTGTAAATGGTGATACTGTAATTTCTGCTTGATCCCAAACTCCATGCACATTCTTATAACTAATATTCTTCTCTCTCTCTCTCTCTTTCTTTTTTTTTTCTTGGTTTTCTAAGAATGTTGAACTGATAAAATATTTCATATTTGACAATAAATACCTACTAGAGGCCTAAGGATTCAAGGTTCAAAAGAAATCCATGCTATGCTGTTGTTTTATTCTTATTATTGGACCAGGCTCATAGCATGACTCCAGTCATAGCCTAATGTATATAGGCTAATGCATATAAGAGTAATAAAGGTTTACACAAATAGCTCAAAGATAAAAAACCTACGCTTATCTTTTAATTAACCTTGTGATAAAGGCTAGATAAATTTTCTAGTTATGATCTCTCCCAAGTGGGTAATTTTGATGCTTTTTGCTCATGGGAAATTGCCAATATTGCTCTAATATTAATAGACTATTTGAAATTGGTAATTTTTTTTTTAAATTTTCCTATGGAAATCAATTTTTGAATGGTTCTCTATTGAAACTGTCAACGTGTTGTGTTACCAAAAAATGTTAATGACGTAGCAATTTTTGTTTTGGTATGCATGATCCGAAATATGGTACAACCTGACCAATCCAAGATAATTGAAACTTGAGGAGCCTTAGTTTCTATTATATTGGCAAAGTAATAGTTAGCACCCTGGAATGGATTTCTGCAACTTTGTGAAAAAAAGTAGGGCACTTGGCATTTAAAATCCCCATGTCTTGCCGAAGCGAGCATGGAAAAGGCACCAATTGGCATTTAAACTCTCACATCTTGCCGATGCGAACGTGGAAATGGCATCATACAAACTTTCATGTCTTGCTGATGCGAGCATAGAACGACACCTGGGCCAAATAAAATCACACAAACGATCTCGTATTCTTTAAAAACCCAACTCTATAGGCTGTTAGACTTCTAATTATAATATGATTGGGATTATAAATTTTTAAAAAAAAAAGAGTTTATACTATGATTGGGACTTGTAAATATGTAAGTAAGAAATTCTGACTAACTAGAATATTCTTGACCCAATAACCATGTAAAAGAATTAAAACTACTTGACCCCCCCTGAAGTAAACCCTATTATAATCCACATACTGTAAATCTTGAAATTATGAAATAAGCCTTGATTAAAAAATGTAATAAGAGAAAAATGGGTATGTCCACCAGCATAATATCCTATAAAAAGGACAAAAGAATAAGACTGAGATAGAACCTCAATTTAATTTTCATTTAACAAGGTTCAAAGCTTCCGCAGTTTTGCAACACCATTATATATATTTCCTTTAGCTTTTTATTGGTTATTTTCTTCATCTTCACTGTAACTTTTTCCTTTATTTTCTTTTGTAGAATACAGAAACTTACTTTTTTCCTTCCTATTATACATGCCATATTATTGCTATCAATTTATTTAGTGTGAATTCTTATTTTGCTGATCTAGGTTGAATGTTCTAATCCATCTGTACTTCCTGAACCTGGAAAAAGGAGGTCAATTGAAGAGCCATTTGTCAAGGTTATTGACTGTTCCCTAGATGATTTCCATTTTTAGATTTGTTGGATGTAATAAAGTTTCTTTTTGAAGCTTGTATTCTATGCTTCTGGAAAATATGTGCAGATTGAGATGCTCACTCCAAAAGACTATATTGGCCCTCTCATGGAGCTTGCCCAAGAACGACGAGGAGAGTTCAAAGAAATGAAATTTATAACTGAGATTAGAGCTTCACTCACCTATGAGTTGCCTCTGGCAGAGGTACCCGTAGGCAATTGTGTCGTCCTTGTTTATTGACAACATTACGTGAATGCTATGTTCAATTTTTTGTTGATTATCTCTTCTATTTAGGTTGGCTATGTTTTTTTCTTTCTTGATTTTTTATTTTTTTTGCTTTAGGTAAGTTGCATTGTAAATTTGTTTTGCAGATGGTAGGGGATTTTTTTGATCAGCTTAAGTCCAGAAGTAAGGGTTATGCTAGCATGGAATACTCTTTTATCGGGTACGTTGATGTGCTTTGGCTTTTGCAATAAATCATGCCTCAATTCTCATCTCACAAAATATATTGTATGAAGACAGATGGAAATCCACCATCTGAAAAAGAAGACAGATGGAAACAAGGAAACAAATGGTTAAAGTTGTCTTGTGGACTTCAGGACTCAAGTGTCCAGTTTTCTCAACTGGAAAGAGTCATTCATTAGTAAAATACTTGTAGTTTTTTTTTTTTTTTTTTTTTTTTTGGGGGGGGGGGGGGAAGCATGGCCATATCCCCCAAAGGGCATGCTTATTTCCATAGACATGTGTTGGATACACATCTATCCATGTCCTATTTTTTTATATTTGTTTAAGCTGGGCATATGTTGGATACATTGGGAACACATGCCCATTTTTCAGGACATCTCATGGACATGGCAGGGTTCCTTTTTATAAGAAAAGTTTCCTTACAAAAATTTACTTTGTAGATTTATGTTTGATAAAATCATAAAAATAACTTTGTAGTTTTAATGAAGAAAAGTAAGGATGTGTTCTTTGATCTAGGTGGCCAAAACCAGAGAGAGAGAGAGAGAGAGCCCTAAAACTCAGATCTGGTGGTCGATAACCAGTGACCAGTCAAGAGATGTAGAAGAAGACCTACCTGATCTTAAGCCCCACCGAATCTTCAGGCTCCAAAACTCCACCCATTTTCTTTTTTATTAAACTGTGCCCTTTTTTTTTTTTCTCTCCACATTTTGACATGATCGCCATTCACTTGACATGATATATGGAGAAAAAAATAAACAGACCCAAAACAACGCACCAATTAAAAGACTTAATAAAATTTTATTATAATTTTAATTTTTGATTTGTGGATGTTAATATATACATATATATGTTACATGGATTCGGATACGATTATTGGGTGTAGGTGTGCGTCCAAATGCCAAGACTTCCTAAACCCTAAATATTAGGATATGTATCCGAAAGTGGAGTATGGGTACGTAAACACATCTTCAACATTTAAATACGTTGCGTATTGTATGATATTATGACATAAGATGTTGTAAATTATTAGGAATGCATTTAAAATGAAATGAGATTTAAGGGAAAAGGGATTTCTTGATCTCTCATGCATGTCAAAAAGTTTTCTTTGCTACCAAATGTGAGCTTCTTTTTCAGACATCATAAAAATTAGAGGATCCAAGTCTTAGGGGTTGTTTCGGAGTGTCCTAAATAAGTGCACTTTTTGACTTTTTGGACTAAAAAGTTGAGGAAAAAAAGATGGTTGTTTGGGTTAACTTTTTATGAAAAAATGTGTATTAAAAAATTATATAAATTAGTGTGTAGGAGAAGATTAGGAGTGTGAGTTGTACAGATGTACTATCTGTGCAGCTGAATTGATGCTAAGAAATGATTGGTTACTTTTCGGGCATTGCACTGGACAGTACTGTTCGGCCCGTGGGGGCGATCACAGGTCCCGTTTTGATAATCTAAACCATTCAATATGTAAAACTCGTCGAGTACTATATGCTTATAAAAAATCACGTTGATCGGATATCGATAGCTATCTGATTGGATTAGTTTTTTTTCAACTGTTAACTATAACACCATCCATTTTTTTTATACAAAACTGATTTGATCATGTAGTTAGCGACATCCGATCAATGTGATTTTTTATAGACATATAGTACTCGACGAGTTCTACACATTCAACGGTTCAGATTATCAAAACCGGACCCGTGATGGGCCCTCACAGGCCGAACAACAGTGTGTTAAAATTGTACCCCAACTGTGTAATTTTGTATGTAAAATTAATTTTTTAATATTTTTTTTTAGTGAATAGTGATAACTTTTTAACTTTTTGACTTTTTGTCTTTTTTTGGATATGCCAAACTAGGTCTTAGTAGCAGAAAACTTCTACTTGGTTGACTTTTTAAACTCAGAACGCATTTCCTTGCTCCTAAGTATAAAACTTATAAGAAAGTCCTCCGGTCGAGGAAGAAACTCACTCCCAACTGAGATAGAAATTTTTAAACATACCAATCTTAAATAAACAAATAAAAAACTTATTATAATACTTTCTATTTACGTAATATTTATATATATATATTTGACAAAGACAATTTGTAATCAACATCAATCTCAAATATTTATTCATATTTTGACACATATATTACAACTAAGCGAAAAAAATGATTTTTAGAATATTTTTATATATTTAATATATAAAATTTATTCACACTCCCTTAGGCGCCCTCAAACTTAAAAAATTTTATATGCTCTCGTTCCCCACCCCAGCCTCCACCTTGTCTCCCGCTTCCGCTCCCGTCCCTACTTCTTGCAACTAAGATCCAAGTATTTAATTTAGATTTTAAGTGTCAGACACATATTCCATACCTTACCCTTATCGTATGTAGTGGCCACAGGTACACTGAAGGTAATAGAAAAGTCCATGTAACATTTATATAGATAATAATATATATGCATGGACTTACTAGAAAATTATTTTGTTGATGTGTTTGTATTGTATTGTATTGTACCTATGTCCTATGTTCATGTCCATTCTTCTTAGTTTTCCTTCGTCTTTCTGGGGTTAATGAATAAAAACCTAAACCACATGAAAAGTATGTCATCGAAATTCGCCTTTCTTTTTTTTCTTTTTCCTTTTTTATTATTTTATATTTAAATTTTTTATTATTATTTTTTACATGGCATGCATGCATCTATACCTTTTTTGCTTTTTTTTTTTGTGTTATGTTTATGATTACAGGGCTTTTGTTTTTACGAATTCATCATACCATTAATAATTTCCATTCATCATCTTAACTGCCAGGTACAAGGAAAGTGATTTGATAAAACTTGACATTTTGATAAATGGTGATTGCGTGGAACCTTTGGCAACAATCGTGCACAGAGATAAGGTAACTTAGCTTGTTTTCTTGAGTTCGTCACTCTAATTCTAAAAAGTACGCATAAAAAGGAAACAAGGCTTGAAGAATTGAAGGGTTGTAGGCCTTAAACTAAGAAAACTTGGGATTGGAGTGTAGAGGTTTAAAATGCAATTAAAGGAATGATGCTTACATAGAAATTTACATGCATGTAGGAATAAAAAAACATTGAAATGTATAGAAAAGCTAAAACGACGCTAAGAAAGTCATTAGGGAGGCTAAACATGGGGTTGTGATGATCTGTATCTTGAGTTAAAAATACAAAAGATGGGAAATATTAAATATCTACATATATATGAACCTTCCTGGATAAGAGAAAGAAAAGTAGAGACCTAAGCTATGTTAAACATATTAGAAATGATGATGATAAAGTGCTAGTAAAGGAATATGAGATTAATGAATGTTGGAGGCCTTATTGCTAAAGCAATTTATTGGAAACTAGTTAGAGAATGTCGTGTGATTATAGAATTCCTGATAAGTTGAAAACAAAGTTCTATAGGACAATTGTAATTCCAGTTATGTTGTATGGTACAAAATGATGGAAAATAAAGAATTATTTTTTTTTAGGAAATGAGCCCCCCTAAAATGATTATTTTGAGATGGATGAATGGTTTATCCAAATAGGTATGTCAAAGTAATGTAAAGTTTGGGTTTGCTTTGGTAATTACTATTCGTATTAAGGTTCAAAGACATTGTGGTAGTTTTCCCTTTATATTTAAATATCAATGGAAAAATGATGTCGACACGTGGTTAATAATGATTTACTTGTGATGGCTGCAGTAAAAGTGCCACACTATCTGGTGATTTCGTTAGTGTGGAAATTCAGGTTGAGTATCAGGACCACCACTTTGTGGAATCATAGCCAGAAATTAAGTCAGCACCCAGTCCACTGCTCTCAAAATCAACATGGACTTGTGGGCAATGGCCCTTCTTATTAATTGCTGTAAATTTGAAAAAAAATAAAAATGATGCATACGTTTGTATTAATATCGTTAGTCAGTCGAAACTCCAAATCATATGAAACTGTAGGAAACACTATATGAAGGTGCTAAATATATGTTGAATAGGCAGAGAGGAGAAGGGGAGGGACTTGTGCTGTTGCTGTGGACATTAGTTAGATGTATCTTCCAATGTCAGTAGAGAAATTGGCTCTATCGTGATATTTGATTGTTCATCTTCGTAACATTAATAACCAATATCTGTTAAAGATTCCATCAGATTTCCCATGAATACATCAAATTGTAATTGATACATAATTGAGAATTTGTGGTGAAGATGTAGGTCTTGAGCAAATAACTGGATAATTATATCTGTCTAAAGTATTTTTTGTCTATTGGAAAATGGGTACTTTTCTTTGGAGTTTGTTTTCAGTTATTCCTCGGTGGGAAATTATTATGAAGGTTTGCTCTTGGCTATTTATGAATTTTCACAAGTGGCTAAACATAAAATTTATAAATATTTGATTCTTTTTTTTTTTTTTTTTTGAAATAAATATTTGATTCTTAGCCTTCCACCTTTGTAGTTTCTTGAGTTCAATGTTTATGCACTCTTATGTTTATTTTCCCCCTAAAATTGTTTTACTGACAAAGTAGTGAGATTAATGCCTGATGCCTTTTTCAGTCATATGCAGTGGGGAGGGCGTTGACTCAAAAGCTGAAAGAACTTATACCACGACAAATGTTTAAAGTTCCAATCCAAGTAAGATCCATATCTTTCTTTAGTAGATAAATGGACCAGGAATTCAGCAACAACAATGATAAAGAAAAAATTTAGGAGTCTTTTGGGTACATCCTAAGTTGAGATTATAAGAATTTGTGTGGTACATTAAATTATTAATCACATAATATCCTTTATTCTAGTTACTGACGGATTAGATGTGAGCTTCAAGTCATATGTTTCTTGTTTTGTGATCCTCCTTTACAACAAATCTTTGTCCTTTTTCTCTTTATGAAATGGAACAATCTGCAATATATGCATCCACTAGAGCCCCTTTCAATTGGCTCATAGCTTTGTCTGGAGTAGTTGAATCATGGAGCAATGTTTTGAAAACCGTACCATTGAGCTAACTGAAAAATGAATTGGGTGGACGGATCACTGGTTCGACCATTGGGTCAAACCGGATCGAAACATGACATCATAATTATTTCATAAATATTTAAAAATAATATATAAATACAAATGTTGGCAATAATTTTTTTAAGCTAAATATTATGAATTAAAATTTGATTAGTAATTTTAACACTTTAAATTTAAAAAAAGTAATATATAACTATATAATATATTAGATATAGTTTCTTGATATGAATATATATATATTACTATTACAATTAGTTATATAAACAAGTGGAGTGGCTCAGTGGTAACATGGGCCTTATTTATACCATAGGTCATGGTTTCAAACCTTGGCAAAACCATTTGGTACATAATTTTTAATGCAAGGAAGACAACAACATAACTGGACCGGTTCTGGGTCAACTAGTTTGGTGGTTTAACTGCGAATTGAAGTGAATTTCATAAAATACTCCGGTTCTTTGTGCAGAATAGTTCTAGCATAGACCCAAACTGGACCAAGGGCCTGTTGATGATCAACCGGTCCAACCAGCCGGTTCGGTTCGGTTTTCAAAACCATGTCGTGGAGTATGGAAAATTAGGGTTAGGTGAGAAGAATGGATAGGAAGAGAGTTTTTTTAAATAGGCTTAAGGCCAAAAATTGATCAGCCCCTTCACCTTAGCATGTATTTATATTAGAGTTCAATTTCTAGTGATTCTATATAGTTGGGTGACAAGGATTGTGTCCCCGGATTTGTTTGAGATTGTGGATTTTATCGATACTCTCTGTGTTTAGAGTTGGTTTTCTTGATATTGTCAGATGTATTCTTTAGCATCAGCTTGATGCTCTTTAGCTAATAAAAGTGTCATTATGTATTAAAAATTAAAAATAAAATTAGCATGATATGATTACAAGAATACCGTCGATGAAAAAATAACAAGAAATGACACTCCCTCAAGCATGAAACTAGTTTGTCTGAAACTATTGAATTATCTTGGAGACTGTTGAAGCTTTCATATCTGCCTTTTTCTTCTTTTTGACATAAATATAATTGCATAATGTAACCATCAACTTGATGGGGATCCAAAGAAGGGTGGGGGGTCCATTAAATTTGGTGGGGGCAATTAGTAGCACTCTCCATGTAACATAGCACTTCAAATTTTACAGTTCAAACGGGCAGAAAAAGTATCTGTGAGGGAAAATTATATTTTTATTGTAAAACTTTGATCATTTTGGAGTTTAATTACTATAGTATACTATAGGGATTTAGCTGCAGTTTGTAACAAGGTGGAGTACTATGTATATATTCTTTTGGTTCAGCGGTCAGGGTGTCCAGGCCAACTTACATGCCCGTTGACTAATCCTCTCCCCGGTCTAGTCAAAGGCAGGCCATCCATGCCAGGGCTAGAGAAATTGCGAGAAATTACTTTTTCGCAACCTAGCCCCAAGAATCGAGCCCTGAGCAATTGTGTGGGGAGCACACCCACCAATTGTGTGGAGTACTATATTGACATATCTCTAAATTCAATGTTGGGGATTATAATGTAATTCTTGTTGGAACATCAAAGCTCCATGTTTAATTAAAGCATGTTTTAATGAACTTTCTCTTCATTAGTAGACTTGGAAGGTCGACAGCATGAGGTGATGGTGCATATATTTACCTTACAAGTTGAACTTAGTTTTTTTATTTTATATATATATATATATAAGAGGTTGGCTATTGTAGTTGGACGAGAAATTGTTGTGTCAACTGTAATGCTCATCATGCTTGAGCCTTGCATATAATTAGTACCTTTCTTGAATTGGCTAAATTTATTGACTCCTTCCTATGGGTTTTCCATACATTGCCAAGCAGAAAACTAGAAGAATGTAAATACAAAAAAGAAATAAAATGAATGAGAAGACTTTGGCAAAAGAAGTTTTTTTTATTAACTGTATTTTTACATCAGCGTCGACCAAACCAGAGGAGTTGTTTTGCAATGCTGTTTCAAAAAGCTCAAGAAGACCTTTGTAGCATTTCTTTCTATTGAGTTTTACACTCCAAAATTTATGAAGATCAGTTTCAGCCTGCAGGTTTCCCTTTTTTAGTATGGCAAACCATATTTCCCAATCAGTGGAAGCTGGGTCATTTATTATTCGATAAATATCATCTCAAAAAGATCTAGAAGGACCTACTCAATAGATTTTTTGGTGAATGTAGATTCCATGTAAGATGGATTTAAATTTTCACCTTTTTTTTTTCCTTTTCCAGTCCAGAAGGACCAGAACTATGTTTTTCTTTACTGCTCTCTTTATTGTGGAGGCTAAATTGATGGATTCAAGTCCTTTTCTTTTTTTCCTTTGTCCGATATGGAAGGACCATTGCTATATTTCTATTTATAGAGCTCTTTATTGAGACTATATTTTTTAGGGCTTTTACTTCTGCTGAAAAAATGTTTGATTTTGGAAGATTAGTGTGACCTTAATGCCATATAAAAAGATAAACAAACATACCCACATGTTTTAAACAGGATTGCCTCAATTGCCAAATATCTTTTCGTTTCAAACCTTGCAACTGAGAGTCCTTGGTACTAAATACCTGTTGTTTCTTTATTTCTTTTCTTTTTTCATATTGAGCACATCATTGCTGATGTGAAGTTATTTCATTTTGTTTGTCAAAATTTGATTCCCAACTACAAGATATGTCTATACATAATCTAAAATATACTTTTCTTAACAGATTAATGCATATAAATTGGGAATTCTTGCACCACTGTAATTTTTCCTTGGTACACTTGGTTTTAACACCGTATGTTGTTTCTTTCATGACAGGCAACCATAGGTACCAAAGTGATAGCAAGTGAATCTTTGTCCGCAATTAAGAAGGATGTTCTAGCCAAATGCTATGGTATGATGAACAAATCTGCTCCCTTTGAATGTGACAAACTTCTAACAGCATTGAAGTAATTTTGATCCCATTGGTGTAGATGCTTGTGGTTTCTTACATCATAATACCACAAAATTTGATCTTGGGTTTCTCGATTGTGGGGGAGAATAATATAGAGCATGGAAAGAAGAAATATTGCATGGATCATGGCCATCTTCTAATGAGATCGGGCATTAGTCTTAGGCCTCGTTTGGGAACAGGCTAATTTAGTAACTTTTTGGCTATTTGGCTAAAAATGTAAGTAAAAAAAACTTGTATGTTTGGGATGACTTTTTGGCTAATTACGAAAAGATGTGCAAAAAGTAGAGAGAAAAGAGAATCTTTGACTTTTTGGTATGGGTTGTTGGCTTTTTGGCTAATTTAATAACTTTTTGACTTTTTGGCTAAAAAGGTAAGTTTCCAAACGGGGCCTTAGTCTTAAATTGATCATGGGCATCTCCTACACTTGGGTCTTTCAATTAGCCCAAAATACCATAAATAGCTACTGTCAAAAACTTCTAGTGACCATAAAATCTGTAAATCCAGCAACTTGCAACTTCTGGAAACCAACTTGAATATGAAAATCTTAGCAGTTTTTCCTTTGTCCTAATAGAATCTAAGCCCTAACAATAAAGCCAACCGTAACTTTCTTTACTCAAGTTTCCTAAAGTTGTCATACAGTAGAAAGCAGCATCTTTTCAATTGATAGAAGTGATAAGGAATTTGTTTATGTCAAATGCAACTTATTTTTTCAAATTAAATTTTGAATCACTTCTTGATTATTCTTGTAGGTGGGGACATTACCAGGAAAAAGAAATTGCTCAAGAAACAGGTGCAATTTTTTCCCCAAATATATTCTTGAAACTCTTACAAAATTTCTCTATACAATCTATGTTAGATGGACTTGGTTATGGGTGTCGGGTGTGGATGTGTAGCTAGGGTTCCAACCCATCAATTCTCTTGTTGAAGCATATGCGGACTATAAAAAAAAAAAAGATAATATTTTTAATCTATTATATGGGATAAAATGGTTTTGTAATTTGAAGAGTCAAAAAATGCACTCTACTCATTTTATAGCAATTATGCAACCAAAAATATATATATATATATAATGACAATATTAAATAAAATGATATAACAAAATTGAATCAATGGATTTGCATGCTAAGGATGCATCTGATGGCAAGTGCCAGATATACATATCCCATACCCTTATCCAAACATCAAGTATTTGACACGTGTACTTGATTTATTTTGAAGAATCCAACATAGTGTACAATGATGAACTAATATAGTGATATCCATTATAAATGTTAGTTAATGCTCTAAAGGATGGGCTATAAAATTTAATAATCATAGCTCTAGGATAGGAAGTCAAGAAAATGCTTTGCAACCATCTGGGGCATGGCCACGCGGTGCCCCAGGGGTGTTGTGATTGGTGGAGGAGGTGGGGCTCATGATTTTGTGGTAGGTGATTGGGGAATAGCAGGGGGCATGATGTATGGTGATTGGTGAGGAGCATGAATACGTGGTGCCCCAAGAGCACCGAATAATTTTTCCTGTCTTAGACTCTTAACAATTATTGATCCATTAAATGAGAATCATTTGGCCTTGTTACAAAATTCTAGTTAGTCTTAGTTCCATTCTAGGATTGCAGTTGTGTATGCAATCCTGAAATAATGTAAATTGAATGTGTTTTTGAAGTGTACAAATGCGATTTTACATAGAAACTGATGCTACATGCATGGACCAAGGGACTAGTTTTTCCACCGCACACCCACATACGGAAAGGCTGACGTTATACGAAATTCATTATTCTGAGTTATTTTAGTGTGCAGTTCTGATTTTAAAGAAATGGTAGTTGTTTGGTTATATACACAACATATTTTCAAATTTTCAATCTCAATTATGATTGAACTTGAAATGTGTGATTCAATACATCTGATCATAGTTAATGACCAAAACTACTGATTTTTGCATTTCTCTTCTCTTTCATTCTCATTAAAGGAAAACTCTATTCATAATAATGTGGCAATAGCAGTTTGTAAATAAAATTATCTTCACGGATGTTTTGTTTTGAAGTAAAAGGTTCACAGTGAGCCACATAATTCTGTGTATGAAAATTTTGTATGAATTTTCTGTTTGTATATTCATTACTCTTCATTAAAACATGGAGAACCTGTTGATATCTTCTTGCAAACTGATTCTCTCTCTCTCTCTGTCTCTCTCTCTGGTTTGTATCAGGCTGAGGGAAAGAAGAGAATGAAGGCAATTGGCAAAGTCGATGTGCCTCAAGAAGCATTCATGGCTGTATTAAAACTGGAGAAGGAGGTGTTGTGATCAATTTTAGTTGACACAACTTGTGACACTATTGTCTATCGACAGGTACATGCATTTAAAAGCTAAATTTCTTGTGGGAAAAGATTCAAGCAAGCAAGTGTTTAGTAGTTTGAAGCAGACAGCTTTGTCTAGCAATTCAAATGCATGTAAAACCTTTGACAAGTTGCAAACAACTGAATCCAACACCAAAGCATATATAGATATCATTTCAAAGCATTGAGGCAAGTAAGTGCATCAGCTTTTACATTTGCAATCTGTATACTCGCACATTTTTTCATCGAAAGAATTTTTTCTTGGGGTTTGAACTGGGATTTTGCTGACCCTTAAGGGTCTGGTGCTTTTCCGCTGATAATGCTGCAGGTTTACTGAAGTTGGTTCTAATGTTAACTGGACTTTCAGAGGTCAGCCTACCCCGGTGGCCAGGACCTTTTAAGCCGGCTCACTGGGTTGAAGGTTTGAATCTTGCTGACTGCAACTGCTTCATTCCCTAGAATGATTGATGAACAGTACCCAAAAAAATGAAAAATGAAAAATAAAAATGTTGATTGGGCTATGAACTGGCCAGTTATGAAGAGAGCTGCAACTTTTGTTTGAGGTCAACTTTGCGAAGTTATCAAGCACATTACTAGTCATTTTTCTGTTTCTTTTTTTTTTTCTTCTCTTTTTTCTTCTTTCTTTCTGTGTGGTTATTTATTATTCATCATGTTCTTCCTTCCCAGTAGCAAAATAGTTTGCTTTGCTTTTTCAAGAAGTGAAATGCTACGTCTCCGTTTTATATCTTGGTTTTTTTCATTTTTTAAGCTCTGTTTGTTTCGACAATTGAATGAAAAATAAGTAAAATATTTAAAAAGAATATATATTTGTTGTTATAGAAAGCTGACTTCCAACTCGGTTATTTCAGCATATTCATTAGCTTTTATCCAATAGAAAATTGTCGTTGTCAACCAAACATTGAAATGCTTGATCCAAAAAAAAAAAAAAACCATCGAAATGCAAAATTAATTTACATGAAAATGTTTTTAGATGCAAGTCCCAATTAACAATTATAATTCGAGTCCTAATAGATACTGATGAAGTGTGAATTATGTAGCCCGCCGGGATGCAAAAGAATTGACAATTACGCCTTTGATAGCAATTTGGGGGCTTTTCCCAAACTGAGCCGATTTTGTATCGTATTTCCCAAACTAGGCCTACTTTTGACGAATTTTCCAAACTAAGCTAAAGCGCTATTACAAATCACGTTTTCACTGTTTGGAGTCTAAAATTTGATGAATAGTGAAATCGCTATTCGAAATTGCGATTTTAATTAAGAAAGCGCTGTTTCAAATCGCGCTTTTAACATAAAAAAATTTTGTGAAGAAAACGTTATTTAAAATCACGCTTTCACTGTACATAATTTTTTTTTTTTTTTTTTTAATATAAAAACGCGATTTGAAATCGCGTTTCTACTGTTGAATAACAAACCAAAGCCAACCCACACTCTGACACACACACACCAATGGGCACACCCACAACACTGAAATAATATAATTTTTATATATAATAATAATTTATAATAATCAATTATATAATTTTTATAATTTTTGTAAATATAAATCATTTTTAGGTTATGAATGGTTTGATTTATAATACGTATGCAAGGATAAAAAATTTTATAATCAAAAATAATTTTTACAATTTTTATAATCAAAAATAATTTATAAATTATCAAAATACGTATGTATTATTTCTTTACATTTTTTATTTAAAATTTTTTACAGTAAACCCATCTTCACATTTTATAATATGTATGTAAATAATTTAATACGTATCTTCACATTTACATTTACAGTAAACCCATCTTCATATTTACATACATATGGTTTAAGGGTAAATTTTTTGATAAATGACTTAAATGATAAATCAAACCATCCATAATCTAAATTTTTTTACCTTTACATACGTATGGTTTAAATAATTTATAAAAATTATTGTCATACGTATGTAAAAATCGATTATAAAAATTGTAAAAATTATTTATAAATTGATTATAAATTATTTAAAAAATATTATAAAAAATTATTTATAAATTGCAATTTTTATCAGTACCCATAAAGTAAAAGTTATTTATCAGTACTAAAAATAATTTTGATAAAACAATTACATAATAAATATATAAAGTATAGAATGAGTGAAAAAAAAAAAATGGGAGTTGGCATGGATTGAACCCGCACCTATACCAAGCCATCCGTATGGTTTAAAAATTGCAATTTATAAATAATTTTTTATAATAATTTTTAAATAATTTATAAATAATTTTTGCAATTTTTATAATCGATTTTTACATATGTATGACAATAATTTTTATAAATTATTTAAACCATACGTATGTAAGGGTAAAAAAATTTAGGTTTATGGATGGTTTGATTTATCATTTAAGTCATTTATCAAAAAATTTACCCTTAAACCATACGTGTGTAAATATGAAGATGGATTTACTGTAAATGTAAATGTGAAGATACGTATTAAATTATTTACATACGTATTATAAAATGTAAAGATGGGTTTACTGTAAAAAAATTTAAATAAAAAATGTAAAGATTTAAATAATACATACGTATTTTGATAATTTATAAATTATTTTTGATAATTTATAAATTATTTTTGATTATAAAAATTGTAAAAATTATTTTTGATTATAAAATTGTTTATCCTTATATACGTATTATAAATCAAACCATTCATAACCTAAAAATGATTTATATTTACGAAAATTATAAAAATTATATAATTGATTATTATAAATTATTATTATATATAAAAATTATATTATTTCAGTGTTGTGGGTGTGCCCATTGGTGTGTGTGTGTGTGTCAGAGTGTGGGTTGGCTTTGGTTTGTTATTCAACAGTAGAAACGCGATTTCAAATCGCGTTTTTAAAATAAAAAAAAAATTATGTACAGTGAAAGCGTGATTTTAAATAACGTTTTCTTCATAAAAAATTTTTATGTTAAAAGCGCGATTTGGAACAGCGTTTTCTTAATTAAAATCGCGATTTCGAATAGCGATTTCACTATTCATCAAATTTTGGGCTCCAAACAGTGAAAAGCGCGATTTGTAATAGCGCTTTAGCTTAATTTGAAAAATCCGTCAAAAGTAGGCCTAGTTTGAGAAATACGATGCAAAATCGGCTCAGTTTAGGAAAAGCCCCAGCAATTTGGGCCTTTTGTTATATCATACAGTGTAATGATTGTGTACAATCTCTCTCTTTAATATAATTCTACTTTCAAAATCAATTTTTCCCTGGAGATATGAAAAAAACCCTCACCTTTACTACTAGTCCAGCAATCAAACATACTCCAGCCAAACAAAAAAGAATTGCTTTTAGACAACATGGCAAAGAGTTCTTCGAACTCAACTTTTGTTTGACTTTTTAAAAATTTCATTTAAAATCAACTTACTATGTAAATAAATTCAAATTAAATACATTTAAAATTTGTTAATTTTGTAAATGCATGTTTATGATCGGCTGGTAAATAAGTCAATCTGAAACCACTTACTACTTAACTCGATTTGTTTACAACTTTACAAATAACAATTCACAAATACTAGAAAAGCAATGTCAAAAATAAAAACAAAAAATTAAAAATAAAAATCACTAAAAATTAGTTCTCATCCACAACAAAATTGATTTCCCATATTTACACTCATTTGCGGGGCTTTTTCCAAACTAAGCTCTTATAGTAATTTATTTTCCAAACTAAGCCTACTTTCGCAGAATTTTTCAAACTAAGCTAAAACATGTTTACAAAATACGCTTTCAGCATTTTTGTGGTGCAGACAGATAAAATAAACAAAACTATGAAAACGTGTTTAGAAAACGCACTTTTAATAAAGATTTACTAATTATTGCATCAATTAATAAAACGCGATTCAAAAACGCGCAGCATGAAAACTTGTTTTGAAAACACACTTTCAATAAAAGCATTTATAATTTATTAAAAGCAACAGTGTCTCCTTGACCTGGACAAAATGAAACTCGTCACTCACTCACTAGTACTACTATAATTTTATTTATTTTAATAAAACATATATAATTTTTAATATATATAAATTTTATTTTATAAAATTGAAACCAATATTAAATATATATAATAATTTATAATAGCAAATAATAATCAACTATATAAAATAATGGGTAAATTACATTGACATCCCTGAGATTTATATTTATTACAGTTTCCCCCCTTATCTTTTGGAAATTACATCTCCCTCCTTAAGGTTTAAAGTTTCATTATAGATTGCTCCCTCCAACAATTTAATTTTTTTAAATACCAATGTTTGCCCTCACTGGGTAAATTACATTGACACCCTCACATTTTAGAAATTACAACCCCCTTCCTAAGGTTTAAAGTAACATTACCAATTGCCCCATCAGTTAGTATTAGTTGAAAAAAAATTTCATTGAAAAAAAAAATTAATTGGAAAAAAAATTAATTGAAAAAAAAATTAATTGAAAAAAAAAATATTTAAAACAAAAAATTAATTGAAGATTTTTTTGTTAGTCAAATTTTAAATTTCTGTTTAAAAGCCAACATAAACTTATTTTTTGAATTTATGTTTTTTTCTCAAATTTATAAACTGAGACAACTATTTATAAATCAAAAAAATTATCAAATTAGTTTTTATAATAGTTTTTAAAATTTTTGTAAATATAAATTGAAAACTGAAAACGAAATGGTTATTAAACAGGCCTCAAATGATAAAAATGTCGTAAAATTAACATATAATTAAATAAGTTACCAACGTAAGAAATGACTTATCAAAAGATTCTTAAGCTATCAATGGTTTGATTTTTAGAATTTTTTTTAAAAAATTAAAAATTAATTTGGTTAAGAAATAAAAAATATAAAATAATTATCATTTTTATATAATTTTTATCTTTCGAGTGTAATAAACATAAACCTTAAAGGGTGTCAGTGTAATTTTTATCTTACGTTGGTTTTTAAACAGAAATTTAAAAATTTGACTAACAAAAAATTTTCAATTAATTTTTTTTTCAAATAATTGTTTTTCCAATTAATTTTTTTTTCAATGAATTTTTTTTTCAACTAATACTAACCGAAGGGGCAATTAGTAATGTTACTTTAAATCTTGGGGAGGGAATTGTAATTTCTAAAATGTGAGGGGTGTCAATGTAATTTACCCAATGAGGGCAAAATTGGTATTTAAAAAAATTAAATTGCTGGAGGGTGCAATCTGTAATAAAACTTTAAACCTCAAGAAGGGGGTATAATTTTCAAAAGGTGAAAAAAAAATTGTAATAAACATAAATTTCAAAGTGTGTCAATGTAATTTATCCTAAAATAATCAACTATAGGCATGTGAAAAGCGTGGGCCATAATAATCAAATCACTCTTTTTGATTTGATTATTATGTATTATTATTATAGACCAATATTAAAAATATGATTAACCTACATCACACCCACTCAATCATATTTTTAAGAGAGCAATATTAAATATATGTAATAATAATTACTCTGTTTGATTCGGTTATATTTTTTAAATATATATTTTTTAAATTATTAGTCTCATTTTAAAGATAATCAAACTAAATAGAGTGAATGTTATTTTTTATAGACCAATATCAAATATATGTAACAATAATTTATAATAATACATAATAATCAAACCAAACAAAGTGATTTGATCATTATGGCCCACGCTTTATTATTTTATATAATTCATTATTATTTGCTATTATAAATTATTATTATATATACTTAATATTGGTCTCAATTTTATATATTAAAAATTATATATGTTTTATTAAAATAAATATAATGAATAAAATTATAGTGTGACGAGTTTCATTTTGTCTGGGCCGAGGAGACACGTGTTGCTTTTAATAAATTATAAATGCTTTTATTTTTTTGAGCAGATTATAAATGCTTTTATTGAAAATGTGTTTTCAAAACACATTCTCATGTTGCGCGTTTTTCAATTGCATTTTATTAATTGACACAATAATTAATAAACTTTAATTAAAAGTGCGTTTTCTAAATACGTTTTCAATGATTTTGTTTATTTTATCTGCCCAGACCACAAAAATATTGAAAGCGTGTTTTGTAAACCTGCTTCAACTTAATTTGGAAAATTCCGCGAAAGTAGGCTTAGTTTGGGAAATAAATTAGTATAAGAGCATAGTTTGGGAAAAGTCCCCTCATTTGCTACCAAATGAATGATAAAAGTTCTACTATTATTAATTGCTATGTCACCAATAAATCTTCATGTCCCTATGATGAGATCAATTATGTAAATCCAACAAACTAACATATTAGGGATGTAATATAAGGTCGTGAATGAATAACAAAAATATTTAAATGCCAAGAAAGAAAGAATTAGAAGAAAGAGCAAAAAAAAAAAACAAAACAAGAAGCAGCTAGATCAATCTTTTGATTAGAATATCATCGCTAAAAATTGAAATGCATATTGAGAAATGTCAAAGCCTCTCTTCAGGACTCCACATCCACATCCACATCCAGGCTACTACGTATGATCGATCTCTAGAAAGCTCCTGCATTAAAAAAATTTTAAGTTAAACATTCCCTGGGGATAAGATTACGTACCACGCCATATGATGCAGGGACTGGGCCACGGTTATCTATGATGTAATCTCCCACAATCACCGCACCGGGCATCGATGACCTGATCGTACTTATCACATCATCGTGCTCTCTCTCATGTTCCATCTTCTTCCAGTTTTGTTCACGCACGGGGTCCACTTGTCGAGGTCCCACTAATGGGTGAACTGCTCTCGTATGTTGCCTAAGCTCCTTGTAAGTACCCACAAATGAGCAGTCATCTTGCATGCAAATTCTCACTTTATTGTTCGAATATTGACGCACTTGTTCATCCACGGTCCAACTTTTCACTTGTCCCCGGCAAAGTGGGCATAGAAGTTCCGTTAACTTACTTTCACCCTTTTTGTATCGGTCAAAGCAATTTGAATATCGATGGTTGGTAGCGCACATGTAGGGACGACAACCCTTGTTGTGAGAAGAACAAAGTAGGAGAATAGCATTGTGAGGATACTCCATACAAATGGAACAGGTTGCGTCATGATAGTCCTCTTCCTTCTCCAAAGATTTGGAACAATATTTATTCAGTTGATCTATCTTCTTCCTGGGAATCGCCAGATGGTAAGACTGCGATGGGTACGGAGCCGGCCTGCATTGTCGCGATGCAGGTCTACGTTTAACCGTGGTTTTTTTCTTTCTCATTCCTCCAAACCTGAAAAACCAAATAAAGATTACATTCATAAAGACAGACGACATAAAATGAAAACTATTAGGCTGCCCAATTATTTTGCAGGAACGCAATGTTCCAACAAATTGGGGAAAATAAGAAAAATAAAAACCTCATTTTGACTCAAATATGGGTAATAACTGAAATCAGAGAAAAAGATACCATACCAAAATAGGCTTTTAAACTGCCAAATGGTTACATAAAGCACCAAATATATTCGATCAAATAAAGTAATGTATACCACTATCAGGAAGTTTTGTATACGCCCTGTGCCCCTTTTTTGACACCTTATAATGAAATGACCAACTGACTTCTCAAATTTATGGGGAAAAAAAAAAAGGAAAAGAAAAGAGAAGAAGAAGAGAGATTGGTCATAGTTAGACTTTGTTTATCTTTGATATGAAATTTGTGTGTCTAAAGTTGTTAAATCAGCATTCTATTAGGTTATAATTTGATTGCCAATCACAATTAAGAGGGACATCTTCAAGGAGTTAATATGTCAAGTACATGGTGGCCATACAACGTCACAAACCTTAGGCAACCACAAAAATAAGAGTAAAAAGTAGGGCTATCAATGTGACCAGGCTCAGACTTTAATTAAAATGGCCTGATCCAACCTTGGACTTTAGTTGAAGCCCTACGCAGAATTTGGGGCTGAGCTAAAGGCTGTCTGTTACCCAGCCAGTAGGGAGACTGGCCAAAATTAATTAAACAATGGTACATCCCCATCCGCTAGTTCGGCTGGCAACCAGCAACCGTCAATCATCAGGTACATTTTAAGTATGCTCTCACCTCCACAAGTCTCTCTCTTCCCCAAACACCACCCCCCCCCAACCACCAAATATATATTCACAGAATGGTGTGTATGCATGCTTATAGAAACTAAATACCTAGTTTGGTTTATACAACATTAAGCATACAAATTACAATTATTGAAATAGTCCTATAGTGAAAGATGAATAGAACAACCCTAATATTTTTGTTTTCAAGTCCTTGACCCCAATCTAGACCTTGTAACTAAGTTTGGATTATTGTCGAGTTGTTCACACTAGAGTGGACTAACATATACATCCCTAAACCGATCTCTTTTGGAGGTGATGTTAGATTAGTTCCCTTTTATATCATTCACCAAGTTTTATGGTCAAGGCTGTTCATCCACATGTTAATCTCAACTAATCATCATTCAACATTCATTCACTCAAGATTAACATATTCAGTCATGCATTCATCTCAAACATTCAAGGCATATAAGATAAGTAAAAGATGAAGTACATGTAAAAGATGAAGACCAAGATATACAGTGATTTGGCACACCCCTTGTGCCTACATCAATTATTGACCTCCCTTGGCATTATCGTGTTATCCGTTAGATCACCTCTAGTCCCAAAAGTTTTATTAGAAAATGGGCCAAACAATGTATATCAAGCTATCCAACACCTTTCCTCATATGCAACCTTGTCTTGCACATGGAGATGCAAACATGCATATATAGAAGCTGAATGCAAATGGAAAACAAATGCAAATGAAGAGACTTAAACCCAAAATCTCCCTCTACCTGAGCTTTGCTACCATGCTAGATCACCACTATTTTCAAAAGCTCGAGTTGTTAGGAAATGGGTACAATAATGTTTGCAGTGACGAAATGTTGATATGATATTTGTTTGGAAAAATCTTTGACACTTAGTCTCATCTCATTGTTTGCAGTGTCATTGATATGGTTTTTGTGGCTTACATACAAATTAGTTAGCAAATGATTCAAGTTAATTTTGAAATCCATTGTGGAAATAAACTTAATAGCTCAATTTTGTCCTGAATTTTTGTTTTAATTTGCGTGAATTTCGTTGTGTAAAAAAATGCATTTTTGATATTTTATAGTTCTATCTTTATTGGTGGTAGTTATTTACTTGTAATTGGACCTATTAGTTGTCGCCTGCCCTTCTAGGCTCTTGGGACTGCCACAATGGTCAACCACATCCATCAGGATGGTCGACCATATTGAGGGACTTTGTGGGACTTCCACATACTGTTCTCTAGACCTCCTAAAGTTGATCATGCTCCCTAACATAGTCGACAAAGATGAAAAACCTTCACTTATTTCACCTAGATTGTCCTAACTTGGTCCTGCCACTTATTAGCAATAATTTTCCGCCTTTCTCACTCTCCAAGAAGAGGAGAATCAAAGCCCACATAGCTCGCATTTGTCCTGAATTTTTGTATTTGTTTGTTTGACTTTCGTTATTTGTGAGAAAATGTATTTTGATATTTTATTGGTTGTTATTTGATTGTAGTTGGACTTACTAGTTGTTGTCTACCCTTCTGGGCTCTTGAGACATCCACAATGGTCAACCACATCCATCAAGATGGTCGACCATATTGTGACAGTTTGTGGGACTTCCTTGCACTACTCTCTAGAACTCCTATAGTTGACATGCTCCCCAACATAGTCAACCAAGATGAAAAACCTTCGCTTATTTCGCCTCCTTTCATTGGTCAATTGGTACCAACAAAAGAAACTGTCTAAATTGTGTATCTAATCAAAGAATGTTTCCTTTGATTTTTGCTATTGTTGCTGCTGGGGAGGAGCTGGTTGCTTCAGTTCGAGAGAAACATGGGGAATCAGTTGGTTGGAACGTTCGTCTTCGTCGTGATATACAAGATTGGGAGCTCGACCAATTGGTGAATCTTCTCGGCTTTTTATATGGATTGCACAATGTGGGGATGGGATGGATTCTTTAGTATGGGATGTCCGGAGCGCTAAAGGAGTTTTTTCAGTGTCGTCTTTTTATGGGGTACTTGAAGGGGGAGGTGGTGGGGTGTTTCCTTGGAAATGTATTTGGGCTACGGGTTCTCCTTCTAAGGTTGCGTTCTTTGTTTGGACAGCTGTTTTGGGGCGTATCCTTACTATTGATAATTTGATCCGACGGCGGCATGTGTTGGTAAATTAGTGTTGTATGTGTTGCAGATACGCGGAAACGGTGGATCATTTGCTTCTTCATTGCCCAGTTGTGTCCAGACTTTGGAATTTTCTTGTTGCCTTGTTTGGCTTAGTCTGGGTGCAGCCGGGGTCTTTAATGGAAGTGTTATAGAGTTGGGGTGGGCTAGGGTGCGGAAGCAATGCTGGAAGGCTTGGGTGCTTGCTTCCCATTGTTTGCTCTGGTTGGTTTAGTTAGAACGGAATAGACAAGTGCTTCAAGATGAGTGTCATTCCATTTTTTGGTTGGAGAGTTGGTTGTTGGTGATATTGCATAGTTGGGTTACGAGTACAGTCGATCCCAATGTTTTGCTCTTTGTAGATTTTGTGGAGGGTTTGATTAGTTAGTTTGGTTTATTCCTTTTGTGGTTTGTGCTATTCTTTGCATCATCTTGATATTTTCTAATAAAGTTTGTTTATTTATCAAAAAAAAAAAAAAAACCTCTGGCTTATATTTGTGCTAAAATTTGGAATTTCAAGCTTGGCACCTTTGTGTACATTAGGATCCTCCAGTATTTATTGGTTTCCGTACCCAAAACCTAAAGATCCACTAGTTATAACCTTGTCTTTTCCTATAACTACCAAAGAAGTGGTTAATTTCTCTCAGGTAACTTGTACCTGTGTCAATTAGTTTGGGTTTTTAGAATCTTGCCCTTAATCGTCTTCCACCAGCAGCTACAACTTCACTGAGCATTCCTTGTGACTATGACAGAGATCGCAAAGGGTCAACGAGGTTTCCGACGAGAGGTCACAGTGGTGATAATGTGTTTGCTGGTTTCAGTGCTTGGACTCTCCGATGGCAGTTGTAACAATGCCAATACAAGGAACTTAGGGTCGTGATAGTGACCACCAACAATGCCATAGAGGGGTACGATGAACCAAATTGCAACAACCAGGCTTCTACCGTGATGCTAGCTAGTGTTCCAGCTAGTCACAAGCAAGAGGAAGAGAGAGGGGGTGCAAGGGAGAGGCAGCAACTGCGGCAAGTTTCTGTTCACACCGAGGCCACAACCTTTAACACAATTTATTAATCCAAATATGATTGATATAATACAATGCCTTATATTTTTAGGCCAATAGCCCTAATTAAAATAAGAAACCAAACCTTAATAATATATAATTAAATAATCTAACTAATCATTATTTAAATTCTAACTAAATAATAATAATTAATAAAAATCTACCAATTACATTTCTTGGACAAAAAAGTCCTCTGTCCATGCAATGGACCGATAGAGTTGAGCCCTAGGCTTCCAAAGCAAATAGTGGACTGACCAGTCAAGGGTTGAGCCCTCATCTATATTACATGGACTTGGTTATATGGTTTTAGTTGTGTGTATGCGTCTAAATGTCATATTCATTCTCATATTTAAGGACACTAGGCCACTGCTAGATTTTGTTTTTATTAAATACTTACTTTATTATTTAGAGTGAAAATAGTGCTTACAAGCTAGCATAGAGCATGTCATGCATAAAATGAAAGTATGATATAGTAAACTTGACTATCCACTCATACTTGTTGGGTGCATTACTGCCAATCTAGAATTGTCCGATGCATATCCCATATCATCGCCCAAGTATCAAGTATCTGATGGGCACTTAAAAAAGTAAGACAAGTCCATGTAACATATGAAGTAATAATAGTGGCAAAAGAAGTAACAATAGTATCTGTTTTGCTTTCTGATAAGTAAGACATACCCGTATCCCAACTAACAATGATTTGTGCATCTTCTCCTTGGAGGTGGCAACTTGGCAAGAGATATAACTCTAGTTAATGTACCATGGTAGTTCTAATAACAATAAAAGAAAACTAGGTATTACAATGGTACTATCGAAAGTGGTTCCAACACATCTACCACAAAGAGGAGAGCTACACGTGTATTATTGGCATAGACGAAGACAATAGAAAGTTTAGATACTTTTTTATTTATTAGGATTTTAATTATTGGAGTTTCTTTAGAATTTGATTTATTTTGGGATTATTGGAACACATATAAATATAGGACTGAAATGTAAGGCAATGGCAAGATTATTAAAGATATTTGGATAATATTGAATTTTCAGACCTTAGCATACATTTCTCTCTGCCACTAAGTGGATTCTCTTTTCTCAGTCTATTCTTCTTCCTGTTTTCTTTCCTTGTCACTAACTATTCTTCTTTCACCTATTTCTTGATTCCCTACTGGTAGACAATTTCACAATACATGTACATAGCTAATACTGCAGGAATTACTGTTAATGCTTATTCACCCAACAATGCAATCTGATAATCACATTTCTGAATTTCTCTACTAATAGGAATCAAGTGATCACATTAGAAATATCAGCTGATTCATCCTAATATCATTTATTAAGAAGTGACATGAAGGAATCAACTAACGAAATTGATTAAAGACGTAACAAAAAGGCCAAAAGTACGAAAAAGTTCACTTCAAAATCCTGTAAATCAACAAAATTAGATACAATTATGGTCATTCAAACACCACCTCAGCATCCATAAGCTAACGAAGTTATAAATTATCCATCAAGTTATAACGAAGTTTAACCCAAAGATGGGTAATCCGAGGACTAAGGATATCCTAGCCCAATCCACCATTGTCAAAAAAGGCATCACTTTCTAAATGATGGATCATAATACTCAGTGACTCCTTTTCAAACAGACAAAGGATGCAGCAGATCATAATACTATCTACAAGAATACAAAAGGCTTTCATAAGACAAGGAGGTGCTAATTGCTAAAAGTGACAGTATCTACGATAATAAAAGGTTATTTTGTTATTCTTATCACAAAAGATCCACAACGCAAGGAGAAGGGTTAATGGCAAAAGCAAAAGCTTTATGGTAATAAGCCAATCAAAAGACAGAATAGTTCATAAGTTATTTCAACTCAGGGATGGATGCAAGATTCTAACCTCATGGGCAACTGTATATGCTACCAAAAGGTTTTCACACTAAGACATATGATACCAATATAGTTTTTCTCAAAAAGCATCTTCAGGGGTGCGTATTAAATTCTCAAAAAAAAAAATGAAGTGCCAAACCTATATTATTCAAAGTAAGGTTAATTAAACGGATACCCCATCAACAACTACTAAAAAAAAAACCACACAATTTATATCATTTAACTACAAAAAAAAAAAAAAACACACAAATGATCCCTGAGGCAGGTTTGAGGGGTTGCTCTAGCCTAACGTAAGTTGTACTAAGAGTTTCCTAAGCCCAACCTCCAACCCAAGTTTGTCTGTCCAAGCCCAATCCGAATTCAATAAATTGAACTTTATAACCCAAAAAAAAAAAAAAAAAAAATCAAAATAACCCAACCCAACAATATAACAAACATTACCGTAGCAATGCACAGAATGACAAAGAGTAGAGAATAGAGAGAGAGTTGAGACAGTTGTGCTGCAAATGTGAAAGATGAGACTAGAGTTTTATTTTTAGGTTTTGCCAATCGTAGGAGTTACAAATATGAGAATATAATTATATAATCCTGCATATTTATAATCCTGCATATTTACAAGCCCAACAATCACAACAAAGAATAGCTAACAATGGATAGACATAAACAACTCGATACAATCCTAATACAACTCCCATAATGAAAAGAAATAATCAACCTCTAGAGAAGAGTGTAAACAGTGGCTAACTGATTTGAGATTGGTGTTTCTTTATGTGCAATATGACATATAATACTTAAATTAATCTAATGATCTAGATAATTTTAGCATAATCTAATAGCTAATATTTTATTTATATATTTAATATTTGTACGTATTTAAGATTTGAGTGGTTCAAATTGCCCGGTGTATCTGCCTAGCCCGGCCCGGCCCGGCCCAAATTCAATTCGGGCTTTGAATTACTACCAAAGCCTCACAAATATGTTATTCAAATCCTAGAAAAAATTCAGACCGGGCTCGAGTTTCTCAGGTTGGCCCCCCCAGGGTAAACGTGATGGTCCAAATGCATTATTTTAAAATCGAGAGATAAAAATATTACAGTTTACGAGTATCTTTAAAATTAACCCTTGAAGATTTTCTCAACTCACTCTGATAAATCCCAAAACAATTCGGGAATAACATGCACTACGGACAAGCTCATATCACTTTGGAGTTAAAAAATCACTGCAATTGCAAGCTCATATGGATCATATACGAACTCAATCAATCAATATAGAAAAGATTTAGAGAATGAATCAAACACAAAAAGGAACGAAATTGACCCACCAGAAGGGAAGAGAGAGTGCGATGATCTTCCTAGGGTTTGGATTGTGTCGCTTACTGGTAACCAGGACGCTCCTCACGCATATTAGGGTTTGGGTTTGGGTTTGGGTTTGCAGCCACAGCGGCAGTCAGTCATGAATGAAAATTAGGTTTTGATCACTCTGAAAATTACAATGGATTTACCCATTACTTGGAATTTTCTTTTATATAAAAGAGATGAAAGAAACTAAATTATAAATCTTTAAAATTTAATTTATTTGTGCAAATTAGAATTGTGTAAAGTGAGAACTGTTTAGATATGTGATAATTTTATTTTATTTTTTTAAAATATATAGTTAAATGAAATTCATTTTAAGCATCATATATATACACTAAAGAAATTCTTTTTGTCATCTTAAAATTTCTCCCCTAATTTTTAAATCAAAATTTAGAAACAAAAATTTTAAATTAAAAATTACTTGCCCCTTGAAATGAAATTTAACATTTTTTTTTTTTGTATTAAACACAAATTATCATGTGATTATCATAATCAGTTTTAACTACTAAACATATGAAAATAGTAAGAAATTTTTTGTCTCACTAAGCTAGTTTTGTATCTCTATGCTGAACCATTTGTAAATCCATTAGCTTACATATTTTTTTCCATGATATTAATTACTATACATATGAAAATATAATAAGGAAATTTTTGTCATCTTAAAATCTCTCTCTTAATTTTCAAATTAAAAATTAGAAACAATAAGATCATATTAGACTCAAATTCTTATTTAATTATGACAAATAATTATTAAATTCCATATTTTGTACTTAATTTTCTTTCACTCTAACATACCATTGCTATACTACTGTTGGCTACATATTTTGTAAAAGCCAGTTACAATTCGACACGTGGCAAAATAAGGGTATTGTGGGAAGATGGTTCAGGTCTTCAATCCTAATCGTACACGTGGCGACGAATATTGGTTCTCACGTGATCTGAGTAGCACTAGATCAGTAAAGAGATACAAGGTGACGTGGCTTCAGCGGTTACCCATATTCAAATTCAAATACGGGAGGGAAGCTCGACTGCAAGTGATGGCGTAGTGGAACTACTTCTAAGGCAGCATGATCAGCGATCATGGAGGAGCAGTTCGACGGTTCGAAGTGCAGTTCGAAGGTCATCCTTGACGAGTATAAATAGCAGGGAAGCTCCAGAAAAAAAGGCCCAGACTCAGATCATACAAACCAGTCGTTTACTTCATATTTTTCTTTACCAATTTTTACATTTCCAGTCTTTACCTTTCCTGTACTTTAAATACCTGTTCTTTACATTCCAGCACTTTAAATACCTGCATTGTACTTCATTCATAGGAGTAGTTTCAAGTAGATTCAAGTAGATTGATGTTGTAAACCTCTCCGAGGCTGAGTTTGGACTATTGTAAGTGTTCATTTTTAATGAAATACTTCCATTGTTCTTTATATTAACTGTTATTTCTCTTATTTTCTCCTAAGTCAAGCCACCAGTAAAAGTCCTCTTCATTGAGGCTGAAAGAACTAAAACACAATCGTCTGATAAATTGGTTGGCAATTATAATTTCTGTAAGGACTGATTGATCCTTACTGGCACGCTCGCATTTACAAAAATACTCTTTGAAAGCCAAAAAGCCAACAACTACGTCATTTATATTTAACTCATACTTGGCCATTTTTAGTTGATTAAGCCTCGTTTGGAAATAAACTCTTTTAGTAATTTGTTAATTTTTTGACTAAAATATAATATAAAAAAAGGATAAATTACCTACACCTCCCTTGAGGTTTAGTTAAATTACAGATTTCCCTTGAAGTTTCAGAAATTACATCCCGGCTCTCAAGGTTTATATTCGCATAACAATTTTACCTCTACAGTTAACTAAACGTTAAGAATGATTAGCTAATATCACCAAAATATAAATCGATTGACGATATTGCCCCTGCTCAAATCCCTTTGATAAATCAACAAAATTTACAAAAGAATTACGTTAAATGGAGGAAAAAAAAAATTAAGTTTTTGGCACCATGTTTGAATTGTTGCTTAGAAAAAAATTTCAGAATTAAAAAAAAAAAAAACTAATTTAATAAAAATAAATATGAAAAAAATATATTTAATTTGTAAAAATTATTTCTAACCACTCAAAATATAAAAATAATAATTATTTTTTATTTTTTATTTCTTAACCAAATTAAATTTTAATTTTTTTTCAAAAATAAATTTCTAAAAAGCAAACCAAATATATTCTAAGAATTTTTTGACAAATCTTTTCTTGTGTTTTTAACTTATTTAATTATTTGTTAATTTTATGATATTTTCACCATCTGACACTACAACATATAAGAGTTTTAGAGACCAATTTTTTTTATCTCTAAAAGTGAAAATTTTGTTACAAAAAATATTTAGGGATTAATTTTTATCATCGTAGGGATAGTCGCTAAAAAGTCGCTTTAAAAAGTAAAAAATAAGGTTTTTAGTGATAAAATTTCGAAAATGTCAATAATAAATAGACTTTTATAGACAAAATAATTTGGTCTCAAAATGGTTTATTTTTTTAGACAAAAAATTTGATACCAAAAAGATAATAATTAAACACTAATGTTCAATTTTCGTTGCTAAAAATATAATAACAACACTTTTCGTAACAAAAATATTTGGTCCCCTAAAAATAATTTTGTCCCTAAATTTTGGTCTCTAAAACCGTAATTTTTTGTAGTCTGATAAGTGTTTTTCCATTTTAATTTTGCATTTCATAACTTATTTAAAAATGATAATTTAACTAAAGCTCAAGGGGGAATCTGTAATTTAGCTAAATCTCAGGGGACGAATTTGTAATTTAGCTAAACCTCAAGAGGGTGTAGGTAATTTGGCCTTATTTGTCAAAAGGATATTTTAGTCAATTTATGATATCCGTTAACGGCATTAATTGCGATGGGGAGGGATGTAATATTTGAAACCTTAGGGGGGGGAATCTGTAATTTCGTTAAACCTCAAAGGAGGTGTAGGTAATTTGTCCTAAAAAAAATTAGTATGTTTGGGATGACTTTTTGATTTTTTAGGAAAAGATTTGCAAAAAGTAGAGAGAAAATGGTATCTTTGACTTTTTGGTATAGGATGTTGGTTTTTTTGATTTTTTTAGTAACTTTTTAGCTTTTAGGCTAAAAAGTGATATTGCCAAACGAGACTTTAATGCTAGTATATATATATAGCAAGGGAATTCTCTCAATTAGAGTTATATTATTGGGTACTCGTTTCATAAATCTAATTTTCGATGTTTATTACCCGTAAGTTCATATTCTAAAATACTTTGTTCATAAAAATAAGTTCTTTCAAAATGATCAAACTATTCATTATATATATTGTTCCCAAACCCTAATCAAACAATTCAACCATTGCAATGCTCATTAGGGGGTGTGCATGGTGTTGTTCGGGCGGTTTGATAGTAAAACTACAAATCGAATGGCAGATTGGCGGATTAGCGGATTAAAGAATATTCCAACTAATTATCATATATTTGCATAATATATATCACTAATTTGTATAATATTATATATATATATAACAAAGTAATTTTACATAATATGTTTCATATATATAACTACTAATTTGTAATAAATTTCATATCTTAAATCTCTCTCACACTCATTTTTATTTTAATATTTCATTGGTGGTTAAAATATATATATATATATATATATATGGATTAACTATAGTGGAGTGGAGCGATTTGAAAAACGAATTATAAATTTTAAAGTTTAAACTACGGTTAGCGATTAGAGCGGTGCGGATTGATGTAGATCGGTGCGATTTTAGCAGATTGGACGGTATTTTGCATGGCCCTAGTGCTCATCATCTCTCTCATCCTCATCTTCTCTCTCTTCCATCACCATCGCAGAAACTCCTTCGGTTTCCTCTACCGTCAACCTCTCCAGATCCGATCAAAAGGTCGTCGCTACCTCAGCTCTCTCTCTTTTCCTAATCGCCTTCGTTCTCACCGTGTCTCTCTCTGATGCCATCGAAGAGGCCCACTTCTTTTAGCGAGTCTTGATCAAGAGCATCATCGTCGCCCCAATAGCGGTGCAAGGCTCGCCAGAAAGACTTTAAAACACCATTCCCCTGTAGATCTGATATTGAAGAGCTTGGACCTAGAGTTTCTCGGTGGCATCGAACCCCTCTATTTTGCTAAATGCAACAGTGGCTGTACGAAATTGGCAATCGGCCTCAAAGGCTTTGAGGAGTGTTTGTGATAATTGAGATCTCGTTGAGATTGCTTTTTCAGCACGATCTGAAGCAACCCGTCTTCGTCTAGGTCGTCACTCTCACCAGACATTTTTTAGATTTCAATATATACATATTAATGTGTATGCATGAGTACGTGTCTGTTTGTGTAAATCAAACTAACATATATATATATATGTTTGTGTGTGTGTGTGTGTGTGTATTCTTGAGTGGAGATCAAGTTGATCTCCAGAAGATGTGTTTCCTTCTCCATATAAATCCTCTCTCTCTAAAAATCTCACTTTCTCTTTTTATATATGCATATATCTGTACTTCCCTTGGATTCTATCTTCCGATGATTAAATTGGACTTCTCTGATTCATTTCAAGAATGATGAAATTTGTCACTATACCATGGAATAAAGCGTTGCCGTGAGCTTGTTTTAGGTATCATCGGTAGATCTGCTTTGGCGAAGCCTTTGGCCACTCGAATTTTAATTACAAAATAACCTAGAATACATATCTGTTGGGCAAAAACCCTAGAGATCTATTGTTACAGAAAAAAAAAAAAAAAAAATTCCTTTGTTTTTGTTGTTGTTGAACAAATACAACAAACAAATATTTATTTTTCTTTTTTGTTGTTGTTCTTGTTGATCATCCCTCCTTAATAATAATTATTCTTTTCTTTTTCTTTGTTGAATAGATATATTTTGGATTTTCCTGTTCATATCTATAAAAATGTTATTCTTTTATCTAGTGGTATGTTGCTGTTGTTGCTGCAATGGGTAATTCTAATAGATAGAAAACAAGTTTGTGAAATTTCAAACAGATAGGAAAATAGGCCTTCAAATTTAAGTTTTAACAAATAAAAAAAATTCAACAAATAAGAAAAAATTTGAATAGATAGTCAAAATAATTTAAACAGATAGTTATAAATTTGAACATATAGAAATAATTTGAATAGATAGATATAAATTTGAACAGATAGTCAAAAAAACAGATAAATTAAGGTGTAAAATTGAAAACAAAATGTCCTCTAAAAACAAAATGACTTCTCATCAAATTATTTTACAAAAGGTGAATCTCTCATCAATAAAAAAATATCCCTTGAACCTAGATCCTTAAACAATTGTTAGGGGTAGACTTTTCAACTATTTTCTCCTTAAACAATTGGAATTTTGTTTTGAAAGTGAATTATGTGTTATTGATTGGATTTTTGGACATATAAGATTTTAATTAGATTTAAGTATGAATTTTAATTAGATATTTTTTTTAAAAAAAATATTTTTCGTCTAAATAAATGGAGTTTGTTTTAGGAAAAAGCCTGGAACCTAGACAAAATCACCCTGATTTTTTTGGGAGGCATGATTTTATGGTGGAAATTAAATTTGTGTAGTATAAGGTCTATATGTAGAATAAATTTGAATCACAAGGTAATAATTAAAAGTAATTTTTAAATGATTAAGTTTGAATTTATAATATTGTCATTATTTTAGAATGTAAATTGATTGGATGCACCCTGCCCCAATTCACACCACCCCTTCCACCATTTGTTCTTTTATATGTGAGAAAAAATTCACATTTAGCAAAAGCCAAAGATGGGCAACTAGAGTTTGTTTCTTTTGTATTAATTTTAGGGTTAATTATAGTAAAAAAGTTTCTCAATTATTAATGAATATTATTTTATCATCTGAATCTATAAATTTATACATGCTGACATTTTTAATTATAAAAATCTTATAAATACTCCCCCTTCTAGAGGGTAGGAAGAGCCAACAATGAGGCATAAATACACATGGCCTAGATAAAAAGTTAAAATGATATTGGCAATTACTAGGTTCTATAGAATTAAGGGAGCACCTTAGTATTGAATCTAGTGGGCCTATTTCTTCAACAAATTGCACAAGATTTATTTTGTTCTCTTAATGTGAGAGCAACGATGCAAGAATCCCGAGGAGGATAGCACCTCACCGGATTCAAATTAGAGTGCCTCAAAATTCCATTTCAATCATACATGTATTATTGTAAATTCTATTCCTCATGATGTGGATTTTCAGGATTACAAGTATGTTGTGGATGGCTCGTGGAGGAAGGAGAATGGCATGGGCGTGTTTTAATGGCAACCAAGAACAAGTGGCACAAAAGGGTATGAAGCTCAAATTACCGTCCGCTTTTGTGGCAGAGGCAGCTTATATGCAAGCAATACATACAATTGGCAAAAGAGCGGGGATTGATGAGTATTTCAATTTGCACTGATTCTCAAATTTTGATTAATGCTATTTGTTAGGGTTGTGCAAAATACCACTTAATCTGTTAAAATTGTATCGATCTCTATCAATCCGCACCGCTCTATCAGCTAATTACAGTTTAAACTTTCAAATTTATAAATCGTCTTCGAAACCATTCTGTGTGAGTGAATTTCCGACCACACTGCCAACTCAGTATTCAGTTGGAGAGCACTGGCAGAATAGATGGCGCCTGATTGACCTGCAACAGAAAGAAGAGATTCCGACGGTGGTTCGTCCACCCGGGGGCACTCCGACGATCAAGTCAGTTATCTCTCAAAGATAAATCAAGTGCTTAACTCACTGTTCAGAATATAAATTGCGTACCTTAGACCCATGGGGGTGTCTCTTTTTTATAGTTAACTCAATCTCAGTCTCAATAGAAGCATAGCTATAATGGACTTCAGTTCAGTGCTTATCCTGGACTCTCCAATAGATAAAGATAAACTCCCTAAGAGCTTTATCCTTATCCAGGCTGAAGTCCTCTCTCATTCTAGGACTCTTTTCCCTTATCCGCTTATCCCGGAATCCAATATCTTTGGAGATAACCTCGGTCTGGCTGAGATCACCTCAGCGTTACGATCAAGGCACGTGGCACCTCGGCTGACACGTTGGCGTCACCTTGGCCACGTCCTGGTACTCAGAAAATATATCCCCATAACTGCCCCCTAGGTTCTATTACCTCGGCATTTTGAGGTGATGGAACCTATATCAGTACTTCCTTTTAGCATGTCGGCTAAGCTCACTCCTTTATTCACTGCCGAAGTAAGAACTCGTTGGCTCAGTATGGCCAAGTCCTATAGTCTGTTTCCATTAATGCCTCAGAACCACTAACCAGGTTTGTTCAAATTTCTCAGCCGAGATCATCATACAGGTCGACATGTCTTCTAAAGCACAAGAATTCCATGAGCTCCTTCACGCGTATGAGCTGTCATGCATAATAACTCAAACGTTTTAGCCACGCATCTTCCACTTACTGGATCGTACTCGATATGCGCCTGTAAGTCGAATTTTTCTTACGTGCGCCGTCTGACGCATACGTCGTTTTAGGCACATTAATTGCCTTTTTGCTGCCGTTTCGAGTTTTGACAAAACTTCCTTCCTTTCCCCCCGTCTCTTTACTCTTCACCATCGTTTCTGAAGCTTTTTCTCTCTCTAACTTTTTTCCCAAGATCTGCCATTGTTCAAGTTTTCCTAGCTCTACAACTTGTTGTATTCATCTTCTCCGGCGTGATTTTTTCGACTTTCTCACTTTTGCAACTGTTGTTTGACTTCGGCGATCCTTGTTTCAGTTTCTAAGAAAGCTTTACCTTATTATTTGTTGTTATTGTTGTTCTGCTCAAGTTCTTGATTCATAAATCACGTATTTGAGCATATTACGATTTTGCTTTTGCCTAATTCATGTCTTGAATACACATATTGCTCACAAATTTGTTCACTGTTGCCACTGTTCTTGGCCTCACACCCTTGTGCACACTTCATCATAGTGTTCTTGATAGTTCATCATTGTTCTTGATTCTGAATCATTGTTCTTGTTTCTGTTTGCTGTGTTGTTTCTAGATTCTTGCCTTCAATCTTTGTTTTTATAGATTTAGGTTTGAGATTTGCCCTAGAACACACGAATCTTTAGGAAAAACTGAAACGAATCCCCCTTTGATCTTCACGAATTCTTACCCCAGCGTGAATCTTAGGTTTTGTCGAGGTCTTCTGAACCTTTATTTCCAATTCGTACACCGTCCCCCTAAGCCGATGTCATGGGTATGTGGAGGCATAGGGTAGACACCCCGACCAAGTTAGAATACTTTAGGCGAGAGTTTTCCATTCCTGCCGAGGTCCATCTGAGGTTGGCTGGGGAGGATGACTCTATCATGCCCACAACTGATTCTATGTCTTTCCCTGTTGTAGCTTTTATTGAGTGTAGTCTTAGGCTCCTACTCAACATCTTCTTCCGTGAGATAATCCACTACTATAAGTTGAACCCAATGCAGCTTGCCATCAATTCCTACCGAGTCATAAATGGTATAATAGCTTTAGCCAAACAAGAGAATGCTAGGATTACCTTAGCTGACATCCAATACTGCTACACCATGTGTGGCCTCAAAAAAGAGACAGGCTATATTTACTACCTCAAATCGAGGTCCACAGAGTACAAAATTGTTGCCGACCTCCCAGACTCCAACAAGGGAGCTGGGGATGATTACTTCATTACCTCGGGGAACTGAGAGTTCGCTCCAGATGAGGACCTCCACCTCTACCCTCTTCCTCGAACAGTTTTTGTAGAGGGTAATGGTAAGAGCCCAGTGTTTATACTTACTTGTTTTTTAAAGTCTCCAATACTTCGTTTGTTTCTAATATCTGTTTCTCTTGCAGCTCTTCCTCAACTAAAAAAAGGATTCCGCAAGTCCTTTTTCCCCAGCAAAGGTTTAAAGAAACTATTGGACTTGCCAGTCCACAAGCATAGAGCCCCTTTGGTCCTCAATTTCACCCCAACCTATAAATCAGTACTCCCCGATGTCCCAAAGAGGAAGAAAAGCCAATCTCCCCCTTCTGCCATAACTCCTCAAGTTGCCTCCACATCTCGGCCAGATCAAGGATCGACCTCTGATCCAGCAGAGCAGCCGTCAACCTCGGCTCCATATCTGATCCCACTATCTCAACGCCAACGCCGGCGACGAACTGTTTTTGCTGCCGAGATGGGCCGCCAGAAAGCAATTGCTAAAGATGGGCCGGCGACGAAGTGTTTACGGCTAGACTTCAGTATGAAATTGCCTACGTATCCCAAACATGGGAATCAAGCCTTACGTAGTTCGGGTTAAGGTACACTCGGGTATTGACCTCTCCTTTTACGCTCTAACTTTTGCCAATGCCGCCCTTTCGAGTTTTCAACCTTGCGAGCTATGTTTTTCTTTTTCTTTTTCTTTTCATTTCATTTCATTTCTTTTTTTTCATCTTTTCTTTTCATAATTTTTCATTTCTTTTTTTTTTCAATCTTTTCTTTTTCTTTTTTTTTTTTTATTTGTTCTAACTTTTGCCTGGGTCACCCTTCCGGGTTTTCGGCCCAGCGAGCCTCTTAAGGGTAAAAGTATAGCTTTGTCCATGTCAAATGGTTTTTGGATCTCGAAGCCATCTGAATCCAGAAGAATGGCTGCTGTTTGTTGATGATGTAGAAGTCCATCCAATGGGGCTGAATTTGCTCCTAGTGTTGTGGATAGGAACTCTGTTGTCCTTGAGCAATACTTTCTTCTTTCTTCCCTTCGGGGATTTGGCATTCTTGCCGATCTTCATCTTTAACTCTTTGAGCATAATCTGACATCTTTTGCCCCTAGTTTGAGGGGTGTTCCTGATCTAACTTCGCAAGCTTCTTTTGATCACATCTGATATTCTCGCGCCCTAGTTCGAGGGCTGCTTCAAATCTGGCCGTACAAGCCTCACATCATGATTAACCTTTAAACATTTTGAATTAAGGTTCAACATTTGAAAGCAAAGGGGGTCGAGTCTCGAGGCTGAGAGCAATCCTAAGCTGCACAATCTCAAAAGCAATTCCACACAGGTCTTCGCAAGACCGCGCAAAACATTTTTTGAAATCTTTTAAGAAAACGACTAGTCGCTCGCGTTGAAGACAGTGTATAACCAATCTAGATCAAGCCAGGATCCTTCTCAGTACTCACATTAACAAACATGATTTCATTCATCAAGGGCTTAGCATGCCTTTCTTTCTCTCAATTGATCAAATTTTTACAAATCCCGAGGAATTCCTTCCTCTTTGTTTTCATCACAGTGTTCAAAAAGTTTTGAAAAACTTAGGTCAATGCAATGATTTGAAGGCACAGAAGAGCAGGTGAAATGCACTGCCGTTTCATTCAAGTTCGCTGTCACAACAGGCTCAAAGTAGAAACAAGCACAAAAGCATGAAAACCACAACTGTTTCATTCAAATCTTCTGGTGTAACTAGCTCCACGGCAAAAACAGACTCAAAAGAAAGCGAAAAGTCAAACACAAAACAAAATAGTGATATCCGAGGTAACACCCCCGGAATCACTCAACTTTTATGCAACAGGACTAACTCATTACAACAAGACAGACCCAACTGACATAGTACAAAAAGACTGACTATATACAAGATAACAAAACTGACTGAATACCCAAGTCAGAAAGTACAAAAATTAGCATTCGCAAATGCTCAAAATAGTGCGTGCCATACGCCACATCTGAAGTAAACTGAGTGTCACCCGCAGGTGGTTCATCCCCTGATCACATCACATTATCCTCCAGATTCACTAATCCAGTGGCAATAGACTTTGCTGAGCTTGGTGGGAGGACAACCCTGTTATCAAACAAGTCCTGTACTTTGTGGCGAAGACAGAAGCAATTGTTGGTGCTGTGACCGGTCTGTTGATGGTATGCACAGTACTGGGTAGTATCATGACCTGATGGAGGACGAGCAGGGAGATGCCAAGGCTCGAGGGGCTTAAGATGCCCCTTTTCAGCAAGGATTTGAAGAGCCTTGGACAAAGGCATATAGAGGGCATGGAAGACCCTGCGACCTCGGGGTTGATACTTCGAGGTTTATGGATTTTTGCTGGATGCACTAGCAAAGGGGTCAGCAAGTGTTGGCTTGGTTTTTTAATCTTTCCAGGGTGTAGAATTAGGGTTGGAGGTAACAATTCTGGTACGACAGCCCTTCTCATGATTTTTCCCTTGGCTCGAACTGCCCTCGTTCTGAGTGACAAAGGTATCATCCATAGTTTTTGTAGCAACTACGAGCACTGTTTGTTCAGTCCCCCGGCTTTCAAAGCCTCAACAACCTGTCGAAGTTGTTCATAGGGATCAGTGCATGCCCCCACCTTATTCTTACCACTCGCTTCAGCTTGGTCGAAGGTTTGGGTTGCTACATCAGTGCGAAGCCCTGTTGTTGTTGACATATTATTGCCAGAACTTGGGATGGCTTCAGGTTGGCTGAGTTCAATTACAATCTGCCCCAATAGTGGGGGCTCTTCTGGCATGAAGTTCCCGGCATGTGATATGATCGATGGCGGAGTCGACATTCCGAAGGCTAGATCAGCCACAGACCTCTGAAGATCGCCGATCATTCCCATCAGCTCAAAAGTGGTGGGTTCACGGGTTTGGAATAATTGGGGTTCCCAAATTGGATGTGCGGCAGGTGACCTGAATGGGCATTACATTTCAACATCGGTCTCACCTTGCATGGCGATTCCCTGGTTTAATGCTATTGTCATGACCATAATTTCTTCTGAATTTTGCGTCATCACGAGTCTGCTGAATAGAACAGAGGTGATGTGACTGGTGACTAACGGATTTGATGAACCGGTGAGCCTTGATTGGCCTTTTTCTGCCTTGCCTTAGCGAAGGAAAATACCAGCTGCTTTGAACTGAATCTCTGGCCCGACAAAGTCTATCAGCACAAATCTAATGAACCTTGGGGGATATTGGAGCCTTCTGAAGCTACGGTTCCAAGACTGCCTAGCAAAAGAGAAAACATGCAGCATCTCAGCCCAATTTCACTGGAACAGATACGAGCATAGCTGAATGACTGTACTCTCTACTGAACTCTGCCCAAAATTCTGCCTGTAAACCGATACCCTCAGGTAAAACTGATTCCCAAAATACCGATGCCCTCAGGCTTGATACCCAGACTTTGCAAACTGATACGTGCATTCCTGTAGAGATGCACTCTAAAAGCACATAACAAACAAATGAGAGCCAAAACACCCCTATGTTGGGGTAGGGTTTCCCTGTCCTATTTTGTCAGGAGCTAAGGTTTCACTACGCATATAGCGGTTTCAAACAACCTACAATCGGGTAAGTAACCTGTCCTAGTTTGGAATAGTCACTATGGATTCCGATATGCACTAGGTCGAATGGTCAAAAGGGTGCCTCGGTAAAAACCGAGGTTTATGTTCCCGTCGTGGCAGAGCCCGCAACCGGTCAACCTTATGGCACGCTTCTCAAAGTGAGCCTCCGGCAAACTGTTCAGGAATAGCATACGGCAAACACGGTGTCCTAAGCGCACCAATGCAAATGCAATGCAAAGAAACACATAAGTGTAATCAAAACAAGATATCATGAGTTCGAGTCAAGTTCTCTAACTCCCCAGCAGAGTCGCCAGTAGATGCGCCCGGGATTAGGCTTGCTTCTACAGTTCGGACTCAAATGTCACGGTTCTGAATCTAATCTCGCAAAGTGCAATGCAAGACCGATAAATCACTAAAGAGTCCAAATCCGGTAAATCGTTCTGGAAAACTGATTTTTATAAAGAAGTGCCAAACATGGACTGCTTTGCCAGATACAGAGTCGCCACCTAAATATTTTGTTTTGGGGGGAATTTAGGAAACCCTGACTCGTGCCTAAGGCCACATGTCCGTCATTATCAAAGTTGCCTCGGCTCAAGAACTTGGGTATGAGAGGGGAAGGTCTTGCAATGAGCACCCCCGCTCGCCCGATCAAAAATCAGCCTGTACTAAGCATGATATCTTGTTTTTGAAAACACATGTGTTCTTATTCTGGTTAATTAGCTAGAATTACTATGTGATGCGCACAACACACAAGCATAGAGTAGATCGCCTAATTTGGAACAAAGCATCGCATATCTGTTTGTTTGGAAATGGTTTGAAGTTTGCTACTCGCAAGTAGGCTAAAACACGGATTTCAATGAATCGTTCCAATTCAAGTAATCCAACCTTCACCTACAGGCATTCAGGCAGTTATATCATATAAACAATTAACCTCATGGCAAGCATGTTGTTATGGCAACACTTATACACATGCAGTATGCTAAAGCGTAAACACTCACAGTGTACTCCGAGCCAAAACAAAGAACTAGTTAGAAATCAATGCATGATCCTAGTTCATGTTAAAATGGCTAATGCAACACATGCGAAAATGTAATTAAAATAGGCTCGGCTATTCTAGAACGTCATGTGAAATGCAATTTGGTACATGTATTCAAATAGGTATTGAAATACAATGCAGTTAGTATGATGCGCCGAGCCCGGTGCATGCAAGACAGATGAACGTATGCACGCATGCGAGCATAAGGCATGCTAAATGAAATATGCCCTAAAACTAATCATCGTAAGTGGTGAAGTAAAAGGGAGAAAGAAATGGAAGTTGGAAGACATGTATCACACATACGCATGCTTATTACAATAATGCGCCCTCTCAAAGGAGGGACCGAATAAGAAGCTAACTAGCTAATCTAAGCTAATTAAACTAATTATTACAAAACAAATTAATTAACTAATCCTAGTTAACTAATTATTACAAAACAAATTGAATAGCTAACGCATTAACTAATTAAAGTACAAACCAAAGCAAAAGCAAGCTATCTAAGCATGGCAGCTAAGGAAAGCAGTAAAGCAGGAGGTTCTCGGAGGGAGAAGACTGAATGCATGCAAGCCCGGTCGCCTCATTCGAAAATCCAATGCGATGCCCCGATTTGCCTCTGTTTTCATTTGTTCTCAGGAACTTGCACCAAGCTCCAAAAAGCTGAAACTCCACCTAGGGAAACCTGTGGGAGGGTGGACGACCACTTTTGGTCTCTCCAGACACTTGCCAACCACTTTTGGTTGTTGAAAAACCAGAAAAGTGGTCGGCCAGCTAGTTTTTCTGGCTGGCCGGCCAGTTGTTGCTGCTGAACTGTAATTTGCTGCAACAGAGAGCAAAAAAGGGCATGGTAATGTATTTGCAAGATATGTGTGCACAACTACCCTCCCTATCATGTCATGAACTCAAGGGGTGTGGTTCTCGACCCTCGGGCCACCAATCGCGCATTTCAATACATGATGGTCGAGAGGCGAAGTTACACAATTCAATATGGAAATGAATGCACAACTAAACACATAAAGCCTAAAACTCTATCATGTATGATCAAGAGCGTCAGCGACCGGGAATTGAGGCACGTTTCATCACTTGAAGTATGAAACGTCCCTCGTTTCCCGTGTTTGGACCAACACCTATTCCAAACACAATGCAACACATAACATAGCATGCACAATGCTACTACATGGCATACACAATGCAATGTGATATGATCAAACTGCCAATGCAAATAGCATGCAAAACAATGCTAACACATGCATGCACAATGCAATGCTACAAGGGCAACTTAACAATGTTATGGACATGCATGCTTAATGCAAGGGACAACTAGGCATGCACAATGCAAAGGACTACATGGCATGCACAATGCAGTATAAGATGGCATACTTAATGCAATGAAACAATATGGCATACTCAATGCAATATATATGGCATACACAATACAAATGTCAATTAGCATGCATAATGCAATAATGTAACCTAAGCATACACAATGCAAAGTACAAGGCATACACAATGCGATGTAATACAAGCATGCAAACAACATGAAACAAACATACTCAATGGACTTAAACCAAAAGGGTAGACCTCAGTCATGCCCAAATCAGTGGCCATAATGCTAAAATGAAGGCACCAAAAACACATACAAGCATGCATGTTAATTGGCTCACCAATTAAGACACTAAGGTGCAACTCTCAAGAGCACTTAAAGAATGAAAAGTATGGAAGTGTAACAACACTAAGGGCACTGAAATTAGACAAGAGATGATGCCAAATCACTTAATCAAAGCAAGTAAAGCATGCAATGGTCCTTAAAGCTTAAGACAAGCAAAGAGGACTACACATGAGGCATGCAATACATGGCAAATATGCATGAACTAAGCATGGATAGAGCTCAAGTAGGTCAAAATAAGGACCTAAACATGCCGAGACGAGGGCTCAAATACCTAGGCATGCAAGCATACGGGCTAAGGCATAAACTAGGCAACAATGCATAACACTCAAAGGCACTTAAAGCATGATTGAGGTAGGAGCATGGCAATGCTAAATGCTTTGAAATGTCATGTTAAGTGATGCCAAATCATGTACACAACACAAATGAAGCATGCAATGGTGTTCAAAGTTTGAGGCAAGCAAGAGCATTTGTACTACAAATATACAAAACATGAAGCATGTGACCAAGGCAATCCAAAACAGTTCTAGAACATGTTAAAATGAGTCTAAAACATGCATGGAAGGAAGCCAAAACAAGCTAGCATGGAGGACATAAAGCATAATGCATACAAGGCAAATAAGGTGGATTACACTACACCTATTGGGACCAAGCATGGAATGACTTAACCAATAAAAATCAGAGTTATATCATGGCAAAATAACCCCAAATAAGCACTGAAATGATTGCTCGCAAGCTATGGCATGAAGGCATACACAATGACTCATGTTAAGGAATAAAGGGGCAATCCCTCCAATGCATTGAATGAGTGAAAAATGTGAATGCATAGCCATAAAATATGGACTGAAATCACATAATAAATGATGCCAAATCATTGAAATAGTCTAAGTAATGCATATTAGAGGACTCAACACACAAAGCTAACAAGGTAAGTTGAACCATAGCTATACAAAGCATGGCATGCATGGCCGAAACAACTAAAAGCAGACCTTAAACATGGTAAAACATGAACAAAATCTTCTTTAAGTTAAGCCAAAAGCATGCTAAAATGACATGTTACAACATGATGCATGTTAGGTTATTTCACGGAACTACACTACAAATGTATGGAGCATGCAAGGGCCAACCAAACCAAACCAAACCAAAACAGAGTCATGACATGGCAAAACATCACCAAAAACATGCAGAACTGGAAAGAAAACAAGCTAAAATGACATGCTATTTCATGAAGCACATAAAGCTAGTTTGTGTGATTTACACTACAAGTGTATTAACGATGCATGGAGTGACCAAAGCAAGCAAAAACAGTGTTATGCCTCAGTAAAATAACCACAAATACAAGCTAAGATATGGCCAACAAAAGCTTAACAAAGATGCTCAAACATGAGGCACATGAAGCAAGTAAACACAATACAAGGAGAGGGGATGACCCTCTCCTATTTAGGGCACCAAAACCACCTTTCCACCACTGAAAATCCTCTGGATTTCAATGGTAGAAAGGTCATGCAAAGGCTTCACCAAGAGCCTAAAGGGATGGCTCAAAACAAGTCCTAACAAGGCCTAAGAGGGAGTAAATCACCCCAAACGAAAAAGTGACCTTAAACAACTATTTTAAGCACTTAAATACAGAACTTTTTTCAGTAGGAAGTTAAGCTCAAAACAGCATGCAAAAGGGTCCAAAAGCTTAAGCAAAAATGGGGGTTTTAAAGGTCAAAGACTCACCCTTGAAGACCTTCTTTAAAGCTGCAACTCCAGCAACTTTTTCAAGCTCAAAGCAATCCAAGAACACCAAAACCAGCTCCTAAGCACCTCAGTAGCAAAAGGATGGTGTTTGAGTGTGTGTTTATGTGAAAAAGCAAGACAAAACTACACTTTTGAACACAAAACAAGAGCAAAATGAAGAAGTATAGATATAGGCTATATGTATAACTCAAGGGAGTTTTTTCTGAACCTAGAGGAGGGAGGAGGAGCCTCCCTCTTATAGAAACCAAAAGGCAAAGCTTCTTGGAGAAGCTAAGCCTCAAACAAATCCCTCCATACACGTGTATGGAGGATAGCCCAAATGTCCTCCAGCTGGAGGAAAATATGTCCAAAAAGGTGTCAAAAAGCAGCCGGCAAAGCTTCTTGAAGTGGTCGGCCTGCTACTTAAAGTGGTCGGCCGACCACTTCAAGTGGGCTTCCAGAGCAAAAACTGGTCGGCCATGGTGAAAAAGAGTCCAAGGCATGAAATAAAGCTAGTGGTGTGGTGGCCGACCAGAAAATGTGACCCAAAGACCAAGCAAGCCAGTTATCCGACCAGAAAACTGGCTGGCAGAAGGAAAAGTGGTCTCCAAGGAGAAAAAGTGGTCTCTCACCCTTGTACCACCTTCCAAACAAGGAAAACAAGGTTTGTACAAAAAAAAAAACAAAACGGATGCAGGACGAGAGATCGGGGGGCAAAGCACGCGGCCGAAAGCCCCGAAAACTAGCTAACGAGCACCAAAAGTGGTATGCAACCACAAAAGTGGTCTCCCGGACCACAGTGTTCCTCTAAGCAGAGGCAACAAGGTGTGGTTCAAAAATCACGCCACATAGAGAACGTTAAGCGATCCTGAGACAAGACGCGCGGCCAAAGGCTCCAAAAATCGGAAACTAGTCTCCAAACGGGAAAAGTGGTCTATGACCACGAAAAGTAGCCTACGACCACAAAGAGATGGTCTACAAGACCTCTCCCTCCCTCCGGGAAGAGAAACAAGATTTGGTCCACAAACCGAGCCGAAGTACAAAAGAGTTCAGAAGCCCGGAGGCAAGGCTCTCAGCCAAAACTCCGGAGACTCGAAACGAGCACAACATGCACCATCACCGAGCGCTCAATCGATGATGTCTGAGTCGTAAGGTCAGTCAAAAATGGGGTGTCTACCATATCCTAATCTTAATTTTCTAATTTTTTGATTTAAAAAAAAAAAAAAAAAAAACTCTGCATTTATTGATTTCTCCCAACCCACAAACCCATTTGACTTCTCTCATAATTACTACAGCACCCTTTTCAATTACTCCCATATACTATGGTTACACACAAAAATAAAGAATATAAGAATTTAGCTATGGATCTCAAAAGATATAACATTTAAATTTGAATTATGATTTAGTAATATAATTATCTATTTTTTTAATGTATATCTATCAAAATTTTAAATCACTTAATGGGACAAATTAATCATTTTCTAACATTATTGTTTTTTAATTTATAAAATAGATTAAAAAAAGGAAAAATTACTCATAAATCCTATTTTAATAAATGTTACACTAATTGGTCCTGAATGTTTTTTTATTAAACCATTTTAGTCCTAAAAAACATCACCAACATCACTAAAAAACGTCATAAAAAAACATCATAAAAACATTAATATCATCAACTACATCGTAAAACATCATCAGAACAAACATCCTAAAACATCACAACATCATCAAATAAAACATCGTAATAAACATTCAGGACAAAATAACATGTCAGATTCATTTAAACATAAACACCAAAAATCATTATCATTTAAATCATGAGTGGAATCTCTGAAAAAATGCGATTTGAACCACCGACTTATTGCAGAGAAGATGAGGACCCATTTTTCATCAACCATTTGTGTTTCTCTCTGAACTGAGAACAACCCACTTGAGCATCCCATTTCTTAAAGGCACCCAACAAGTCCCTAAATGGGTCTGGCGAAGATTTGGAGTACAATAAGGAGTCTTTCGCAGATGGGATCGAAGAAGAGACAGATGGGAATTCAAGAAAACCAGAGAAGAAGAGGATGAGAAGAGCAAAACCCAACATTAGTGTGATGGTTAAGGAGTTGAGGGATTTCAAAAGCATGGTGGGGAAGGGAAAGGGATTGTGGAATTGGGTCTCCCCTTTTTCTCTCTCTTGGGTAGAGAGAGAGGGATTTGGCAGTGATCTGTTGTGTTTTACATCGTTTGTTGGATCGAAAACTAGGAGTAAATTTGGGAGGTGAAAAGAAACACAAACAAATTCAACGCTTTGTTTGTATGAATGAATCGTGTAATGCGCCGGCTGATTTTGACTAAGCGATGATTTTCTTGATGGAGAAACTCTTGAATTGAATCCACCAACTCAAAATCAATAACAGAAATCGCTCGACTTCCTCCATTTTGATGTTGTTGATGTTTTTTGATGATGTTTTGTTGATGTATTCAATTTCAATTGATTTGGTGTAATTGATTTTTATCAGATTCTTTTCTCCCCCATGATGGTTGATCGTTGTCGATCTTGGATCTGAATTCGGGGAGGCCTCAAAATCACATTCTTTAATGGATTTGGAAAGCGAGTCTTCTGTTCTTGAATCTGTTGAAGACAATGAAGTAATAATAAACCCTGAAAGATGATGTTCACGTGTTGATAATTAATGTTGGTGGTGTTTGATGTTTGAAACACCCACGATGATCTTGCCGATTTGATGATGTTGCTTGATCTATATTAATTTTTGATGTTTGAAATACTCAAAATGTTTGATGTTATTTTGATGATGTTGTTGTGGTGTTTGATGTTATTTTGATTATGATGTTTGATGTTTGATGAATAATATTTGATGTTTGATGAATAATTCTAATGTTTAATGGTTGTATTTGATGTTTTGATGAATAATGTTTGATGTATGATGAATAATCTTAATGTTTAATGGTTGATGTTTGATGAATAATCCTGACGTTTGATAATGTTAGATGTTGGATGAATAATTCTAACGTTGATAATGTTCTCATCGAAATTACACGAATAATCTTGACGTTGGTAATGTTTGATGTTTGATGTTTAATAAATAATTCTGACGTTGCTAATGTTTGATGTTCGATGAATAATGTTAGACATAAAAAAGGCCTATAGTAAGCTTTTAGATAAATAAGACCTATTAGTCCAACAAAAAACATTCAGGACTAAATGGTTTAACATTTCTAAATTTGGGATTTATTGGTGCTTTCCCCATAAAAAAACTATTGACCAATTTATTTATTTAATAACAAAAATATTTCATAATCTTTCCATTCTAATCTCTCACCAATTTCCCCAAAAAAATATTAAAACTTGTCTTCCTTCTTTTTTTTCCCAAAAAATTAGATAATATTTTTCATGAAAGTTGTAAATATCTATTTATATCTTATATATTATATTATAACATAACCAAAAAAAAAACTAAAAATCAGATATATATATATAAACTGATAAAATTAATAAATTTGATTTTTATTTATTCAGTTAAAATTTTTCTTTTGCATCTCAATATCCAATTTTAAATTTTAAAAATCTTTAAAGTTTATCTAAACAAATCTAATTTGAAAATATCTCTAACCATTATACTTTAAATCAATAAAACTCACATGTCTATCATAAATCTAACTCACATCATAACTCACCTAAATAATAATAATTAAAAACAAATATAAACCACAGATAAATTAAATTTTAAAAAAAATTTGATACCCAGAACTCCATCTTAAATAAATTTGAAAAAAAAAAAAAAAAAAAACCCCGAATAGAAACCACACAAAAATAAAAAAGATAAGAACTTAGATATAAATCTAAAAAAATATGACAATATCTAAATTTGAATTATGATTTAGTAATATAATTATCTATTTTTATGATGTATACATATCAAAATTTTAAATCACTTAATGAGACAAATTAATCAATTTTCAAATCTTATTTAAAGAATAATCTGATTAGTCATCCCAACTCTTACACTTCGCGGCATTGGCAGAGAAGTTAACGGATTGGGTTAGGTGAGGTTTAAGTTGTTGGAAGTAACATTCTCCAACTCTATAAATTTATTTATTTTTTAATTTTATTTTTTCCCTGTGTAATTCTCTTTCTCTACTATTGGTTTGCTTTTGGCTTCGGTTTTAGTGAGATTTATGCGTTTGTTTACAGGTTTGCACGGTAGAGAAAAATTATTGGTGATTATGGTTGCAATCAAAGTATCTATGTCCGTTCCATGTCAAGGATTTTGGTCGAATTTTGTTTTCTTCAATGAAGACCATAGAATTGAAGTAAAAAAAATAGGTATCAAATTTTTTATGTTTTTTGTTATTTTATTTTAGAAAAAATATGAAAATTTATTGAGAATTCAAGATTTTATTATAACATTAGATTTTTATATAACTAAGTAAATTTTAAACTTTTAAATATCATTGTGTTCTTTATTTTTGTTCTCTTTTTATCCCATTAGACCAGTACTGCAATTTGTTAGTTTATTAATTATAATTCAATTAATTGAAAGTGAAAGCTTAATACAACTTTTCATATATATTATAGTTAATTTGTTACTACTATAGTTGTATATAATAGCATAATATATAGGGATAATCTCTAAATATAATTTCTATTTTTTTATGTGATTAAAATAGTCCATCTTAATAGTATATAGAAGAGTTAGATGGTTTCTTTTATCTCTAAAAAACCCAATCTATTTTTTTTACTTTTTAATTTTTTAAATTGAAATAGTCCATCTTAATAGTACATAGAAGAGTTAGATAGTTTCTTTTATCTCTAAAAAATCCAATCTATTTTTTTTTTACTTTTTAATTTTTAAAATTGAAATATTAATTGTTTATATCCATAAAATAAAACTGATAAACACATATCAAAAAGCTACACGTATTTTTTTCTTTTTCTTTTTCTTTTTTTTAATATGTAGAATATTTACAAATGGAAAATGTTTGACACCTCAAATTTTTTTTCATAATCTAACTTATAATGATGTAATCATAAGTGTCAATTTTTATACAAATATGAGGAGAGAATTAATTAAATTATACATTTCAACCAATTACATACTCAAATTTTGACTATTTCAAGATGTTATTTCACTATAATTTCAATTAAGAGAATCTTCAAACCTTAATATATTTTTTTTATCAAATTATAATTTGATAAAAAATTTAAAAAAATATGAAACATTGAAAATTATTGTTTTTTCCATCAAAATTAGTGAAAAGGAAAAAAAAATAGAGATAAGAATGAAAGTTCTTTTAAAAATTGATAAAAATTTAATGAAAAAGTTAAAGTAATTCATATTAAATCAAATTTTTTATTCAAATTTAAAATCAAATAAGATAAAAAGAAAATGATGAAAATTGAAAATATTTTGAAACCTTCTTATTCATAAAGACTAGAAATCTGTGGGTGTGTTATATTCGTATTGTATTTTTAGTTATGAAATTGAAATCAAAAGAAATGTAACTTAAATTATTAGGTTAATAATAGAAACATCATATTAATTATTGTTAAATATCACTTCACTTCATATTTAATAATAAAATTATATATTTGTTTTAATTATAACTTTTAAATTTGTATATTTTCATAGCACGAAGAGGTATGTCATAACTCAGTTAATCTCATTTAATCAGGTTTAACTTTTTTCAAATACAAATTATCAAAATTGGACTAAATATATATATTTAATTTTTTAAAACTAATAATTTAAAAAGTTATAAACATAAAAATTAACTTATAAATTTCATGTATACTGCAAGATAAAATTTTAAATTATTTTAAGATAATTATAATGATTTTTTTATTTATTTATAAAGTCTCGTGCATAGCACGGGTTACCACTAGTTGTATATTATGCAAATGCTTGATAATTGATTAAAATATTAAACCGCTCAAACCGTAATTTATCAATCTACTAATCTGTTATTCAATTTATAACCTTATTCTCAAACCACTCGAATCACACCACGCACACCCTAACTCTTTGTCCTATATTTGCTCCATTTTGTTCCTCTGCAACTCTTGTAGTATTTTAATTTTCCAAGTATAACAAAGGTTAATAGGAAGATTGTTAAGCCGGTGCATGATCTGACTCGTCGTGTAAATGATATTCCTACGTAATATATATATACTAGTGGTCACCCGTGTGATGCACAGGTTTTTAAAAAGTCAATAATTATTAAAAAAATTTACTATTTGTTTATATTTCTTAACATTTTTATTTGATTTGTGTATATAAATCTTACTTCACATCATTAAAAATATTTAATATTTCTCATTATTGAAAATTTTAAAAAACTATCATACATTAGTAAATCATCACATATATAATAGCTAATTTATCTAAGAATTACTTCAGACAATCAAAAATAGAGTAATAAAGGCATATTATAATTAATTAAAATGACTAATATATTAAATTTAAGGAACACTAATTTTGCTTAATCAATAGTAGATATTACATTAATCATCTCATATAATACAATAAATTAAAATAAAATTAATTTTAATTCCCGCTATATTTGGTTAGTAGTTAAATTTTTTTACATACTATTTGTTTTTTTCGTTATATTGATTCATTAAACACAAATAGGTTTGGAATGATTATAAAAAAAATTTAAAAAAATGTTTGAAAATGCATTATACTTGAATTGACAAACATAAAGAATATGAATATTTAAATTATTCAAAAAAAAAATTAACATTTTAAATATGAGATATCTTCCATTTGCTCAAACTCTGAATCTAAATAAATAAATAAAAAATTTAAACAAAGAGGAAATTTGTGGTTTAGTTCGCAAAGGAAATGAGTTACTAAAAATAAATTTAATCATGAATTATTTCAATAGGATAATCAACAATAAAAAATCAACTGATGAATACATTTAAAGTATAACCCATATCCAATAAATTTTGACGTGTTCTTCATTTTTAAACACAAATAATCAATAAGTGGGAGAGTTACAAATTGATAATTGCAGTACTTTTATAAATATAAAAAAAGAATAAAATCTCAATTAAATGACACATTATTAACAAAAAGAAAGAAATAAGGAAAAATACAGATTGTAACAAAAAAAAATTTAAAAAAATAATAATATCCATTTATATGAACTCACTTTCTTACAAATGCAAAAACTCATGCAAGTACACATTTCAAATGTAAAGCAAATATTTAAGATTTTTAGGCACCGAAAAGGGATCAGAAATGGCTCAATGTTGATTGTTTTCCCCCCAATTTTCTATTCATGGTTTCTTTTGCAGGAACTTGTTTTTATATTAAAAAGATTATACTTAAACAAAAGATATATATGGAATTTTATCATATTTAAAATTTATATGGATAAGTAATTGATGATTTGAAAAGATAAAATATTAAGTTCCACTTAAAGATAAACTTTAAAAAGATTAAGTTGAAATATATAGAAATTCTATAACAAACTAACAAAAGATAAATATAGATCGTTAAAAAAATTATCACCTTTTTGGAATATTTATATCCCAATCTTATTCTTTTTTTTATTTAAATATTTTGTTATTTTTTATTTGAATTTTCATTCAATAGTTATATTTTTATTTTTGTATATTTTTTCATCTATGTTTGTTTGTTATTCATATATACATAATTACCTTTTTATTTTAAAAATCATTTAACTCGTAATATTTTTTTATTTAAATTTTTTTTAATTGTTCATATATAAATAGTTAACTTTTTATTTTTATAATTAATTGACTCGTAATATTTTAAATTTAGTTATTTTTTTTATCTTTTATTTGACTCTTTATATTATTTTGTAGTTGAAATTTGAATAGTTATCTTTTTATTTTATTTATTTTATATTTTTATCTCTACCTCTTTGTTGTTCTTATTTAAATATTTATCATTTCATTTAAATATATATAATCCTTTTGGCTTTTGAGATTTAGATAATTGACAAATGATTAAAAATTAGGAAAAGTGGGAGGGGAGACTTGAGAAGTGACACGTAAGAGAGAGAATCTATAAGAATTTAGTATTAAGAGTTTGGAGAATTCTCATACTCCATTACATTTGTTTATATAGATAGTATAGATAGATAGATAGATATAGATAGATATAGATAATAGAAGTCTGCTATTTCAACCAGTAGACTCATTTTACACATCCATACACTGAGAGTTTAAAATTCATCCAACATATCATCTATATAAAAAAGAAATTGAGAGTTTACAAGATTGCTTATAATTTGGGCAAAAGAGACACTCACCCTTATATAGAGTCCAAGAATGCAATTTATGGTGTAGATGTATCCAAGTGTTTACAATCTAACGGTGGAAATTCTAGATACTTCTCCAATGAAATAGTCTAGAATATAGAAGAGAAAAATCTAAGTAGAAATGTGTACAACTCTCTACATGTCTCCACATAATTGGAAATTTGTAACGGCCTTATGATTGTGATCATCAGTATTACATATTTATGATGGAAAAGTTTTATTTATATCATTGATGAGTGTAATGATAATTTTTTATTTAAATTAATTATAAATTTATATTTATATTTCATCATTATTAAATATGTAATGGAAAATCTCATTACATACATAAAATAGAGAGGATCAAAATTCGTGATAAATAATAGACTTCTCCAAAGTGAAACCCAAGTTGTTACCGAAAAGGGGAAATAATAGTGAAGTGGGAATCTGAAAAAATAATTACCAAAACGTAATAAATATTTTTAATATTAATAATTAAAATTATAAATTTCTTTATAGATGTGTAATTATTTTTTCCTAACATCCCTGCAGGTCGGGGGATGATGTTGGGATAGCACCGTGCTGTCACATGAAAAAATAAATAAAATAAAATTCACTTGAATTGATGCTACCACATTTTATAGTTAAAAAATAATAATAATAATAATGATAATAAAAGTTTCACATCTCCTAAAACAATTAAATGGGTTTGATTACCCTAAAAAAAAAACTTTTAAAAGTTTGTATGGAGAGTGAGGGGTTTTTGACATTCAGTTATATTTTTTTTCAATATCATTCTAATAATAACAATAACAATATTATTCATTGAATTTAGAATGATATTCGATATTGTAAATTAATTGTTTTATAGTTTGACTTCGTGTTTATTTATTTATCAGTATTATTTGATTACTAAACATACTACAGTTATATATATATTTAGTAGTTACATGTTGAATTTTTTTTTCTGTATTATTGCTACAATTATAATTGAAGTGTTATTTATTGTCAGTGGTTTTGTTTCAACATTTATTTGCTTTTAAATTTTGTTTTTACAAAAAAATGATTTTGAGACAAAAGTGGCTGTTTAGGTTAATCTTTTTTGTTTTTAGTAAACTTTTTTTTTTTTTTTTTAATTTCAAAATTTTTTACACTTTTAAGATCTTATTGTATTTTGAGAATATGTTACAATAAACCCCTCAACTATGGTTGTTTTACACTTTTCCACTTATGTTTAAAAACTCGGATTAAAATTCTCTGTTTTAAATCTCCATTCCATTAAGTGTTGTGATTTTTATAGATCTCTATTTTTAGTGTGTTTGGTTTAAGTTTTCTGAATTAAGTTTTTTGAAAATTAAGTTTTTTGTTTTTCGTGTTTTTTTATTTTTAGTGAATATTTTTAAAATTTTAAGTATTTTTTTTACTTTTTTAAATGTACTTTACTTAGATGTATCTAAAAAATAAAAAATTCGTGAAAAAATATTTTAAAAAATTAACAGATACATAAAAATACGAAAAACATACTAAATTTTCATTTTTTTTTATATATTTTTGTTATTTATTGAATTTTTAAATAAAAATTTCACAAAGAATATAATTTTTATGTGTATTTATGTTAAGTGTGTCTAAAAATTTAAAAAAAAAATTTGCTCAAATATTAAAAAAATTCAATAAAAACAAACAAATACAGTAAATAAGAAAGTAGAATTTTCTAAAAACTGTTTTCAAAAAGACGAAACCAAACAATACTACTTTTTTAAATTGATTAAGAAAACACAAACACAAAAACTGTGGAGGGAAGAATTCAACAATGACACCTCCGTTGGATATACAGAAGACTAAAATCTGAGCATTTCCATTAGAGCCTAGACCAAAAAATGAACATTAAGCGCTGCCTTTTCCATTGCTTTTTAATAATGTTGCTTCCTTTGAGTTGAAGTGGTTCTAGTCAAATTAATCAAACACATAACTTTATCAGATGTCTTCCCAAAAAGAGTATATGTTAAAATCATACTTATCCATTTTTTTTCAAACTATACCCTTTTTCTTTTCTTTTTCCTCCCACCAAAACCAACCAAAGTGAAGAAAAAGTTTCAAACTTTCCCTAATCTTCCTTTCATTTCCCTCCTACCAAACACATCATCAGTATATGTACAAAAATTGCAACATACACAATCGCACACACAGTATGCAAAATGGGAAAAGAATATGATACGAAGCTGACTTAGAGAATATTTCTTCCATCACCATTCATATGGCAGGATTTTAATACTAAAACAACAAGGCGGCCAATGCTTGGAGCATTACCTACCCAAACATAAATTACATGAAAAATGTTGACAATAATAGTACATTAGCATAATAATATTAACCTGTGAAAGTAAACTATAAATATTTGTTGTACTCAGAAGAACTAACCAATGCGTCTTTTGGTGCAAATTCAAAGATCAAAAAACTGTGTCTGGCTTGTGTGCATATCCACTAGAACTGAGTCTAATTAAGCTTTTCAGCTGGATAAATCCCATGTACTCTACCTCCATTTCGCTCCTTCCTTGATGTGAACTCCATGCCATTTGTCTTTTGAACATAACTAGATTGCTTGCGATCGTCACCTGTCTTCTCTCGGCCATTTTTGCTCCTGAAGAGGAAGTGGGAACATCAACACCACAGAAATGGGAAGGTAAAGCTGATATATATATACCATTTTGGCAAAGCTTACAAGTTTTTTTTTTAAAATTTTTTTATTTATGGATTATAACTTTAAAAAGGCTGTTTCTGGGAACTTTGTGTTCCACTCAATTAGCTTAATCAATTATTTTTAGAGAAAAAGCTGGCTTTTTTAAGGCTACCAAATAGATGCTTTTTTTAGATTGCAATTTTCAGCTTTTATGTGTTGGACAAGAATGTCCATAAAAGTGTTTTTTTGGATAATCTAAATAAATATACTTTTGATTTTTTTATGAAAATATGTGCAAACTAGTAGAAAGATGATGTGACCTAAATAAGATTAAAAAAATATGTTAAAAAGTAGAATATGCCAAACAACCCCTTGGGACATTTACACATCGAAAAATTACTTCACAACTTATTTATCGAGAATGTTACTAATAGCACCCCACTTTTCTTTTGGACCTCCACCCCTTCATAATTTTTTTAATTACAATTTTATCCTACCATAAATTTCCAATTGTATCCTCATCCCTCACCTCCCAAACCCTAACCTTATCCCCAACCCAGCCACTACCCACCACCACTAGCTCCGGTCACCACACCCAGCTCCAGCCCCCTTGACAAAGAGAGAAATTGCACAAGCAAGCAAGCAAGTGCGCACACGAGAGAGAGAGAGAGAAAGATTTTGGGGGGGGGGGGGGGCGCTGGGAAGGTGCTGAGGAAGGAGTCCAATGAAAGTTGGTGGGAGTTATTAGCTGCACTCTTAAACAAACATGTTCAACTTTTTCCACAACTTAAAGCAAAAGCTACACCAAACAATGTTACAACTTATTCAAAGCTTTTTAAGCCCACAACCTAAAAAGTCAATCTAAAAAGCTAATTTTAAGTATTGACAAACAGACAAATAAGAAAACAGAGTTTTAAAAATAGAACCAGTTACTGCAAAAGATAGGTATTATTAAGACTATACACAGGTGATCCTTATAAGCGTACACACCTGAGATGAAGCAAGAGACACAATATACCAAAAAGAGTAGTGCCTTCAACAACTGTCCTCAGCAGTGGCTTTCTGTGAGGCTTGCCATGTGGGACCCTCGCACTTCTATATTTCCTCCCACCTGAATGTTCTGCCACATTATCCACAAATTCACGCTTACTTTCATCCTATCAGATCAGACATGACAAATTGAAAGGAATCAATCCCGACCCGACAAAAATAAACCAAATTGATGCATGTTTGAAGTTAAAGAGTCCAGTGAGAGACAAACCAAAACATTAAAAGAATAAAGTTCCCCTGAGATTCTCACCTCATTTATATATTCTGAATTAAGAAGATCCTCATTCCGATCTATAAATGCTTGATGATGCTCATTGAGTTTTGTTTCACAAACTAAATCGTCCACAGAATTTTCATACTCAGCGCTTCCCTGAAATTCATACCCTCTTGTCGAACTACTATCCATGCTGTCAGCCTCACAATTCTGCGAGTCAATCAATTCAGTTTTGGCAGTTGTCAAATCATCTGCATTGGATTGATCATCAAAATCCAAGTTCAATGCGCGATCTAATACAGAGCTGAAGCTGTTTGAGGAGGAGGATACTTCCACATCTTCAAAATTATCAGAAGATCTCCTTCCAGATCCATTCTGAAAAGTCCTTCCAGTTGAGTTAGATCCATGAGAATCAGTACCCATTAATATATTAAACATGCTGTCTTCACCATCAAATAGAAAAGGATATTTGTTATCAGTGCCAAAAACATCCAAATCTGGAAATGTCAACTGATTGGATATGTCATCCAAAGAATCCCCTACAATGGAAGCATCATTTCCAATACCAGAATCAACATCAACGACATCCAGTCGAGCCATGTCATGAACATTTCTTCCTTCATTGTTTAAATGTGAAGCCCTAGCACATAATATCTTTTGAGAATTATCACATGGTTCGGCTGAGCGAGGTGAATTGTGTTGACCTTGTTCATATTCTTCTTTTTCTTGGTCTTGGAAATCTTCTTGTGATACACTACGTGCTGAAGCATACTTCTTTACCACTGAAGATACTCCGGGTGAAGAATTTTCTTCATCTGAATTGCTCAGCAAAGCAGTATCATGAGAATAGTTTGTTGATGAGCTATAAGACGGCCCTTCCATATAAATGCTTTCTGAATCATCAGATGCTTCAAAATAAGAATCATGGTTTCTAAAGGCTGAAACTTGATTTTTCTGCAGCAAAAACAACAATAAATATATCAGCCAGTCAGATTAATAAACAGAAGTTTCAAGAAGTATAAATTGACTACTAGAACTCACCAACTATAATTTAATTTTAATCAAGAAATACACAATATTGGCTTACCTGCCTAACTTTTGAAGCTGAATTTTTACATGGATTGTCATTAGCAGAACTTTTGAAGCTGCACTGTGACAGTTCCAAGCATCTACGGAGGCATCCCACCAAGTTGGTGGGCATGGCTACCGCATAGGTCACAATATCAAAATCGGGTACCTACAACATGCATAGTTTGCAATTACTCTTAGCATAATTAATAGCTATTCTATGAACTTCCACTGAAATAAAAATGCATGTATGTGTGTTCTTTCTTACATTCAATTGCTTAGACCTGGCTCTCTTTGAGAGGGAGCGTATACACATACAAACTTTTCGGGTATCTCTTTTCTCAACAACGTCAGGCGGGGAGAAGAGATCAATGCCATTCAATCCCAAAATTTTGCATATCTACAAAAAACCAAGAAAAAGAGTTGCAGTTAGAACCATACACAATGCATTTAGTCGGATATTAGATCCAATTATTGGAGAGACAATATCAAAACTTGTTTAATAATTCATTCATGGATTATCAACTCAAGCAACAGGATTCACTAGTTGTAAAAATTTTACAACAGCAAAGAAATTCAGTGAGCAAGCTCTTTCAGTCACACCACGAAGCAGAATCAGTTACATGATATTCGAATATTTATCATATAAAAACAGCTATTTCAAAGTGACAAAACATTCATACTCGGCTACAAAAGTCTTGATTTAGTTGTCATGAGAAAGCAACTTGTATTTGTTAAGTCACCAATTGTCTCAAAAGCTTCAACTGTCAGGGAATGAGCTCAACAAAATATATCAAGCTCTCCAATACCCTCCCTTACATGCAACCCCGTCTTGTATGAAGAGATGCAAACATCCATGCATATAGAAAAGAAAGAATGTAAATAGGGGCCAAATGCAACTGGAAAGGCTTGAAACCAAGGCCTCCCCCAACTTGAGTTCCGATACCATGTTAAGCCACCAATTGTCCCAAAAGTTTATGCCATTAAGAAATGGGCCCAACAAAGTATATCAAGCTCTCCAACAATATTAATTTCTTCTTTGTTCTCAAAAATCAGAATGCTTCAATTAATTTTGTTCTTATGACAGATAAGAGAGTGTATCCAATGCAACAAATAACACAAACATGCTAAATAGGTTCAAAGCAGATATTCCAAACCGGCATTTAGTAAATCAAAATGTTGAAATCTCATTTCAGCATGACTATCTAACTCAAATGAACATTAAATTACAAATTCAGAATTCAGAAACTTATGCTAAATGAATTTAAAAATTTATCTATCTGGTATTCTCTCATTGACCCATGTTCAATAGAAATTTGACCTCTAATCTTAGAGATTATTGTGTCTCTGTCAAGATAAAGCAATGGAAGGTTATTCAAGGCCATTATGAGGGCTAATTAGTATTAACATTGTATGCAAGCAATTACTATAAAAAAATCACTCATATAAAGAATAGTGCAACTGAATTCTACAATATATTGAACAATCACAAAAAAAGGAGGAACAGAGTGAAATGTACCTTCAAAAATGAGTCAACATTAGAATATGGCCTATATCTCCCACTGCTCTTCCTAGAACCAACTGGTTTATATTTATGACCTTTGACATGCCTTAGTTCCTTGCACTTTGCCAACAACATCGTCCATACGCTTTTAGACACTTCAAACCTTTAAAATCAATCAAAAATAGTTATATAAAAATTAAAAACAACAACAATGAAAGATACTTTCATTTTTTTATAAAAATTTGTCCAACATACTTTCCCATATGTGGAGATCATTTTGTATTACGAATCTAACTTTTCTAGCCAAAAGGAAAAAGAAAATAGAAATGGCATATTACTCATATTTGGTTTTCAATAGAAACATTGCATCTAGATTTTTCAAAAGGTAGGGCGTACTCAAAACCAGTCCAGATAATATTATCAAAACACGACAAAAAGACTATTGTGGTAGATATTATTCAACACATCAAAACACAGCATAAATGCAGGGCATTAGGTAATATGCTTCTCCTAAATATAGTAACATGTGTCAAGAATAGGAACACTGTTTGATCCTATAGGATAGCCGATAATGCACAGACACTATAAGAGATGGAAGCATGCACATCTAGTAGCTATGCAGTGTCACAATACATAAGAGAAAAGAACATACAGCAGTTCCCCATCAGCCAGTAAATCAGAAATTGCCAGCTGGTCATCCAATTGCTTGAGCAGGACTTCTCCAAGCCATATTCTTGTTTGAGTCTGAATGATTGGGAGAGAGAAAAATCAGGCTTGCACAAATAAAATGAGAGAACCAATACAATTACAATCATTGACTTTGTAAATTTGTTTCGCCTCGAGCCTTGAAAAACTAAGTACTCAGAACTGGTTTCTAATGAAAATAATATTCAAGGTCATAAGGGATGTCCATCAGGAAACAAATTTACCATTTAATAATTAATCCACTAATAAGGAAATGAGAAAAGTCCAGACAAATAAGTCTTTAGCTTAGCTTTGATTGCCTCTTATAGTTTCATTGTTTCCTCATCCAAGCATTCTTGTCAGTTGTGAATTATAAGAAGAAAATTCAATTTCTGCTTATCTTTCTCATTGACAAGCTAGTGGGTACCCACACCAACGTATAGGTGTAACTCACATTCCTTTAATTTTTTTACATTCCAAACCAAACATATGTCAAATAGTACAATACAGTTTTGACTAACTCTTAACTTCTTTGGTGTAAATTGAATTTCAATTTGCAATTTTCATGGACAACATGAATTAGAAGATCTTTTGCTTCCAAGGCTTTACTCCAGTAGAAAGCATAAGAGGTAGAATTTATCATAGATGTTTTCAGTGTCAAGTCCAAAATAGATGCAATATGCCCATCAGAGGCAAATATAATTTCAGAATATGAAGAGACAGCAAGAAGGGCAACCCACTTTATGGACCAAATTGACTAACTCAAGTCACTGAGGTCCAACAGCAAACAAGAGTAGAGCGGAGATGTCACTGTAAAGACTCAAATAAATAAATAACTCCCCTGATCCTATTATTAAAATTTAAAATAAAATAAAATAAAAATCAATTGGTTGTGGCTCATAAATTTGGGTAGGGATTTGAAAAAGAAAAGGAAAAAGGTGAGGGAAATGTGAATGGAATCGATACTAAATTTTTTACACCAAGGATCCTCTAGAGTATTTTTTTTCCTAAAGTTTCCTAAAGTGGTGTATTGTGTGATTGAGATTTAATGTTGAAAAATTGATGTGACTTGTCATTTAATCTCAACCACACAATTCACCACTCTAGGAAACTTTAGGAAAAAAAAACTCTAGAGGATCCTTGCTCAATTTTTTCTCCATTTCCCTTATCTTTCCAAATCACCATCCAACTCCATAATCAAAAAACATAGTGTAAGGATGAACGTGTAATGGGCAGAGGGATACATTTGGATGGACAGACAGAACTGGGGATGTAAGAAGTGATGGCCACAGTGCAAGACTTCTCTTGGCAACTGAGCTAGGTTTGAAAAAATTGAAAATTTGAGGGGGCTTGTCAACAAATTATTTCTAGCATGATTAACAAGATCTCTATGCATTTGGATTGGGAGGTTATCATGGAAGATGTGAAGAATTGGCAGCAATCTTTTTCTATCTGTAAATGGTTTTATGTTTGTTGGGTGAGCAAGTTGCTCATTTCTTAGCTAAGAGGTCTCTGGGGGGTTCTGGTTCTTGTAAGAAGTTGCTAGACCTCTGGGTGAGCAATATTTGATATTTTCTCCATAAAATGGATTATGGAGCTTATGATTTTGATATAAACTACTACTACAATCCTTTCATCAAATTTTCATCAAAACCCTTTTAAAAATTCTCCTCTTATCCCAAATTTCACTTTTCATCAAATTTGATTGGGGAAAAAAAAAAATCTCCAATGCTTCATCTTTTTAAATTTTCATCTAATTCAAATTTGATGAAAAAAATGACTATCCCTTGATTTGATAAGCATTTGATGAAATGATTGGAGATGATTTTTTAAGTAAAGGATTAGAGATGCTCTATTCTAAGCACAAGGGCCCAATAGTAGAGGCTATGTGCATATTTCAATATTTCCTTTTGATTGGCCATCGAATCATTCAAATCCCCCCCGTATACCAAAATGAATGAACACAAACACTCTTTTATCTGTTTAATTTGAAATTTGAAATTCATTTATTTTAAAATTCCTGTAACTTGCAAGAAATTAAATAAGTCAACACTGCAACTCTAATACTCCATTAAACCACAGATAAATCATCACCTAATTGTTTCCATAGCTTGGATTTAAGAATCTTCCAACTTGGCTATCCTAACAAACCAAAATTGCTAAGTTGACTTCTTTTTTCTTCTTTTTTTATCATTTGAAATACAGACCACACACTTGAAATTTACAACCAAAAAAAAAAAAAACTAGATTGCCATGAGCAAAAGCATATTATATATATATATACAGAGAGAGAGAGAGAAAGAGAGGACCTGCAAGAAGACGTCGTCAAGCTCGCGAAAGCTGGATTCAGCAGAAGAAGAAGATGAAGAGGAGGAGGGAGAATCGGAGTTGATCCGACTCCGACCCATGAATACTTCACTGCCCCAAAAGGCAGTGTGTCGATCGCTTTATGAATTCCCGCTCAAAATGGCAAAACAAAAAGCAGAAAATCTACCATCACTACATACATACATACATACATGTATATGTTGTTGTTTTTTTTGGCAGTAGTATTTGTGGAGCTGTTTTATAGATTTGGTTTCAATTTTTGAAATCTCCGCCAAATTTTGAAAAACAAAAATAATAAATTGTGGTTTTATATTTGTAGTTTTTGTTTTTTTTTTTGTATTTGTTGGGTTGTAAGTAGGATTATGCAAAACACTGCATAATCGGTTAAAATCTCACCTATCCGTATTAATTTGTACGAGGTTTATTGTGATTTAAATTTTAAAATTTATAATCTATTTCGAAATCACTATGTTATATTATAATTAATACATATATATTTTTTAATCTATAATAAAATATTAAAGAAAAAAATAAGCGTGAAAGAAAACTAATGTGTAAAATTTATTATAAATTAATAATTATATATATGAAAAATATTATGTAAAATTAATTTATATTATATAAATAAAAAATATTATATAAAATAGTATTATATATTTTGAAAGACTTAGTAATTGATTTTAATATTTTTTAATCTGTCAATTCATTTAAAATTACTCAAATTACAATATATCAATCTGTCAATTTATTAATCTGCCATTTACTTTATAACTTTACCCTCAAACAAACTATTGGGACTATATCACCCAACCCTTTAATTATGAGTATGAATGAAATGCATTTTTATAAAGAGTGATGAAAAAGACAAAAAAAAATATAGAGGGTGAAGTGTCTTTTGTCCACCGGGATTGTCTCTAGTCGGTGTGCATGTGACTTTCTACTTTGACCCGCCCATTCTCCTATTTTTAAAATTTAAAATTTGTGATATATTTGTAAGTGCTTTCGCCCGGTTTTATTGCCAATATATTTTTGGAGAAATTATAAAATAAAAAAAAATTTCTCAATGATTTAAAAATAAATGATTGATATAAATATAATCTGATTAAATAAGTATTAATATTCAATCAATATAATTTTTTTATAAGAATGCAGTACTCAATGAGTCATGCACATTAAACAATTCAGATCATGAATATGAATTTCGTAATGGACCCAACAATGCCCAACAACACCCTCTAATTGAGAAATCTAATTGAAAATGTCTCCTTTTTATCATATAATTAAAAAAGTCATTACTAAATGCATTAATTTTTTTATCTCATAATAAAGTTAGAAAAATAATAAATTAATAAAAAAGTCAAAACTCTAAATCACGCATATAAGCCCTGGTTTGCCTATTACTTTGGGACTAAAAAAGCACAAAATGACAAAATATACTAAGTAAGCTAATAAAAAATAATGTCACATTCAACCCATAATCATTACACTTTTTCTCTTACAAAAGTCAAAAAAATCAAAAAATCTAAACCAAACGAGACTAAAAAAGTCTCAACACAAAAAAATTGGTTATATTAGCCAATGCCAAACGAAGCTTAAGTGTTTGAATGTCTATAATAAGTAAACAACAATGATTGAGACCCCCATTTTTTGGAGACCCCTACAACCCCCTTTCGATCTCAATCATTAATGGTGGGCTCCATACATACATGAGTAAGTTCCACACATACATTAATGGTTGAGATTCAAGGAGGTTGTGGAGATCTCCAAAAAAATATGGGTCTCAAGCATTTTTTATAAACAAATTTAAGAAGTCACTAAAAATTTACTCAGCCGTTAAAGGTCTAAAAAATAGTTAATATATGTACAAATTGACCCAAAATAGGTTTAAAAAATAAAAAAAAATAAGTCGATCTAAAATTAAAAACTCAAAAAATTAATTTTGAAAATTTCAAACCATAGAGAGTGAAAATTTGTTGACACAACCTTTTAAATTACTAAAAAAAAAAAAAATCAATCAATTTATAACTGGTATACAAAAGGAGTATAAAATAAAGAATAACTTCTCTCCAGTCCGATCGGACTGAAGCATATTATTGGGCTCTGTGGACCTACCATAAAACTCACATTGATAATCTGAACTGTTCAATATGTAGTCTTCATTGAGTACTTTGATTTGATCAAGTGATTATTGATATTCGATCAATGTGATTTTTTACAGGGATAAAGTAGTCCACGAATCCAACGTACTGACGGTTCAGATTATTGATGTGAACTCTGTATTGGGCCCACAAATACCCAACAACATGCTCAAATTAGAAAACCTAATTGCAGAAAAGCCTAAACCTATAAAAATATACTAAAGAGCCGTTTGCTTTTCTTTATGCATATATGAACGAAAAAAAGTTACTACTTGTATGAAGCCTAACCTTATAAGTGGGCAGTTTGTCAACGAATTAGAGTGTCTTGTTATATTTTTATCTATTTGTACAACCACTGGGTTGTCAAATAGAGTTGATTGAGAGACAATGCAATCGATTGCTTGGTTATGAAATCTGAAATAGAGTGGGTAACAAAGAATTAAGATGTTACGATAATTCAGAATAATGAATCAGCTCAAAAAAATAAATAAATAAATAAAATCGAGGGTACTCAACCCATTATTAGTGGTTTTAACAGAATCCCCCACTCAAATTGATTGTGGGTTTGTACTGTTTAGGTAATACCTTTGAGTGGTGTAAGACCCTTTTCAATCAGTTGACGATATTTATGGTATTATTATGAATGATAATGCATATTATAATACAAGTAGCATAATACAAATAATATAATTAGACATGAGTCATAAGTCTAAAACAGAGAACTGGACAATTTCACAAAATACAATACGTAATGTAAAGATATTCAGAAAAGTCGAACCTTTTGGGGAAGAAAGCTCTCCGAATCATTCAAAGTTTTTAATAGTAGATTGTAATATTTCAAGTATTTGGTTGTTTTAAGGTATTTGATATTTGAAAGTGTTTGAATTTTGAAAAATGTCTATAGTTATTGGTGATTTTGTTGATATTTAGAGCTCATTTGAGATGTGAGTTGGCTTTTCGAATTTTTGACTATTTTAATTTGGGATTAAAAAGTCTCATTTGGGATAAATTTTTTTGACTTTTGTGAAAGAAAAAATGAAATGATTATGGGTTAAATATAACATTTTATCTTATTTGACTAAAATAACCTATTTTGTCTCATGTAGATATTTTAGCCCTAAGAAGCATGCCAAACGAACCCTTAATGAATTTGAGAATGTATTTTCAAAATATGTAAAAAGTAAAAAAATATAATAATTTTTCACGCATAATAGTAGTAGATAGTGGATAAATTGTGAATATGACATTCATAAAAGATATCATTTAAAAGACAACGTATTTGGCACGTAAAAGGCACCTTTTTTATTAAAATATTTATAATTTTTTTATTCTTTTAAACTTTTAATTTTTTATGTAGATATCTATTTTTTTATAAAATTGATTTTAAAATGAGATTTTTATTGATAAATCTTATTTAAGAGTGTTCTAACCCAATAAGTCCAAGAAGGAAATTTATAATCTAGTTAGTTCCATATGTTTGTACTTTTATTCCATGAGATCTTTTTTTTCTAATTTTATATTTTTTTGGGACTATTATACCCTTATATATTTTGTTGATACGTAATATAAACAAAAAAAGAGAAATACATGTCTCTGTTTTATTTGTTAGTGTTATTCACGTTGATGGATCTAATTCAGTTAATCAATGTCGATTGTTTATGGAAGGATGGTACTTACCTTTGGTCCTCATTGTGGGTGGGATATGTAAATCGACGGCCGGTGAAAACCTAGGAAGAACAAACCTCAATCCTTTTGATGTAAACCTTCGCAGTGGTGCGTTGATGTGAAATAGCAATGGGCGGCAATGGTTAGCGGTGGTGGACGACGGTGGTGAGGCGATGTGAAATCTAGGATTACGATTTGGGAATTTTTTGGTGCCAACGATGAGTTTTTTGGGGGGAATGAATGTGTTGTGGAGTGAAGATATAGAATAAGAACGGTTGAGTTTTCAGAATGGAGTATGCGCGGGAGAAATAGAAGGAGGATATTTTGGTCTTACTACACTAAATGGGACCTGATGGAATAATCAAAAATGATTTGGGTTTTATGGTATAAAAGTCTTAGAAATGGGATTTATGAATAAAGCTCCTTTTTAAAATCTTCTTGTGAGAGCATCCACATTAGTCCCATCAAAATAGCAAAAAGGTAAGATATAGTTAGAAAGTCATAATCTGCTTGCTCCATCAATCTCAACAAATTATTTTTAAATTAACTTTTGGTTGAATTTGTTATAGTACCTGTTGGCTACATATTTTGTAAAAGCCAGTTACGATTCGACACGTGCAAAGCAAGGGTAATATAGGGAGGCTGCTTAAGTCTTCGATCCTGATCGTACACGTGCCAGTGAAAATTGGTTCTCACATGATCTGAGTAGCACTGGATCAGTAAAGAGATACAAGGTGACGTGGCTTCAACGGTTACTCATATTCAAATTCAAATACAAGAGGGAAGCTTAACTGCAAGTGATGGCGTAGTGGAATTACTTCTAAGGCAGCATGATCAACAATCATGGAGGAACAGTTCGACGGTTTGAAGTGCAGTTCGAAGGTCATCCTTGACGAGTATAAATAGCAGGGAAGCCCTCAGAAAAAGCCCCCAGACTCAGATCATACAAACCAGTCTTTACTTCATATTTTCTTTTCCAGTTTTACATTTCCTGTACTCTAAATACCTGCACTTTAAATACCTGCACTTTAAATACATGTTCTTTAAATACCCGCACTGCACTTCGATTCATAGGAGTAGTTTCAAGTAGATTCAAGTAGGCTGTTGCTGTAAACCTCTTCGAGGCTGAGTTTGGACCATTGTAAGTGTTCATTTTTATGAAATGCTTCGATTGTTCTTCATATTAAACTGTTATTTCTCTTAATTTCTCCTAAGTCAAGCCACCAGTAAAAGTCCTCTTCATTGAGGCTGAAAGAACTACAACACAATCGTCTGATAATTGGTTGGCAATTATAATTTCTGTAAGGACTGATTGATCCTTACTGGTACGCTCGCATTTACTAAAATACCCTTCGAAAGCCAAAAAAGCCAACATATATTTTTGGCACGCCCGGTGGGACTTAATTTAAAATGGCTAGAAGAAGACGACAAGGAGAAAATGAACGTCTGGAAGAAGGCGTAGAAGGAGAGGTAGAAATACCTAATGCAGAGGATAATGTGGTAACACATCCTGTGGAAACTCCCATGTTATCAGAACCTATGGTCGAACAGACCAGTACTTCTAGACAAGAACCATATGTTCATAATATTGGACGAAACCAAGGAATTGAACCATCCACCGTTCCATCTACTCAGCCAACAAATCCATGGGATGGCTTAGTAGATGCTATGGGACAACAATTAATGAACACAATGGAAAGGTGGGCAACATCCTTTTTGGATCGAATGAATAACCACCAACCAACAAATACAAGACACACAGAGGAAATTTTAAATGTCCCTCAGCAAAGATTGGCTAGAGAAAAACAGCCTATGCAAGTTAATGGACAATCTAATGGTCAGACTAGTACTCAGAACTATGAAAGACCATCGCCTCAGTCTTGGTATGAACCCATTTCGAGGCCTGTAGTAGGCCAAAATGCCTCAATACTCAACAATGAAGCCACACAAGTTGGTGGATCTGGCCAAGTACAAGAAACTGGCATAAGAATGATGGCAAATCCTATGTTCGAAGCCATACCTGGCACTAGGGGGTATAATAATCCCTTATTCGAATTTATACCCGGGGGGTTGGAAGGTTTTCCCACAAATGGAAGGGACACAACACCTGTTCCAGCACCTTTCACAGGTCCTTTCGCAGGACAGGCTCAAAGGGGTTACCCATACCCCCAACAGCAACCTGCACCACAGGGGCAACCAGTCCCAAATGCACCACTTTATGGACTAAGAGGACCACAGGCGCAAGTTTGTCCACCAAACCCTGTGTTTGTCCCTCCAGTAGTAGTTCAGCAAGCACAAAATATGGTCCCTAGGGACCAAATTGCTGATATTGTTAGGGAGATGTGTGGACCGATGGCTCGGGGGGTCCAGACTCCTGTATACAGAAAACCATACCCAAAATGGGTAGATAGGGTACATGAATACCCAAGAGGATTCAGAATACCAGATTTTACCCTATTCTATGGAACTGGAAATCAATCAACAGTAGAGCACATTGCCAGATTCGCTGCTCAATGTGGTGAATTCACTAATCATGATTACATGAAACTGAGATTATTTCCAAATTCTCTAACTGGGGGAGCATTTGTATGGTATATCAACCTTACACCTGGCTCTATTCAAACTTGGCAACAAATGGAAGAGGCATTTCATGCCCAATTCTTCCGATCGGAGCCAGAGGTGTCCATGGCAGACTTGGCAAGATTGAGTCAAAGGCCTGAAGAAAAGGCTACTCAGTTTATTGCCATATTTAAAAGGGCTCGAAATAAATGTAGGGTCATCCTTCCAGAGCCAGAATTTGTAAGATTGGCTCAAAACGGTTTAGAGTTCAGGCTTCGAAAGAAATTTGACTCAACTGAATTCAGGGATTTGGTCGAATTAACCTATAAGGTGTCTCGATATGAAGCATTACTAGAGGAGGAACAAGATCGAAATAATGCTTCGTATAAGACGTATTATAGGGATCCCAATTATGAGATTGATGCAGCAGAGATTGTAGGCAAAGAACCTGTAATCTGTGAAGCATTAATTCATAAGGATACAACCATCGACCAGCAGTTTAAAAAGAAAGACTTTCACAGAAAGTACTCTTTCGATTTAACAAAAGCAGATGACATTTTTGATCATTTGCTTGCAGCCAATTTCCTTAAGTTACCAAAAGGAGTAAAACTGCCATCTCCAGATGAACTTAAAGGAAAAGTATACTGTAAATGGCATAATTCTTGGTCTCACTCGACTAAAAACTGCATTGTTTTTCGAGACAGGATCCAAGAGCAAATTCGGAAAGGAAGTTTGAAGTTCCCAGCCAAAACAGAAAAAGCCATGGGGATTGACAGTAACACGTTTCCAGAAGTTGGAGAAAGCGCGGCTAATGTGGTTGTACCAAACTTTCAGAATCTATCTCTGCAGGAATTGGAAGAGGTCAATGTGCAAATGCATATTGCCAACCAGACAACTGCCAAGAAGGAGACTGGAAACCCACCAACTATTGGGCAAGGTTTCTCACGTCAGAGGGAACACTCTGATGAAGAAGCACTGGATGATGATTCCCTGGAAGCAGCTGTAGTGCAGAGGATGTGTCCCAGATGCAGACTGAGTTACAAATGGTTGAAGGGGCTTCCAATTGATGGGAAGCAATACTATAGGGATGTTCAGAGACGTCCTAAATCAACCAATGCTTACAACAAAAGGCCGTATCCGGCTAGTGATAGGCAGCGACCATTAGGGGTTGAGCCTGCAGTAGACAGAATGCATGCTAAAGGCAAGAGGCCCTTGTATGAGTCTAGGCCACCTAACTACTACAGAATGGAGAGCTGTCATTCTGAAAGAAGATTGGAGAGGAGTTCAGGTTATGGGACTAAAGCCAGAGATTGACCCCCTAGACCAACCTCACGCAGAACAGAAAGTGACCACCTCCATCGAAGGCCAGAATCAGGCCCGAAACATGAGACCAGAACCAAATACTTACTTCCACAGCCAGTTTCGAAGATGGCTTCGAAGGTAGAAAAGGGCGATTCAACATCTGAGTCAGTAAGCTCTTGGGTGCCTGGAGTTCCAGACTGGTTTGTAATGCAAAACAAACCTAGGGAAGTGCCTGCCAGGAGAGATGTTGGAATCCCAGGCAGGATGGTCAAGCCTTCTTTGGTGGCTCCGAACAACTGGGTATTGCTAAAACACCCAAAGACAAAGGAACCAGATATGGTTCCAGTCATTTCCAGATCACAAAGGAGAAAGATTCAACGCAAGTACACCCAGTACCAGCAAGATTTGAAAGAAAGTGGAGAGAGTTCCTCACTGGTCAAGACAGAAGGAAAGAAGACTTCGAAGTCAGGCCATACTCCAAAACCGACTCTACAAAGCAAAGTGGTTTGTGGCAGAGAACAGTTGGCCCAGGTTCATTATGAACTAAAGGCCAGAGAGAAGTCTAGTTTGGCAAGGTTGGAGAAGGCCCTGATGGAAAGTGATAGCGAAACGGAAGAAGAGATTGGCATGAGCCAAAAGAAGGAAATGGCAGAAGAAGAAATGTTCGAAGCCTTCATGGCTGAACAAACATTTCTGACTGAAGAGCCAATTGAGAAAGATCCTTCGAAGGGATCAGTTAACAATGAAATGCCAGAGTGCAGCATGGAAGATACTGCTGAAGTCACTGGGCAAGGTAGCCAAGGGGGAGAGAAGGTACAGCCAGTCATCCAATTTGGCTCATTTCCTCCAGTATCAGTCAATATGGTACACATACTGCCTCATGAGTTTCAGGCTGAAGATGAGGACCAAGGTGACCAAGACATGGATCCTATTCCTGTCTCTAGTGAAGAGTCACAAGTAAGTATGGTACAGGATGACCCTGGAATGGCTACTCCAATGGAAACTGAATGCGAGAGCGAGGAAGAGGTGAGCATCAACCTCTCATATCCTTTTGAATATCCCTCGAATTCTATGACACAACATGTCAAGCCTTTGTACATCAAGGCTTTTTTCGATGGGATACAACTGAACAGAGTCCTGATAGACAATGGGGCAGCAGTGAACTTATTACCGAAATCTTCTTTGAAGAAACTAGGGAAAAAGAATCCCAGGTTGATCCCAACCAGCACAACCATCGCTGGCTTTGCTGGAGACAAACAGATGGCTCAGGGGATTTTACCCATTAACTTGAGTGTTGGAACCAGGGACTGTATGACAGCATTCTTTGTAATCGACAGTAATGCTAAATACAATGCCTTACTTGGGAGAGACTGGATCCACACTAACAAATGTGTGCCTTCCTCTTTGCATCAGAAAATCATGATGGCTTTGGGCAATGGAGAGACAGAGGAGATCGATGCAGATCCTCAACCCTTCATAGCCTGTGCAGACTTTGCAGAGGCCAAGTTGTATATTGAGGGAGTAACACCGCTCAGTATACTGAGGAAAGCTGATGGCTCAGCCGAAGTGACGGCTGATGAGGAAGTGACACACCTGAAGCACTTGGTTCAAGAGAGTGCTAATGAAGAGATTGTCGTTAAGGATGACAATAATGCCTGGTTGTAGGCAAAAGGATGAAGAACAAGAAGCCAAGTCTTTGGCTCTGGTTAAATTCTCACCATTGGACGTAAAAGCAATAGTCCAGAAAGTACAAGAGCAAGAAAGAGAAGCCATGATAATTGGCTGTAAACAGGAGCAGCAACAGGTCAGAATTTTGACCCTTGGGAAATACTGTGCATTGGACATTGAGACAAAGGTCCAGGAGATACAGGAGAAGGATGCCTTATGGACAGATTTTGTCTATGAGGAGGAGGGTAAAGATGTTGAACTAAAGAACCTAAAAGCAGAACAAGGTAAGAAGATTGCCTCGAAGGTAGAAGAAACTAAAGAAGAAGTTTCAATAAGTTCTCAGACACAAGACCCCTTAGAAAAAGTAAATTTAAGGGAGGGTTCTATACAACAGCCCACTTATATAAGTGCTTGCTTGAATGTTCTGGACAGAGACCAGTTGTTGGTTGTTCTGAAGAAATACAAAGATTGCTTTGCATGGTCCTACAATGAACTACCAGGATTGGATAGGTCATTAGTGGAACATAGGCTCCCTATGAAGCCTAATTTCAAGCCATACAAGCAGAAACCAAGAAGAATGAGTCCAGAAGTAATTCAGAAAGTTAAAGAAGAGATTCTTAGACTACTCAAGGCAGGCTTTATTAGGACAGCCAGGTGTGTAGAATGGCTATCTAATATTGTGCCTGTAGTCAAGAAGAATGGTAAAATGAGGGTATGCATTGACTTCAGAAACTTGAATCTAGCAACTCCAAAAGATGAGTACCCTATGCCTATAGTGGATCTGTTGGTAGACAGTTCAGCAGGGCATCAGGTTTTATCAATGATGGATGGACACTCTGGTTATAACCAAATCTGCATTGCAGAGGAGGACATCCATAAGACAGCATTCAGATGTCCTGGAAATATTGGCACCTTCGAATGGGTTAAAATGCCATTCGGCTTGAAGAATGCTGGGGCTACATATCAGAGGGCTATGAACACCATCTTTCATGATCTCATTGGAGGGTATCTAGAGTGTTATATTGATGACATTGTAGTGAAATCCCAGTCCATGGAGGAGCATCTGTTTCATTTAGAAGCAGCCTTTGAAAGGATGAGAAAGTTCAAATTAAAGCTCAATCCCCTTAAGTGTGCTTTTGGTGTATCATCTGGAAATTTCTTGGGTTATGTAGTGCACAAGAAAGGAATACAGATTGATCAGAATAAAGCCAAAGCCATCATTGAAGCCAAGCCTCCATCGAGTAAGAAAGAATTACAAAGGTTTCTTGGACAGGTTAACTTTCTTCGAAGGTTTATTTCTAACACTGCAGGGAAAACTAAAGTATTTTCTTCCTTGTTAAGGCTGAAAGATGAAGAGGAGTTTGTGTGGACAGCAGAACATCAAATTGCTTTCGAAGGAATCAAAGCCTACTTGGCTAACCCTCCAGTGCTGATGCCACCTAAGGGTGATAAGCCCTTGAAGTTGTACATAGCTGCAGCAGAAGATTCATTGGGAGCTTTCTTGGCCCAAGACAATGAAGAAGGCAAGGAGCAAGCTGTTTATTACCTTAGTAGGTTTTTAAATTCTTGTGAATGTAAATATTCAGCTGTTGAAAAGCTGTGTCTTGCTTTGTATTTTGCTGCAATGAAATTAAGATATTATCTTTTACCTACAACTATCTTGGTAATTGCAACCACAGATTTGGTTAAGTACATGTTATCTAGACCTATGTTGAGGGGAAGAATTGGCAAGTGGATACTAGCCTTATCAGAATTTCATTTAGAATATGTCCCTCAAAGGGCAGTAAAAGGGCAAGTCCTGGCCAATTTTTTGGCAGACCATCCATCTCAAACAGAAGGTCAAGAGATTATGGAACTTGGTATGGCCAGTGTTGAGCCATGGCAGATGTGGTTCGATGGATCGAAGGCCAATGGCTTAATTGGAATTGGTGTTGTGATTAAATCTCCACAAGGGGTAGAAACCACACATGGTTTCAGAGTGGATGAAGCTAGCTGTTCCAATAACCAGGCTGAATATGAAGCCTTAATAGTAGGACTAGAAATCCTGATTGGATTACAAGTACATGCAGTGGACATATTTGGGGATTCTTAATTGGTGGTTAACCAAGTAAAAGGGATTTTCAAGTGTCAAAGCATAAGTATTCTGCCATATTATGTTGTTGCATTACATCTGCTTTCTCAATTTCAAGTAGCAAATGTGACTCATGTTCCAAGATTCTTGAATAATAGAGCTAATGACGTGGCTCAGAAAGCTTTGAACTTCAAGAGAAGGGATAATGCCCAAAGGGACATAAGCCAAACGACATATCAAAAATTGATACCACCTTTGAATAAAAGGAATGTGGTCTTGGAAGTCAATAATAATGACTTACAAGAGCAAGATTGGAGACATCCAATAATGCAATACTTAACTGGTCCATCTTCGAAGGCTAGCAGGAAAACCAAATTGCAGTCTATGCAATACATGATATATGGTAATGCTCTCTACAAAAGAGGGGGAGATGGCCTATTGCTGGAATGTTTAGGCCCAAAAGAAGCATTAACAGCTATGGCTGAGGTTCATGAAGGAATTTGTGGTGCTCATCAGCCTGGTGTGAAGATGAGGTGGTTGCTTCGAAGGCATTCCTACTATTGGCCAACTATCCTTAAAGACTGCATAGAATATGCAAAGGGTTGCCAGGCATGCCAGAAGCATGGCACAATAAGGTATGTGCCCATAACTGATTTACATGCAGTGGTGAAGCCTTGGCCATTCAGAGGATGGGCCATGGATATGATGGGAAAAATACACCCACCCTCTTCGAAGCATCATTGTTTCATTCTAGTGGCCACTGACTACTTCACTAAGTGGGTCGAAGCTAAGCCGTACAAGGCTGTAGACCAAACAGAGGTTATTGGGTTCATTAAAGATCTGATCCATAGATTTGGTATCCCACAAACCATAACAGTTGATAATGGGACTGTGTTCGATGGGAAAATGGTGAAGTCTTTTGTGGCAGAGTTTGGAATTAGCCTTGTTAATTCCACACCCTATTATGCACAAGCCAATGGTCAAGCTGAATCATCCAATAAGTCCTTGAAAAAAGGAATACAAAAGGTTGTGGAGGATAATCCTAGGGATTGGCATAACCTATTGTTAGATGTGTTATGGACTTACAGAACCTCTCCAAGGTCAAGCACATGGGTTACTCCTTATGCCTTAGTATATGGGCATGATGCAGTTTTACCTGTGGAAATTAATGTTAAATCTTTGAGGGTAAGATGCCAAGACCTGTTAGATCCTGAGCAGTACCATCAAAGTATGTGCTTGGAATTAGAAGGCATAGATGAAGCCAGAATTTTGGCATTAAATAGCATTTTTTTCCAAAAGAAGAAAGCAGCCAAGAATTATAATAAGAAAGTCAAGCACATTGGTTTCGATGAAGGTGATTTGGTATGGAAAACAATACTCCCAATAGGAATTAAAAGCCACAAGTTTGGCAAGTGGTCACCTAACTGGGAGGGACCATACCAAATTCATAGAGTTCTGCCTTTTGGAGCATACCATTTAAGAAATTTGAATGGTTATGTACATCTCAAAAAGATTAATGGCAGATATTTGAAGCCTTATTTTCCAACCATTTGGGAAACACAAGGGATAACATAAACATTAAATACAAAAAAAAACACAAGACTGCTCAAATAATAGACAAAATTTGTTCTTTTATAAAGAATTGAGTACATTGTGCCACAAATTGGCCCAGAAGTCATTACAATGTCTTAATTGTTTTTGAACAGTAGATTTCCTATTACTAAGTGATGGAAACAGTTGAATAGCTGCAGCCATGTCCTCTTTTCGATCAGCCAGCCCTTGGTTGGTGATGTGTAATTTGGTATCAGTTCGAACCAAGGCTTGGTTTACTGCAGCTAATTCCTCTTCAAGCTGAGCTTTCTTCTCCAGCAGTTGGACTCGAAAGTGGGAGGCAAAAGAGTGTTGTTCTTTCAGAGTTGATACTTCAGTATGCACTTGAGAGACAAAACTCTGGTCCCTAGCCAGCTTCTCATCCGCAGCCTTAGCAGCATGACAAATGTTGAGATAGAAGTCAACAGTAGCTGCTGCCTGAGATAGATGACTTGAAGCATTCATGCCAGACTGCTCAGCAATTTTGCAGCATTGAAGAAACCCATTTTTGATTATTGGCCTTTGCAGAGCCTCGAAGGGAATCCTTGAGAAAGAAATTAGCAGTTCTAGGCATGTGTCCATGTCTATCAAAGGTGTAGAAGGCTTGCTGCTGAAGGAAGAACTCTCAAAAATCTCAAGCAAGGAGTCAGCCAGGACTAATGGTTCAGCTTCAGCATTGAATGATGGAGAGGTAGAGGGTATGTCGAAGAAACTAGCCAGCCTGGCTTCAAAGATGTCCACCTCATCCATAGACATGAAGGGTGTAGAGAGTGTTGTAGTGAAAGGCCCAAAGGATTGCATGGGGATAAGAGAAGTGAAAGGAGTATCTTTGGTAGCCTCTATGGTCTTGGCCACCAATGAATCAAGAGAAGAGGGACTGGAAGTAGGCAAATGTGATGAACTATAAATTGGAAGACTACCAGCATCATCTGTAAAGGAATCAACTGCCATCAGAGATGGAGTAGCACTTGGAATTTCTGTGAAGGAAGGAGGAAGAGCAAGGCTCGAAGAAGAAGTAGACCGAGGCAGATTAAAAGACAAAAAAGGAAGATATGGCTCTAAGCCAAGAAAAAGAGACGCAGGGATGCTTGGACTCAAAGAAGGTGTATCGAATATAGGCTTGGAGAGTGTGAGCATGATTTGGATGGTTTTCACATGTTGCATCTGGTCAACTTCAACTGAAATTAAGGGAGGCCTCGCTGGAAAGATGAATGCAGTAGCTGTTGCTACAAGAGGAAGAAATACAAGGGACTGTCAAAATTCAGTATTAAAAGTTGACAAAGGAAAAACAACGGAAGTGTGAAAGAAATTACTTGATCCAGTGGTATTAGTACTAATGGGAGAGCTGCGAAGGGAGTAATGTTCGGCAGCCTGTTGCCTTCTTACTATTTCTCTTTGTAACACATCGGCAGCAGCAGCTTCTTCTCTTAAAATTTGTTGCTGCCGTCTCCTCTCAGCCCTTTCGAAGACAATTATGGCCTTGGAATGTTCTTGGTCTACGGCCTTGGCAGCTGCCTCATGAATGGGATCTTCAACCAAGGTAGTAGTTGAAGCAGTCACTTTCCTTCTTTTTTCTATTGCTTGGGCAATTGTCTCGGAATCAGAGTCCTCAGCAAAATCGGAGGGAGAGACAGTAATCTTTCTTCTCTTCTTTCTGTGAATTGGCATTGTTTGCTCCTCAATTGTCTTCTCAGCTGTTTCAGTCTGAGATTCGGATTCCCTGAAGATAAGCTCCTTCTCTACCTCCTTAGCAGCTGTCTCCTCTTGAACCAAATCAGTCACTCTTGTCCTCCTTATCAAGGGTGACTCGTGCTCTTGATCTTCTTCTTCTACTTTTTCTTCTTCTTCTTGCACCTCAGTTATTTTCTTTTCAGGCTTGAGCAGTTTCCTCTTCTTTTGCTGTTGACCACCTTCACAGAAGAAGAATCAAAAATAAGATAACCAGCATCATAGAGATGGTCTAAAGAAAGAAAACAAAGGCATATACCTTTCTTTGAAGCAGCCCGAGTGGCTTTCGAAGGAGTTGATGTAGCAGGAATGGACTGGGTTGTAGGAGGCACAGTGGAGGAAGGGACAGTTTCAGCTCCCTTGGGCTTGGCCACATTTAACACCTCCAGTAGGTTTTGAGGTGAAATGGCTAAATAGATTTCCATATTATTTTCCCACCAATTTTGGTATCTCTTCAATGCGGTACCTTCAGGAATGAAAGGGGTGTACTCAAAATTAGCCAAGTCATCTAAGAATTTGAAGGTTGCCTCCTCCAGCCTTGACTTCCTAACCTTCAGATCTCTCCTGGTAAGGCTCAGATTGGTGTTGCTGCAGAGAGGTATTGGGACCCCTTGTGTGAAACCAAATTGTCTAGCAAATTGAGCAGGACAATAAGGCTCTGCTATACATTTATAAGCTCTGGGGTTCGTGGTCCCGATAAACAGTTCCCTAGGAAGCAGAAGGGAGGCCCATATGTCCTTGTGAATAGGCGAAGCACAGAGCCTGTCACTTAAGAAGTGACTCAACCAAGTTGGACTTGTGTTGGTCTCGAAGGGACGGAAACGGTGAATAGGAAGGGCAGCTGGTAGTTGATGGAAGAAAGAGAAATAAAAGGCAAAAGTAGAAGGATAAAGGGAAGCATTGGCCAGTCTTATGCCATGGGTAAGAGAGTGTAACCCAGAAAATTTTAGGCATTTGGATTGTAATTCAGTAAAATAAGCGAAAAGCCAAAGCTGAAGGATCCAGAATGGCCCCCCTTGATTAGCATCTAAGGGCTTCTCGCAAAAGAGGGAACAAACTCTGTATACATGACCTAGAATATATGGGGCTAAGGCTACCCTTTTTTGCAAAACAAAGGCTTTGGCAAGAGGAGCAAATTCAGGCATGATTCTTTGAGAGGAAGTGCAGAAGAGAAATTTGCAAAGCCAGTATAACAAAAAGGAAAAAAATTCCCTATCAGTTACTGGGCCCTCTTTTTTATTCTCAGCTCTAACAAAATCGCTGTAAGATAAGTTAAGAGAGGGGAGGGAAAAAGAGACTGTTAAATCAGGGAAATCTGGTGTAATGAGGGTACCAATAGGAGATACTCCTAGTAGATGGCAAATGTCAAGAACAGTAGGAGCCATCATCCCACATCTAAATTGAAAGAAATTGAAGATAGGGTTCCAAAAACATAAAGCAGCAGGGATTAAGAAAGGGTCCTCCGAGATAGTTACCCTAGATAGTCGGAGAGCATCGAGAAGGCAGAGTTCTTGAAGGTCCAGTGTCCTCGCAGGGATGACCCGATCATACCATTCTTGCCACTCCGGTCTTGTTGTGGGCCAACATCGGTGGGGGCGATTGATTCTCCAGTTCCTCCAATCGAGACCACCTTCATAAAGGAGACATTGGTTTTCCAGACGAGGATATAGAGCTGGGAGCTCAGTAGGGACCTCCTTGAATATTGGCCCGAGCACATAGTCTTGCTGCTCATGACGACGAGGGACAAAGATACGCCCGTCAATGGCGCTTTTCCTCCCAGCCTTGTACTTCTCACATTCCACGTCAATGAGTCTTTTCAAGGCTACGGATGAGCTCACACGCTCTATGATTGGCACTTCTGGTGAAGAAGAAGCCATTGATGGTACGTTTTTCGAAAAGGAAAGGGGGAAGTAAAGAGAAGTGAGAGATATGAGGGTTTGTGCGTTAAAAGGCAAGTGATTTCAGAGCACGAAACAAAAGGGTTTTAGAAGCTTTGTGTCTGGAAAATATATTGCGTAAGTCGTTAAGTACTAAAAGTACGAATACGAGGAGTCCCTTCCAGTATTGATAGCTTTGGAGGGAAAAAGCACATTCCGGATGTTGACGCCAGCTTCGAAGCAAGATATTTGGCTTCGAAATGAGATTTTGGCGCCAAAAAATCAAACAACGACGGCTTCGAAATATAGAAGCCGGCTTCGAAGCATACTACATGTTTAAAGATGCTAGACTGCTCGAATATTGGTCTGCTTCAAAAGGGTTAAAGACCTGTTTGGAGGTTATTAATCAAAGTAACGGCCTTCGAAGCAAAACTTAAAGAGGAAAATTACTGTTCGAAACATCCAAACCAATAGTTGGTTTGCATATAAACAAAGAATTGTTTGTTCGGTTAAAACAGTATATCCCAAGGGCAATTTCCATATTGTTGAAAGTATGGACTGTTGCAAGACTAGTCAGTATTAACCATGACTATATTTTTGGTTATGATTAAAACAGGCTTTAGGAGAAAGGATTGTTAAATTCGAAGCACCAATTCTGAACAAGAATTAACAAAAGTTGACGACCATAATCCATAAATTGGAAAATGCATCTAAACATCCTTATTGGGAATTGATTGGATCTATGTTCGAAGGATAAGATTGTTAAATACGAAGCACTAATTCTAGATGAAATTAGCCAGAATTGTCAGCTTTACTCCATAAATTGGAAAAAGACATGTTGGTTCCTTTTAGTGTTTCATTGAAAACAATTGAATCCAGATTTTAAGGATAAGATGGTTCAATTCGAAGCTCTGAATTGGCTTTTGAAGACAAAAAGGAAACAGAGTCAGACAATGTCAAATATAGAAAGACTTTGTTTGTATTAAAGCCAAGGTAATTACATCAAGTAATCCTATCTAGGTACAAATTCAAGCTCATAAAAATAAGGAATGGAATAAATAACAAGATCATGAAACTTTGTCCAACAATGGTCAATGAATTTTTGTTCTTTCTTTATTATTTCTTCTATCTCCTCTAATGTTGGCTGCATAAGTTGGTGTGCTCTCACTTTGTAGTAGAGTTCCTCAGCCTTTATTTCGAAAGCCTCCTCCCTCAATGTTTGTTCCAACTCATCTATAACCAAATCATCCCAATACGCAGACTCTTTATTCTTGAAGTCATCGAACTCTTCGATGAAGTTCTCTGCTTCGTATTGGGCATGAATTCGGAGAGACGAAAGTTGATCCAAAGATTGTATGGTGACCTTAGAATTCTGATGCCAATAGAGGAGCACCGGAAGTTGGTCCAGGAACAGGTGAAGTTCTGCTTGGGCAATAGGGTTAAGGACATGGCCCCTAGTCAGAATATCACAAGCCCATCGAAAGTTCTTGAGAGGGGTGTCATCCTCAAGAACATTGAAGGGCAAGTGAGAGAAAGCCGCAAGCAGAAGTTGAGCTTGTTTCCGCTCAGCTGGAGAAGGGGATGATGGAGGTTTGTAAGGTAGAAAGACTTTGTCCATTGGAAGGGCAAGCCTTAGTTTCTCTATCCAGGAAAGAGTGGGAGGAGAAGAAGGAGTAGATGGTTCTGTTTCAGAAGATGGAGAAGGTGTGGATGCTTCAATTTCAGAAGGTGGAGAAGATGGAGAAGAGGGTGTGGATGCTTCTATTACAAGAGATGGCACGGGAGCGGAAGGAACAAAGGCATTAATGAAATCAAGCCAGTCAGAAGAACAAATCTTCGCCTTCTTGGCTAAAAATGATGGGTTGTACCCTTGTGCCTCTTCTGGGCGTTGGGCAACAAGCACTGTCGTTGTGGGCATGGAAGATGTGTACCAGGCCACAAGCAGATTCTCCTCCAAACTACGTCGAAGGTCAATGGGCACATAAGGATACACCACTGAACTTCGAGCGTAAAAAGGAAAATCTAAAGGGTCAGTGAACTCAACGAAATGGTGGTTGATTCGTTCCCTCAAATCCCAGGACTCAGGTGCTGACCAGCTTGTCCAGCCGGAAGCCCCAGAAGATGAAAAAGTTGTAGTTTCATCCCAAGCAGAGGTTTGTGAAGAAGAACTTCCCAGGTCCATATTTGCGACTTGTCGAAGCAAAGACTTGAGAATAGGTTGTTCAAAGTACAAGGGGAGGTTAGAGGAAGAACTCCCTGTATCTGCGAAATTGTGAATCGAAGGATTAAGAGCAATATGTTCGTAGTCCAAAGGTTGATAATTTGCAAAAGCCTCCATGACCTGAAAATAGAAGGGCGGGTAAAGGTGGCTAATGAATGCGTGGAGATTCTTTCGAGGGGAAGCAGCATTACTCAATGGCTCTTTGTATGCTTGATCAATAGAAAGAAAAGTTGATTGAGTCATAGTCCGTTCGAATGCTGAGGTATTGGGATGTTCAAACAAATTGAGAGTTAATGCAAATGATCACCGAATAGGTGACGGTTACGTTTCCTGAAGATGAATTCCATGCACATTCCAAAAGCGCGGGAAAAGCTTTTGATCCACTAATATCACCAAGTATTGGGTATATTAGTGCGGGGGGTAATGTTGGCTACATATTTTGTAAAAGCCAGTTACGATTCGACACGTGGCAAAGCAAGGGTAATATAGGGAGGCTGCTTAAGTCTTCGATCCTGATCGTACACGTGGCAGTGAAAATTGGTTCTCACATGATCTGAGTAGCACTGGATCAGTAAAGAGATACAAGGTGACGTGGCTTCAACGGTTACTCATATTCAAATTCAAATACAAGAGGGAAGCTTAACTGCAAGTGATGGCGTAGTGGAACTACTTCTAAGGCAGTATGATCAGCAATCATGGAGGAACAGTTCGACGGTTTGAAGTGCAGTTCGAAGGTCATCCTTGACGAGTATAAATAGCAGGGAAGCCCCTAGAAAAAGCCCCCAGACTCAGATCATACAAACCAGTCTTTACTTCATATTTTCTTTTCCAGTTTTACATTTCTTGTACTCTAAATACCTGCACTTTAAATACCTGCACTTTAAATACCTGTTCTTTAAATACCCGCACTGCACTTCGATTCATAGGAGTAGTTTCAAGTAGATTCAAGTAGGCTGTTGCTGTAAACCTCTTCGAGGCTGAGTTTGGACCATTGTAAGTGTTCATTTTTATGAAATGCTTCGATTGTTCTTCATATTAAACTGTTATTTCTCTTAATTTCTCCTAAGTCAAGCCACCAGTAAAAGTCCTCTTCATTGAGGCTGAAAGAACTACAACACAATCGTCTGATAATTGGTTGGCAATTATAATTTCTGTAAGGACTGATTGATCCTTGCTGGCACGCTCGCATTTACTAAAATACCCTTCGAAAGCCAAAAAAGCCAACAGTACCTCAACAAATTTGTTGAGGTACTATTCATTAGTTATTCAATATTTTATTATTTTTTTGAGACATATTAATATACTTTTTATTATATTTTCTCACCCATCGGACATCCTCTCCAATGTCCCTGCAAAGAAATAAGTTTTGTTGAATCGTGGCCTGACCGGTCATTCAGTCGGTCGACTGCCCTCAGTGGGTTTGCCTCATTCGACTGCTGCTATTTTGCACTAGAAAAATTATATTTAAATTGAAAAAAGATAAAAGAATAAAAAATAATATTTTAATGAAATAGAATTTTAAAATAAAGAGTTTGATGGAGTGTGTATATAAAAAAAAGGTTAGCTAAAATATAAAAGTGGATTTTGCATTATAATTTGGCTCAAAATTTGTTGAAGCTGATGCGAATGCTCTAAGTTTGGGGAATTTGGCAAGCTAGCTAAAAGCTAGTTTTTATATTTTAACCCATTTTTTATCACATTACCTCTCATATTTTTTACATACAAAATAACAAAAAAGTCAAAAAGTCAACTTTTAACTAACTTCCCAAATCACTTCATCAGCTTGCTTGGTTCCATTTTTCCAAAAACACTTTTCAAAAAATTTTACTTTATTATTTTCCGTGTTTTTTTTTTGTTTTTACTGAATTTTTTTAATATTTTAAATAATTTTTTTACTTTTTAGACACACCTAACATAAATACACATAAAAAGTAAAAAAGTTGTAAAAAAAATCTTTTAAAAATTCACTAAATACCAAAAATACAAAAAAAAAAACAAAAATTTAGTACCTTTTTTGTATTTTTATGTATTTTTTTTATAAATATTTTTCACAAATTTTTTACTTTTTAAATACATCTAAGTAAGGTACATCTAAAAAAAAATGTTTAAAATTTTAAAAATATTTATTAAAAACAAAAAAACACGAAAACCAAAAAACTCAGGCCTTGTTTGGTTTGTTTTTCAGAAAAAAAATTGAAAAAAATTCTCTACAAACAAATTTTCAAAAGTAATGAAACCAAACAAATTTTTCTAAAAAAAACTCAAAATTTTGTTTGATTATCTACTTTCCAAAATCACTCTCTCTCTCATACACATCAAATCAATCAATTTTTTTAAAACTCTCTTCCCAAAATAATTTTCCAAAACCATTTCTGATAAAAGACAAACCAAACAAATTTTCGTACTTTTTATCTCAAAAACTACTTTACAAACACAAACCAAACACACAGTTTTCAAAAAACTTAATTAAGAAAACTCAAACCAAACATTTTTTTTTTTTTTCCAAATTTTTGTATCTTAAGTGATTTTTTTCCTTAAAATTATGTTAATTTTTTTTATCTTTTAAAAAATAAAAAAACATCAACTGTTTTTTTACTCTTTTTTTGATCCTTCCTATAATTTTTTTCTGTCATTTTGGGATTTTTTTTTTTTTAAAAAAAAAAAAAACCTTTTTTGGTCCGTTTAGTTGAGTATAACTCAAAAATATATATATAAAGTCTAAAAAAAAAAAACAAACTAAATAATCCAGCCTTAGACACCTAAGCATTTTAGACATTTTGCCTAACTTCATCACATAATGGAGATACAAGAAGAAATGTATTTTGCCTACTCTTCTATTGGCTAGCTACATTTAGAAAGTATTAGAAACTAGACAAACTCATTTTAAGAGACACACTAGATAAAATGGTTAAACAAAATACATTAAAAAAAAAAAATCATGTAGTTTTGTTATTTTCATTTTTTTGTTAAGATAGTGGGTAAATCAGAAAATTTCACCTTCATTAAACTAGTTATTATAAGTTAGTCATTTTAATTTTTGTGATTTTGACTAAACAAGTGTAGCTAATGGTAATCAAACATTAAAAAATATTACTTTTGTATTTAGAAATTAATTATACTCAGATTATAAAAAATAATTTTAAATTAAAATGAATAAAAATAATATTTAAATAGTATAGAAAAAGAATACAAAAGTTCTTAGGGAATGCATTTAAAATGACACGAAACTAAATTAAATAAATATATTTTTTAAATTAAGATATAACATAATTTTAATTAGGAAAAATTATTGATAAATCCTATTTAGAAGTGTTTTAGCCCAAGAAGCCCATGAAGGAATTTTTTAACCCATTTAGTCCCATGTATGTATAGTTTTATTCCATAAAGTCCTTTTTCTTTATTTACACTATTTTCTTGGACACTTATGCCCTTATATTTAATTTTGATACCCTTATAAATATTTTTTGAACGGTTAGCAATTTATGATGTGAACATTCATATTTTAAAATTGACATTGGTAGGAATGTAAAATTGGCTCGTGGACGGCCCGAAACCCGTCAGCGAGCCGGGGCGGGCCCGGCCTGTTGACAATGTGAATATTCACATTGACATGTTAACATTCACATTAATAGGAGTGTAAAATTGGCCCACGTCCCGTGGCGGCGCGAAACCCGCGCCGCAGTCCATGGGCGGCCCGGGGCGGGCCCGGTCCGGGTCGTTGACAATGTGAATATTCATGTTGACATGTTAACATTCACATTGATAAGAGTATAAAATTGGTCTGCGGCCCATGGGCAGCCAAAAGCCCGCTCGCGGCCCGGGGCGGGCCCGGCCCGTTGACAATGTGAATATTCACATTGACATGTTAACATTCACATTGATAAGAGTATAAAAATTGGCCAGCGTCCCGTGGGCGGCCAAAAGCCTGCCTGCGGCCCGAGGCGGGCCCGGTCCGGCCCATTGACATGTTAACATTCACATTGACATGTTAACATTCACATTGATAGGAGTGTAAAATTAGCGCGTGCCCCGTGGCTGTCCGAAACCCGCCCACGACCCGTGGGCGGGCCCGGCCCGTTGACAATGTGAATATTCACATTGATAAGAGTATAAAATTGGCTCGCGCCCCAAAACCCGCCCAAGGCCCGTGGGCAACCCGGGGCGGGTCCGGTCCAGCCTGTTGACAATGTGAATATTCACGTTGACATGTTAACATTCACATTGATAAGAGTATAAAATTAGCCCGCGCCCCGTGGCTGCCCGAAACCCTCTCACGGCCCGTGGGCGGCCCGGGGCGGGCCCGGCCCGGCCTGTTAACAATTTGAATATTCACATTGACATGTTAACATTCACATTGATAAGAGTATAAAATTGGCTCGCGGCCCATGGACTGCCAAAAGCCCGCCCGCGGCCCAGGGCCGGCCCGGCCCGGCCCGACCCGTTGACAATGTGAATATTCACATTTAACATGTTAACATTCACATTGATAAGAGTATAAAATTGGCCCACAGCCCGTGGGCGGCCCGAAGCCCGACCGCAGCCCGAGGCGGGCTTGGCCCGACCCGTGACAATGTGAATATTCACATTGACATGTTAATATTAATATTGATAGGAGTGTAAAATTTGTCTGCTGCCCGAAGCTCGCCCTCGGCCCGGGGTAGGCCCTGCCCGGCCTGTTGACAATGTGAATATTTATATTGACATGTTAACATGCACATTGATAGGAATGTAGAATTGGCCCGCGGCCCGTGGGCTGCTCGAAGCCCGCCCATGGCCCGGGGCAGGCTCGTTTGGGTCCGGGCCCGAGCATGAGCATGTCCGAGACCCTAGGCTAGGGCCTAGGCCATCACTTTAAAACCCGGCCTGGCCCATAGACCCTCTTAAGGACCATTCAAGGCTCGGTCCGAGGCCCAGCCCACCTTAGGTACAATGTCTTTTTTTGTGGAAAATAATAAAATTTTGGTAGAAAAAATTAAAAAGAATTAAAAAAAAATGGCCAGACCCGCCCAAGCCCGGCCTAAGCTCGAGCCTAGGCCCAGGCCCACCGGCCCGGCCCGACCCGAGGCTGTCGTCTTCGGGCCGTGGGCCAATTTTACACTCCTATCAATGTGAATGTTAATATGTCAATGTGAATATTCACATTGTCACGAGCCCGACTGAGCCCGTCCCGGGCAGCGGACGGGCTTCAGGCCTCCCACGGGCCGTGGGCTAATTTTACACTCCTATTAATGTGAATGTTAATATGTCAATGTGAATATTCACATTGTCACGGGCCGGGCCGGGCTCGCCCCGGGGCGCCCACGGGCTTCGAGTCGCCCATGGGACGCGGTCAATTTTACACTCTTATCAATGTGAATGTTAACATGTCAATGTGAATATTCACATTGTCACGGGCCGGGCCGGGCTCGCCCAGGGCAGCGGGCTGGCTTCGGGCCTCCCACGGGCCGCGGGCTAATTTTACACTCCTATCAATGTGAATGTTAATATATCAATGTGAATATTCACATTGTCACGGGCTTGCCCCGGGCCGTCCACGGGCCGCGGGCCAATTTTACAGTCTTATCAATATGAATGTTAATATGTCAATGTGAATATTCACATTGTCACGGGCCGGACCGGGCTCGCCCCGAGCCGCGGGCTAATTTTACACTCCTATCAATGTGAATGTTAACATGTCAATGTGAATATTCACATTGTACATGGGTCGGGCCCCTACACATTGACGATATGAATATTCACATTGATGGTGTGAGCATTCACATTAGGGGTATTTTGGTAATTATGTCACCCATAGGACTTATTTAAACATAAGAAAATAATATGAACTAAATAGAACATAAGTAGATACATTAGGGGTATTTTGGTAATTATGTCACCCATAGGACTTATTGAAACATAAGAAAATAATATGAACTAAATAGAACATAAGTATATGAAAATGGTATTTTGGTCTTCTTATCTAAAATAGGACCTAATGGAATAGTCAAAAAGAATTTGGGTTGAATGGAACATAAGTAATTAAAGATGGATTTATGGAAAAATCTCCCTTTTAATTAATTTGGTGGAGATACTCCTAGAAAATTAAATTGTGTACTTATCTATGTAAACTTCACATGAGCATTATGAGGGTGTTTGGAAGGAGTAAGGATCCTCTCATTGCTTTCCCCACTTCGCTTCCTTCTTGCAATGGTTAAGATTCATTTCAAGAGAATTCAATGGTGTAGATCATTCCAAATTTTTTTTTTTTTAATTTTTAACTTTTTTTAATAAAGTGATCTGAGCCATTAAATTCTCTAAAGATGAATCTTGACCATTGCAACGTCAGAGTGAAGGAGGGAATGCAATGAGAGAATCCTTGCTCATTTTGAAGGAGACTTTTTGGACATTTTGGATTAAAATAGCAGTGCCTCGTTTAGAGATCAGATATTTCAGTTAAAAAGTTATTATAAATTATTATATCATTTGTTTTATTTTTTTATATATCTTTTCGTAAAAAGTTAAAAAATTGTTTAAATAGTTGGGGAAAGCACCAATAAATCTCAAATTTGGGAATATTAACCCATTTAGTCTTGAAGGTTTTTTGTTAGACTAATAGGTCATATTTCTCTAAAAGCTTACTATAGGCCTTTTTATGTCAAACATTATTCATCAAACATCAAACATTAGCAACGTCAGAATTATTTATCAAACATCAAACATTAGCAACGTCATAATTATTTATCAAACATTAGCAACGTCAGGATTATTCGTATAATGTGGGTGAAAACATTAGCAACGTTAGAATTATTCATCAAACATCAAACATTATTAACGTCAGATTATTCATCAAACATCAACCATTAAACATTAGGATTATTCATAACACATCAAACATTATTCATCAAACATCAAACATAATCATTAAACGTTAGGATTATTCATCAAAAACATCAAACATTATTCATCAAATAACAGATTTATTTTTAAAAAAATTGAAACTATTGCTCGAGATCCATCATCAAATTCATTAGAACATCAAATCCATCAGATTCATTAATCGAACATCAACACCATCGCCTCTGTTTTATCCATCCATCAACATTATGTATATATATAATCAATCCCTACTATCTCTTCCTCGCTTTTTCTCTTCTCTTCTCTTCTCTTCTCTGCAATGTGTATATACATCCGATCACCAACAATGGCGGCTCCGCCATCATCAACAACACCATCAGGATCTTGAGGAAACCCTTACAATGTAAGAGAAAACTTCATCAGGATCGCTGTTTACTGTAAACAGCAATCTAAAACATTATGTGGGGTTTGAAATCAACAACCAAACATGGCGCGGTGGTGGTTGAGTCGTCTTCACCAGATCTCCACTAGATCTGCTTTGTTTACTCAGAATTGCGTTATCGACTTTCAAAATAGAAAAATTGATTTGAATCCAAAACTTGTGTTTGGCTGGTAGTTATTCTTGATTTTATCTCATCGCCGCTGATTTTTCCAATTATCACTATCACTGCCTATGAGCCATTTGGGTTGTTGATCTACTCTGAGTCCTCTGTGATGGACATCATCAATATGGGTCATCAACATTGTCATCAGATTGTTGCGATTTGGATGATAAAGTTTTGGGTCTGTTTTCTGGTGAGTTGATGATCATACCGTAGGAGAATAAATTTTAGAGAGAGAAAGTATAACACTATGGGCATCTTAATGATGAGTTTTTTGGTTTGAGACATTGTTGTGTGTCTATATTTGATGATGATGTTATGATGTTTGATGTTGTTTTGATGATAATGTTTGATATTGTTTTGATGATAATGTTGTGATGTAAAAAAAGGACTAAATGGTTTATAAAAAAACACTCAGGACTAGATAGATTCCAATATGGGACTTATAAGTAATTTTCCCTAAATAGTTTAGTCCCAAATGAATAGGTTAAAATAGTTAATAAGATAAAATTTCATATCAAATCTATAATCATTTCATTTTTTTTCTTACAAATATTATATCCAAATACAACAAAAAATATATATATAATTTTCTTTCTTAACACAACTATTTTAACCTACTAAGGCCTTGTTTGGGATGTAGAGAATAATCCAAAAAGTCAAAAAGTTACTCAAAAAGTTAAAAAGTTAACACTATTCACCAAAAGTCAACAATTACGGCTGCACAACTCCCAATTCAAATTTTCCTCTAAAAACTAATTTTTACAATTTTTTATTACACATTTTTCCATAAAAAGTCAAAAAGTTAACCCAAACATCCATATTTTCAACCTCACTTTTTTAGTCAAAAAAGACAAAAAGTGCACTTATTTAGTCTTCCCAAACAAGACCTAAGTTTACTTATTAAAATATTCAACTTCTTCAATGGTGCCATATACATAGGCATATGATCATATTAAATACACATAGCCATGTGATCATATATTAAAAAGTTTTCCATTTGACCACGTGCTATTTGACCGGCACATGCTCACACTGAAATTCTTAATCCAACATCATAATTTTTTCTTGTTAGAAGTAAAAAATAATAATAAGTGCCCACTGCTGTGGTATTTGACAAAATTAAAAGTTAAATATTAAATTTTTTAAGTTAAAAAGTTATTTAATAAAATTTAAATGTTGAATTAAAAATAAATTGTTTGATATGTGTAAGATAAAATTTGAAATTTATTATTTTTAAATTATATATTTTAATTTTTATATTGTGATAGTGGTGGTGGTGGTAGTGGTGGTGGTGGCGGTAGCGTCCGTGGTGGTGGTAGTGATGATAGTAGTAGTAAAATGATGATAATATTCATGACAATAATAAAGATGGTGATGAAGGTGATAGTAGTGGTGGTGGCGACGACACAATGGTTGGTGGCAACGGTGATAGTTGTAGCAATGGCATGGTGGTGGTGGTGGTGGTAGTGGTGGTGGTGGTAGTGATAGTGGTAGCAGTGGTGATGACATGATGGTGGTGGTTGTGGTGGTGATAGTGGTAGCAATAGCGGTGGCAGTGATATGGTGGTAGTGGTGGCAGTGACATGATGGTTGTGGTGGTGGTGATAGTGAGTTTATAATAATAATATATCGATATTTATGTTTAATATTTATAAATTCAGTCAGAATTAAATAAATTTTATATGACTTAAAATTTTCTTAAATTTTAACCTATATTTTAAAAGGTATTTAAAATTTTAGATGATATCAATTATGACTATCAATGGACTTGATTGATTATCAAACACCCCTGCCTTAATGACACATTAAAGTCAAACTAGCTTTCTCATGATTCATTAACCGCTTGGATTAAGAAGTTTGGTGCAAAAAGAAAAAAAAGGGGGAGAATGAGTCTGTCATCACTTATTTGGGTGATTAATAAGTTAAATAAATATGAGAAATTGTGAAAATGGCAAATCATACCAAACTTAAATTTTGTTTCTCACAAAAAAATTTGTGAGATTTATACTATATATTAAGTAAAATAAAGTTTATAATGAGAATGAATATGAGAGTTTCACATGCTCGATATGGATTTTCAAATTTTTTGACTTATTGTAAAAAAAAAAGAAAAAAAAGAAAGACACGTTTTAAAATGATTGGTTGATTAAATTTTTTTAATATCATTAATATAACTAATTTTTGTTCCTAAATTATCTTTTTCAAATGTTCAAATAGTCAGCTTTACGATACATATATAGATACTCTAACCATTTAAATTTATATCTTAAATTAACTCCTAAATATTTTTAAACGGTAGGGAATTTATATTGCAAAATTATATTAACATTTTAGTATCTTTGAATTTTTTATTTTTAAATTAGGAGCCTTTAAATATTTGGTCTTCATTTAACATTTTTAGCGCAACATAAATTTCTTAACAATCCATCAATAACGGTGGAATTAAAATATTTATAATTACACATATGATATGATGGTGGTGGCAGTGACAGTGACGGTAGCAGTGGCGGTGGCGGTGGTGGTGAGATGGTGGTGGTGGTATAATTACACATATGGTGTGGCGGTAATGGTATGATGGCGGTAGCGGTAGCGGTGGCGGTGGCGGTGGCAGTGGCAATGGCATGGTGGTGGTGGTGGTAGCGTTGATGGTGGTTGTAGTGATGGTAGTGATAGCATTAATGGTGGTGGTGATTGCGACATGGTGGTGGTAGCGACAACGGTGACATGGTATTGTTGATGGTGGTGGTGGTGGCAACAGCAACAGTGGTAGTGACAGTGGCGACAACGGTGGTAATGATAGTGGCGGCAGTGGTTGTAGTAATAGTAATGGTAGTAAAACGATGGTGGTGCTTATGGCAACAATGACAATAGTGATAAAGGTGTTGGTAATTGTGGCGGTGACGGTAGTGGTAGTAGTAGCTGCATGATGGTGATGATGGTGGTAAAATTGGCTGTGACATGGTGATGGTGGTGGTATCAGTGGCATGACGGTGACAATGAGTTTATAATAGTGTATATCCATACTTATATTTAGTATTTACATATTCAATCAGAACTAAGGTCCCGTTTGGGAACAGACTATTTTAGTAACTTTTTGATTTTTTACGAAAAAAAATGCAGAAAAGTAAAAAGAGTAATATAACAATTTATAGGTGATGGTGGTGGTATCAGTGGCATGATAGTAACAATGAGTTTATAATAGTGTATATCCATACTTATATTTAGTATTTACATATTCAATCAGAACTAAGGTCTCGTTTGAGAACAGACTATTTTAGTAACTTTTTAATTTTTTACGGAAAAATATGTAGAAAAGTAGAAAGAGTAATATAACAATTTATAGCAATTTTTTGACTTTTTGGTTAAAATATATAGTTGACAAACGAGACCTAAGTTTCATATAAATTTAAATTTTCTTAAGTTTTAATCTGTATTTTATGAAATATTTAAATTTTTAAGTAATATCAATTATAATTATCAAATGAGTTTAATTGATAATCACTTAATATATTTAGTTTAAATGCTAAATCTCAAACACCCTCTAAAATAATGCTTTAATGATTGGGTTAGAGCTAAATTGGCGTAAAGGCTGATTTGACTGGATTTTATATCTAGCTCAACTTTAATTCCAAAATCCAACTATTGTCCATTTTTACATGAAAGTAGGAAAACTACACCCCATGCAATATGATTTAATATATTATTGGGCGAATTTTGACATAGGATAAATTATAATTGAACAACAATGATTCATTCCCCCTTTTCCCCCCATCCCCTTTGACCCCCTCTCTCTCTCATTGGTTACTTTTTCTTTTTCTTTTTCTTTTTTTTTTCTGCTCCTCCAATCACCCCCCGCCACGTGGCAAAGGGGGGTGAGGGGGTGACCCCCAGAAGGGGGTCCCAAGCATTATTCATAATTGAAAACGGCTTTGCCTTATACCCCCAATGGGGGTTGCACCCCCAGTGAGGTGGCGAGCCCCCACTGGCCGAAACCCAAAAAAAAAAAAAAAAAAAAAGAAAACTATTTTTTTTTAATCCAATCCGGCAATGACACCTCACTGGGGGTCGACCCCCAGTAGGGGTAGGAAGCATTTTTCAATTGAAAAACTTATAGAACATAATGTATTTCTATTTTATTGTAATGTAATTCTTGCAATTTTATGTATTTATTTATTTTATTTCTATCAATTAAACTATGACATTTATTTCTTATTAAAAACTTAGAACATAGATAAATAAACAAAAAAACCTCCAACAAAAATGGTTAAAATTTAATTGATTCTAAATTATTTTTCCTATGCATGTCAAACAAATTTTATGTTATTATTTAATTACAAAATTAAATTTTAATTATTTGTTTAAAGCGTGTGTAACACGAGTACACTGCTAGTTTGATGAGAAAATAAAATTACTCTTTTAATCATAGTCTATCTAAATAAGAAGATGAAAAAGTACAATAATTTTTTTCCTTATATCTCAAGCCTCGTTTGGGAACGTGTTATTTTAGTAACTTTTTGACTTTTTACGAAAAGATGTGCATAAAAATAGAAAGAGTGATGATTTTTTGACTTTTTAACTAAAATGTATAGTTGATACACGAGGCCTTAATCCAAATAGTTAAAATCCACATTTTACCACTTTAATACTTTGCTTTTGTGGCTCAAAATTTGGGCCTGCTACCTAATATGAATAGATAATGGACTAAGATGGGCCAAATTTGGGCCGAAGGCATGGGTTGGACAATAATATTTTTCAAAACTAGACAAATCTGGCAGTCTAAAATTTGTTCTTTGAAAAAAGTTATATAAAAAAAATTAGAATAAAAATAAAAATAAACGTAGTAAGAAATTTTGAGTTTTTTTTTTTAATTATATAAAAAAAATGTATAGTTGTTTTAAATGTATTTCTTAAACCCATGTTTTGTGAAATCACGTAAATACAATTTCACAAAATAAAAGTCGATGATATGATTTCAAGAAGTTTAACAAAAAAATTAAAATTAAAATAAAATTGAAATTGAAATTGAAATTTTGCTTTGAAAATACGATCTCACAAAATAATATGGGGTTTGAAAAGATTGGTTCAAAACATGTACATGAGAAATATGATTGTACAACTCAAACTTTGCTATAAAAAAAATAAAAATAATAAATATTAAGACCAAGAGTAGATTCATTGGGCTCGAGTTTTACCCAGTGTGAGGTGGACTTCCCTTACTCACCCTTTTACCTATGGTTAAAAAAATAAATAAATAAAAAACAATATTGAATTCTTGATTTACTTTTTTTTTCTCCTTTACCGTACAGTCACTGCTTTGGTATGGTCCAAAAGAAGCAAAAAAAAGAGAGCTTAAATTCAATAATTACAGCCCCAACTTTCCAAACTTCAACAGGAGAAAGAAAGAGAGAGAATACAAGGAAACACCCTTCACATCTCTCCTCTTGTGCTTTCTCTTCTTTTCATGCTTTCCATGCTGCCAAACAAAAAAATAAAGCTAAAGACCCAATTTGAATGCTCTAAAGAGCCCAGACCAAAAAACAACAAAACAATTCTGCAACACTGACACAGAGAGCGAGAATTCAGATTCAGACTCTTGAGATGTTCTTTTCTTTCTTGCACAAGTAGGGACCATTTTCTTTTCAAATTTCTTTACCCCCAAAAAAAAAAAAAAAAAAAAAAAAATTCCATCAAAAAAATTCTTTTCAGTTCATTACCCATCTTTCTCTTAACTGTACACATTATTCTTTTCCCTCCAAAGGGAAGCATTTCTATGTTTCCTATATTCAGCTGTTCATTCCCCCACAAAACAATATATTAGAAAAAAAAAATTAAAAAAATTACAAAAGGCGCTCTCTCTCTCCATCATCATGGCTGATCTCAAAAATTCAGCCACAAAAAACCCCAATTCCTATGAAAAGCCAACAAGACACTTGGCTGTGTAGTTGCTGGCTTTCATGGCCTCCCGGAGATTGACAATCCCACCATCCTGTTCTTTAGGGAATAACCCAAAATTTAATGACAATCGATTCAGCTTGATGTTGTTCTACTTCTTTTCCCCCATTATTGATGGTCTTCGACGAAGATTCTGTTTATGAAATCCCTGAATCTTTTTGAATAGAGCTTTGGATCAACGGCCGAAATGGAGGTGGGGTCCACTTGCAAGGACTTGTATGCATGTTCTAGTTTTTTGGTGATATCATAATCTTGGAGGATGTCAATGATACCAAAGTACAGGACTACATCACAGATCTCACCATCACCACCGCCACCGGGTGAAGGGGTTGAACTGCTACTTCCACTGCCTGTGTAATGATCAAATTCCATCCTTGACACGCGTACAGCCCTTGCCGGCATATTTGCACCTAACCGGATAAATGGCTTCCTGAATATTAATGAAAAGATTTGGAATTTAGGACATGAATACACATACATTCATAACAAATTTGGAGTAATATCCAAATACCAATAATATGACCACACCTAACACCCTCAAAACATGACCACCTTTCCATCTAAAATATTGATTTTGAAATCAATCACAGGAATCACTAATCCCTATCCTGAATTAATGCATATATATACATATATCTATATGTATATGTATATTATTTCTATAATTTTTGAGCAAATGACCGACCAAGAGGCAGCTAGCAAATTCAGAAATTTAAGCTTATAATTCGAAAGATCAAATTTCATGTTGACCAAATGGAAAGAGCCCTCCATGATGTCAACAACAAACAAAATTCATCTTTGATGGCTCAATCAACGATGGAAATTGAACCAAAGAAGTCATGAAACTAACTTTTGTCGATATATGGAAACAAGACGACCCCACTTGCCTTAGCTGTCTAAGAACCTATCACAAGTTATGCCTTGATGACATGAGTCACTTCTATCATTCCCAACAAACAAGAACCATATTCAAACACAAACATTATAGAAAACAGGACTCCACACATATTGTGCTTGATTTTTTGTAGATCATGAACAAATCATATGACTCAATATATTTGGATTCGCCAATGGACAAACCTACCCATGAAGTTATGGTGGTGCACATGTAGTAAATCTGAGTTGGATCCTCCACAATTTTCCCCCATAAAATCAAGCATATAAAATAAGAAAATCAAATAGTCAAGAATCCTTCAATTCCCCATATTTTTGAGACAGCTTGTGATGTCAATAATGGCTCAACCCTTAGTGATAAATAATTCATGTGAAGATATCATAGAGGTGCATTATGATGTCAGTCCCCGTTAACCAGAACTTTTCTCTGGGGAACAAAAGGAAAAAAGGGACTGAAAGTCATTCTACAATATTGCTTGGTTTAGTTGGTCATAGCAGACATTTTTTCCGAATGAATTGGTTGAGAAAGAGAAATGCATACCATCCATCTAGAATCCAATCCTTCTCCTGCAGCTCTTCTTTAAAATCACATCCTCGATTTAACTTATCATCTTGATGTGTGTCATTTTTATCTGATAAAAGCAAGTAAGGTATGCTGAGTGATTTCTTACCAATTTCTACATAGTACTTCACTAAAACCATATAAGGATTTGGAAGACAAAATTAATTACCTGAATGCATATTGAAAGGTGACACATCCGTGCCATCACTGGAGTAGTCATCACGGAAGTGAATACCAATCAAAAGGCTGTAGTCCATGATTCCCTCTGCTTCCAAGAATTCGCAGTCTCTATCAATTTGTCTGAGAAAGAAATACGGAATCAGAGTGGTTGTCATAGAGAGAGAAGGTTTCATCTAAACAATTTAGAAAGAAGGAAATTCACTTGCAATGCATCACACTGACCTGATAAGCTCTTCAAACCAAGACCGTTGCAGGTGAAAGACAAAATTCAGATCTAAGTCTTTGAGTGTGGTAGTCTCATCAATTTCCCCTTCAGGTTTATCAATTGTGCGGCCATATGATGATCCCTTCAGGTCAAACCGTTTATGGATACGGTACTCCGAGTGGAACAGATTGCCCATTACAACAAATCGGGTCTAGCTTCCATGCATGATAAATTAAAGATTGGCAATCAATCACTTGTTGAACATAAAAGTAGAGTCTAGAAACTATGTGGAGTATCAATCTCTCAAATCATACCTTTTGACCTCCCACTGGTTTAACACAATGCACGCCAAAGAACTTTGTCACCAAGGAGTTTTTGTGCTGATAAACATGTTGGTAGTAACTTGGAAGCATACGTATAAGCACCTGAACATGGATGACAAAACGAAGGTGACAATCTAATAAACCCAGATTCAAATGTTTTGTTAAATTAAGAATAGCCAATCTCAATCTCTATATTTGAGTGCTCTATCATCTCTCTATTTCAGATATTGGTTAAATGACATGTTGGGTATGGGCAACTAACCTTAACTTCAGATTTCTTCACAGTTTTGATCATAAATCGATCATCTTGTGTTAGGTAGAACAAGCATCCACTCTTGCCAGGGGAAGACAGTTCCCTAAGGGCATCGCTTCCGCAAATAGCCAGCATGTAATCCGCAGGATCTATTGCAAACATTTCCCTAAGATGTCTAAATATCCAACAATGCAATTATCACAATGATGTTGATGAAATAATGAGAGTTCAATCTTCCAAAATTTGGCAATCCAAAAAATAACTAAACCAAATCAATTTCAAATCAAAATCCGGGGAAAAAAACCTACAACATGCTCAGTTGAATTTCTTATAGAGTATATACCTAAACACCATGGGACAGTAGTCCTTCCATCTGAAGTCCACTGACTGGTGTGGCGGCGTGCATTTCGATCCTTCAGTTGGAAACCTAGTCCAGAACTTCTCCTTGGGATCAAAATCCGCTGGCTTAAGTGCCCGTGTAATGGACGCATGCTTCCCAACAGAGTATCTACAAATCAATAAGAATCTCACAAAACACAAAACCAACCAACAAAAACCCAATACCCAAATAACGTCAACAGATGCAACAGATGAAAAAGCAAAAGCAAAAGAATCCAATCCAATAATCAACCTGATACCCAGTTGGAGATTAAGCATCAATTCATAATTCTTATGTCCCTTGGATATCATCTGCCCTTGTTTCTTGACATCAGAGCCTTCATACCAACAAGGACTCTTCCTCAACTGCCCAGCAGGAGCTCCTCCACAAGGAGATTCACTCCCAACCCCAACCCCAATCCCATCTCTATAAAACATTGAAGCCTCCACATTGTCTACAATATCACAAGTAATATCCCCAGCTTCACCATCAGATTCCCAGATACAAATTCTGGGAAAATTGACATTCCTCTCAGCCAAACTACCCGTCCCACCGTCCACCGACGATCTCTTCCTGGACGGCGGCAACACGAAACACGGCTGCTCAGGCGGCCGATTATGCAAATTATCACCCCAAATCCCAGTATAAGAACTCCCATCAGGCCAAGCAAAAACCCCATTTCCTTTAGGAACACCATCTTCCCAATTCCCTTCATATCGATTCCCATTAGCCCAAATCAAAACCCCCTTACCCGAAATAACCCCATTCCTCCACTCCCCAATGTACTCATTCCCATTCCTCCAAACATACCTACCGTCACCGTCCTGCAAATTCGACCTCCATGAACCAACATAAACATCGCCATTAGCGTAGTGTTTCTCGCCGAAGCCGTGTTTGCGATCGGAGGACCAGGAGCCGATGTAGGAGTCGCCGTCGGAGCCGAAGAAGGTGCCGATGCCGTCCATTCGGCCGGCTTTGAAGTGGCCCTCGTAGGTGGCGCCGGAAGGCCAGGAGAAGCGCCCATGGCCGTTGGCTTTGCCTCGCTTCCACTCGCCTTCGTACATGCAACCGTCGGACCACAGGTACTTGCCCTTGCCGTGGGGTACTTTGCCCCAAAATGTGCCTCTGTAGAGATCTCCGTTGGGTAGGGCTTTCTCTACTTGGTTCACTCCGGTGGTGGTGGTGGTTGTTGGGGAGACTCGCCGTGATCGGGGGCGGCCAGCCGCCGTAGACGGTGGTGGTGGGATTAGTATAATGAGTTCATCACTCTCTTCATCATCTAGCTGCTTCTTCTTGTTGTCTTCGATGATGGTTTCGTTTTCACTTTCTCGCATTTTGGATGATGGGTTTACTGCCGGAACGTCGACGGAGGCCGTACCGGCGGCTGCATTTCCGGAGACTCTCTCTCTTTCTCTCTCAGATCTTAGTTTTTATTTTATTTATTTTTAATTTTTTAGTTCTTTTTGAGATTTTGTTGTCTGGGATTTGTGTGAATTGAGGGTATATGCCTTTGTCTCTCTCTCTCTATCCAGCTCTGGACAACAAAGGAACTGTTGCTTTGGACATTGGTATGGAATCCTACAAACAAACAATGTTAGAGAGAGAAAAGGAAAAAAATAAAATAAAATTTGGGAAATAAAGTGAGAGAGAGAGAGAGAGAGAGAGAGAGAGAGAGGCCGACCTTTCTGCGCAGGAAACGTTGTTGCTAGTTGTAGTTGATGTTGCTGTTGTTGTTGTTGGTAGGATGTTATGTGTGGGAGTGATGTGCTTCCAATACCCATAATAATTAATATTATAAATATTTTTAGGTTTTGTATTGTATGCCTAAATTACAGAATTTTGGTGTAGTTTAAATAATTTATAGAGTTTATCTTTTAAAAATGTCGACAAAAAATATATATTAATTATTTAATTACCCTTTTATATAGAAAAGACAATTAAGTCTCGTTTGTCAACTTTCAGTTTAAAAAATTAAAAAATCACTATAAATTATTACATCATTTTTTTTATTTTTTACACTCTTTTTTTTGTAAAAAATTTAAAAATTATTAAAATAATTTGTTTCTAAACGAGACCTTAGTTTGTTATCTTAATCTTTTTATTTTCTTTGTTACTTAAACCTTCTCTATTTTTCACCACCAACTTCAGCCAATATCATTTACTTAGGCTAAGTTTGGGATGCAGAGAATAATCCAAAAAGCCAAAAAGTTACTTAAAAAGTTAAAAAGTTAACACTATTCATCAAAAGTCAACAATTACGGCTGCACAACTCCCAATTCAAATTTTCCTCTAAAAACTAATTTTTACAATTTTTTATTACACATTTTTTCATAAAAAGTCAAAAAGCTAACCCAAACATCCATATTTTCAACCTCACTTTTTTAGTCAAAAAAGACAAAAAGTGCACTTATTTAGTCCTCCCAAACAAGGCCTACTCCAGTCCTCTTCACCTTGAGAGAGAGAGAGAGAGAAAGCATGCGAAGAGGAACAAGAAAGAAACAAAAAAAAGTGTTGCAATGAAGAAGAAGAAGAAGAATGATGGGAGGCAACGGGATCTAAAGGGAAAGGTTTCATAACTGAGGTTTCTTAGAGGGTGTGTTTTGGAAAATAAAGAGTTGGATAGTGGTGAGAATGGTTGTAGCTAAGGTTTTGCAAAATAGAGAAATTAGGGTTGTTGGAATGGATAAGGTGGAAAGGGAGCTGCCAAGGTTGTGGAATGACGATGGATGATGCAGAGGCTTGGAATGAAGCTATCAGAGGTGGGAGTGGCGGAGGAATGAGGTTGCAAGAGGAAGAGAAGCGTAGAGGTGAGGGTCCAAAAGAAAAGGTATAGTTGGGATTATGGTGGAGGTTTAGAGAAAAATAAATGTCCGTGTGGAGCAATTTAGGTGGATATGGGTCCGAACAAATCAATGATCCAAAAGAAGTTATGTAAGTGCTATGGAGCTCCATTTTGTTGATTTTAACTTGTCTTCACCATTCGCTACCAAGGGGCTCCATTTTGTTGATTTTAACTTGTCTTCACCATTCGCTACCAATAATTCGACAAAAGTCCTCAATAATTCAATAAAGCCCTCAAACCTACCATTGTTGTTAATCAATGCAATGAAGGACTCTTTAAGGGTTAGGTTAGTAAATCTAATGTTGGTATCTTTCCATAATAATACAAGAAAAATATATAAAATAAATTAAATAGAAATGAAAAAATAATTTTTTTAAAATTAAAATTAAAGAATGAAATATACAATAAACTATAGAATTAAAAAAAACACAATAATGAACTAAATTACACCATGGAACATATTACAAGATGGATTCAAATGAACATATAAAATAATATACGAGAAATTATTTAAATTTAAAATTTTGAAGAACAAAAGATAAAAATACAAACCGAAACCTGCGTGATACCACAATTTCCTTAAAACAAATTCACTCCCTCCCGGTGGGTGCTGGAGGTACGTCGGCGTCTATCTTCCAAGATACAACGGTTGAAACCAGTTAATGCAAAAGCACCTTCTGAATAGTTTCGGTGAATTTGATAATTGTTGCACTCTCTCTAATAAAAACTAAAGAAGGGGCTAGCAAAAGAAGATAGGAAAAATTTTCTTTGGTGGTAAAAAACATCTCCAGCTTTTTATCTCAAAATACCATCTCTATTTTTCATCAAAACCTCTCCCAAAATTAACCTACTAAGTTGGAGGAGAAAAACCTTTATTTATACTAGTAGGGAAGAGCCTTAGCCATGAAGGCTAACTCAATGGGGTTATCAAATGTTATCAACTCTAGTCATTAGGCGCCAGAGTTACAAAGGTTCAAAACTCTCAAACTATTATATAAATCATAAAATGTATATAATGTATAAGTTTTGAGAATTAAACTAGATGGGTTGTAAAATAGATATGGGTGTTGGGTCGCAACCCGATCCAAGTCCAATATCAAACACATGCACAAACTAAGCCCAGTACAGCTCAACCCAAAACTCAAGACTAGGTCCAAGTTCAAGTCTAAAATCAAACACATCACATACACAAGTACAAGTTTAGGTCCAATCCATACCAAGATTAAATCTAAATCTAAACCCAACTTTATTGATACCTACTTTATAAGTCAATTCTCATTCACAACTCAATAATTTCGACTCATTATTTTTGTATTACAATCTTCTCACTTAAGAGAATACAAAATCACTTAGACCCACCTCAACCGGTGGTTAGGTCCCACTTTAATTTCAAATTAAAATTATCGAAAAACCACTATTTTCTAACCTCTGACTCACAAACTTTTACTCCCTCCCCATCTTAGCCACCACCGAGTCAACCATCAACAACTTCCAAGATCCAAAGGGTGACTACAATGGTGATGAACGCGATCAAGGGTTTCATTATCGCCCACTTCCATGGCTATTGCATTTGGACTATAAACTAACAACCCAAAGTCATATAACTTGGGGTGTTTAACATTTTTTTATTTCACCTTTCTAATTATTCTCCTTCACATTTAAGAAAGTACATTCAAAGTAGTATGTAAGTAACTTTTATTTTGGGTTATCATTTTTTGCACTTTCGTTTTTCGCCCTTTACACATTGAAAAACCATGTTGAGGTGTCCATGACTAAACATTTAATTTCATTAATTTCAATAGTAGTTAAAACCTTACATTTACTTTCATTAGTATTTAGATGGAAGGTCAAAAGCATGATTACTATTACATGTTTGAGAAGACACCCTAAAAATAAAGAATAATACTATATGCATCAATTAGTATACTAACTGGTGTATCAATTAATGATATGACATAATTTAAGAGGTTTTTAGTATTTGTAATGTGATTAATGAGTGGAGTCAATAATAATGTCATCACTAGTATTGATACACTAATTAATATACTAATTGGTACATGTAACATCACCGCAAAATAAATATCTATATATAAAATCCAAGTTTTCAAAAGCAAAATTTTTCACAATACAAAAAATAAAAATAAAAGCTAAAAATTTCGATAACAAAATCTCTAATCTTTCTAACCACAACTTTGTCTATCCCTAATCTTTCTCTCTTTCATTTCTCAACATAGAAAAGCTTCATTAATTGACCATGACAACTTCTTTTACGGAAAAATGCTTTAATTGTTTTTCTTCTTCACTAAACCTACTTTAGGTGCTTAGAAAAATTATTTGGAATTTCATTTATGAAAAAAATATATAACTCAGATTCAACTTTTATATAATAATATAACAATAATTAAGGTATGATAATATTTTGATTTCTAAACACCAATCCAAAGTGAGAAGAGAGTTCTAGAAGCTTGAGGTGGGTGTCAAAGATGAGATACAAAATAAAGAGTTTTTGACTTTTTTCTTTTTTCCCATTCTAAAAAACAAAAAAACTTTTATTTTTTTTATTTTTATGTGATAGCCTGGAAGCCTCGATATATTGTATATCCAACCATAAATCAATCGATCAAAAACATCGAAGTACAATTGAGTTGTTAAAGGAAAAGAGAAATCTAGGCCATAAAATGACAGATGAAGACAGTCTGCAACAAATCTAGGTTAGAGTTGGAAGTTACAAGAAGTAGTCAAGAAATGCTTACGAAAAGAATGGTGGTAGTTCAAATGGTGCTGAGACACACAAATAGACTATAGAAAGAAAAATACACACAAAAAGTCACCAACAAGCAAGAAAATGTAGAGGTGGAGGCGACGAGAAAATGGAGAGAGGTGAAGCCGGCCAATGACAACAACAGATAAGTATATTTAAGTCTCACCAGAAATCACCCTTCAAACCAGTCAGAAATCGTGAGTCATTAATAAGTAATTTTAATAGTTAAAGGTTCTTACTTTGTTAAAATTGATAGCTTCGGAATAAAATAAAACTAGTGTAGTAGTTTTAGGTTTTAAGTGAAAATTTTCATCAATGCCATAATCAAATTGGGACAAACTAAAATATAAGTTCAAATTGGGACAAACTAAAATAAGTTCAATAATTTAAGATACAGATTATTAAAATTATAAAGTGACACAAATGTAAGAAATTGAAGGACAAAATGAAATTTTCTCAAATATAGTTACCCACACATTGTTAATCCAATACCCTATCCTTGAAGAGGCTAAACAAGCATGGCCTTAGTTGCCAGCTCTCAAACCCTAATAAATTTAGTTTGTGTTTAGAATTTGAATTTGTTGAGGACCAGAAAAAAAAAAAAAAAAAAAAAGAAGAAAAAAAAAAAAAGAAAAAAAAAAAAAGGATGAAAAAAGCCAACATTCAAACGCAGCTTAACAGAGGTTTTCTACAACAATAACTGGAGTAATCATATGCCGTAGATTATTACTATGGGATGGTTGAAATGAAGCAACATTCCAAGACAAAACCCTCTAAATTATTAAAAAAAAATAAAAATCAAAAATCAACCCACTAAAGAAATACTCTTTACTTAATTAAATGGATTCATCCACCTTGTCGTTTAGACACTCAAAGCAAATCATCTAAAAATATTAAGGATTCAATCTATCTGAACCCTATGGACTCCGAATACACACCAAGAATCCCGAATGACCATTTCATTCTATCCTATTGCATTTTAGTGAATCAAACACCACATTACAGGCAAATGCACACATATACGAGAGAGAGAGAGAGAGAGAGAGAGAGAGAGAGTAAATTCTTATTAATCACCAGCGATATCATCTGCATGAATTTTCATGCTTCAGCCTTTCATCTGCTCAAAATGGCGAGCATGACATCCAAACTTTCCTATATCTTTAATAGAAGAAAAAAAAAAAAAAAAAAAAAAAAAAATTTTGAAGTGCAATACAGCGCACGAAACCTCTGCCACGATGTATGCAGTAAATGGAATAATGGAGAAAAAATCAGGGTATTGAAATGGGTATTTTAAACAAGTCAAAATTCTGTATCATTAAGCACTTGGCCAAAAATATCAGGACACGATTCCCAATTCCCTTCTTGCCTGGCCTCCCAATATCCTCCAACATAGCAGTATGTATCACTACCTGCCTGCTTCGCAAACCACATAGGCTTCCACCCCCTTTCTTGCATCTTTCGTGACTGCAATTTTATATAAACACATTTTCCATCACTTTTTTTTCCATGCAAATGATCGATTATACATGAATGTGCATCACAAGAAGAAAATATTTTGAATGAAAAATAAAGAAAATATCACAAAAAATGCTTATGTATCTCACCTGACGCTGCCTCTGTTCCAGCCGCAGCTTCTCTGAATTAGCCATTTCATATTCTCCATTCTCTAGACATCTCTGGTCAGGTCTGAGTCGTGAATCTGTTGGTGGCAGCTTTTCCTGCATACAAATTTCAACGTGGGTGCAAGAAAAAGAAGATATTATAAACCAAGAAAAATGAGACACAAAAAAAATAAATAAAAAAAAAAAAAATAAGTAGGAAAGTAACTATAAAACGGTCTCCCACCGATACCTTTAGTCCGGGAGTGATCTCATTTAGGTTGATGGCAAAGTGTGTCAAGTTATATCTGGTTGGAAATTTGGAGGGCTTGCTGCGTTTCCAAAGCAAACACGCGCTTGACATATCTAATCCTTTTCCTTTCCCAGAACAGTCTCCATTAAAATAATGCAGGCTCTCATCCCACTTACCAACTAATGATGCCACTGTTTTGCCATTCTTATCTTGCACGACGCCTTGTACCTGAAACACAACTTAATCATATATGCAATTCATGATAGAGATAACCCTGATTTTGTAGTCCGAGGGATATTTCTGCACTTTCAATCATATTATTAATATAAATTTGTGACAAAAAGAGATGACCCTAATTTTTTGCTCTATTTTTCAACAGCCATACATTGGTTCCTCTTTTCTCTTTCTTCATTATTCTTCTTTTCTCCTTCTATTGTAAATCTAATTGTACTTGATCTGATAAATTAGTTTTGAGAAGATTACTTTAATGCTAATCTTATTTTATAGATGTGTATATATCTGTCAGACCTTCTGCGACTTCAGTTGTATTTTTACACCTCATTGAAAATGATTCTGAAGGCAATTATTTATGAATTATCTCTAAATTATTCCCAGAATTTTCCTCATTGGCATCCACAATTTGACTTCATTTTTACAGTGAATTAAATCCAAAATTCCAAAATGGTTGCAGTTTCATGATGATACTGATGTTCCAAGCCAATTGTTTAATCTACTTAAACATCAAACATTTTCATCCAAAAACCATGACTAATTTTATATAGTATGTAACGACTACACATAAAAAACAAAATATATTTTATAAATGGAATCATATTAACAGCCATGCAGTGCAAATAGTCATTACATATTTGAAGTGAGAAAACGGCACCTGGTGAGGATTTCGATCAATGATTGACTGCTCCTTAAATTTTAGCTTACAAGAGTAGTCATGATTTCCCTGTATACGCATCGTACCATAATGATCGCAATAGAGCTTTCCCAAAATAAGGTTGTAGATCGATGTTGTTACCTGATGGTATTAAGTTCAAAAAATAAGAAGGCATAGTAAAGAAGACAAGTTCTTCCTAATGCTAGTAACATACCTTATTCCATTGAAAAACTTCTCCATCATCAAACTCCAAGGTGAGAACACCAACAGGATCAAGCTGAATTGAACGACCCCAAAATTTACTCTTTAGATTACTGTCTCCCCAAAATTTCCAACCGCGTCCCTCACAATGGCATGCAACAATCATGGGGTGATGACTAACCTATATCAAGGTAAACAAATCACTTTAAAGGCAGAAAAATGAAAAAAGCAAACTATAAATCAATCAAACATTTTATCGGTCACCAAGACATTAGTAAGTATATATTCATGTCTTGTATACGCACTGACGTACTTGAATATGCTTATGGAGAGAAGTAGAACAATAATTACAGAGCAGGCATTTGTTAGTACCAAATAAAAAGAGTTATACTCAAACAGCACCTCCACACCAAAATTTTCAACCAAATCCACGGTAAGAAATAAAAGAAACAACAAGAAAGCTACAGTCGTACAATGAACTCTTTAACAAGTACACAAATGAAAAGCAATATTTTCATGTTTTTCATTTTTAAAAGAGATCATGTCATACATCAGCATTTAAATACTTTAAATTAGTTTATTGTCTTCAATAGATGAGAAGTTTCCTCACCAATTATACTGGCATGCCACAAACCAGTCTAATTTTTAGCAATTACCATTTATACAAGTCAGAAAGCATCAGTTGCAGAAGGAATATCGCTGAAATAAACTGAATGATGACTTGTTGGCTTCAAAGTTGAAAAGAAATTTCCCAGCAAGTATTAGCTATGAAACATGAACCTAAGGGTAGTCCGATAAGAACCTTATATGCAAGATGTATTCAACCTGCTTATGTCAACAAATTTAAAGAAATCATAGCATTGTAATCAATTACTAGCCCACAATATATGAATAAAACTAACCAGTGACTTAATCCGAAAGGCATATAAACGCTTTTGGTCTTTATTACAATACACTAGAAACCATTTTATAAAAACAAAGCCCAATTAGTACACATTAATGTGTGTTTGTGAGGGGAAAGATTGGGTACACACCTAACCTTTGGCATAGTGCACAAAGTGGTTGCCCCAAGACTCGAATCCATAATCTCAAGATTATTAGGCTAAGGTTTTACCATTGAACCAATGAAAATCAGGGAAAAATACCAATGAAAATATCTCTAACTCATTCACAGTTAAAAGTACCATAAACAGTTATACGATAATCTCTGACATTGGCAACACAGAAGCTTTGCTTTTTCTCTCAAAATATAGATATAAAACCACAAATATGAAACCAAAAATGAACGGCTTAATAAAAGAATCTGAAGAAACAATTCAACTATTCCAAATTGAGGACAAATTTAACTGACAAAAAAAACCATCCACACCCAGCACCTTGTCAGCAGCCTTGTTACATTGGACACCATCACACCATAACATATGGTACCAAGAGTACAACTACTACATATTTTTTTTAAAAAAAATACAAAACCTTTAAGAAAGCCAATAACATTTCTTAAATAAATTAGGTACCTGCCACCAAATCACTTGTCAAAACCCCCATATAAGCCCTATCAAATCTTTTAGATCCAAAATAAGGTAAGAAAAAAAATTTCAACCCATATTCCCAACAGAAATACTTGGAGAAATCATCGAATAGTTTTCCAAATGAGTTCTCTAACATGTTTCTGAAAGCACAAATCAATAAAAATATAGAGAAAACACAATCTGTTATTTTTTACTGGAAAATAGAAAACAGAGAAATGAAAGCAACAATTCGTTGTTTTTAGATCATGGGTTATTTCTATTTCAATTTCCTCAAAACAGTTCTCTAGAACAGCATACCAAGTTTATCTTTATTCCCAGTCTTTGCTTTCTGCAATTACAGGAACAGAAATTACTTTTACAAGTTTCACCAGGTATGCCCTTCTGTATCGTGTTCGTTATTTTTACACAAATGATGTGGTGCACCTCTGTATCTCAAGATCTCTTTTCTACTGGAGCAATCACCTCTCATGAGGTTGAAGCTGAGCCAAAATCTGTCCCACTAATCTAGCCAATCTCTAGGGTGACATGTGCCTTCCAAAATATTTCCATCATTTGTTCTCAGTGGTGGTGCCACTGACATTCCTCTATGCCTAAACAATCCAATTTGCAAGAAAAGCACTCTATTGGGGATTTGTTTCTCTTACACCATTGCTCAAACCTTCCAAAAAAATAAAAGAGAAAAAAATAAACATAAAATAAGACTAACATAAGGCTCCACAGAGCACAACGTTGGCAAACCAAATATAATTTTCCATGACGAAAGAGAAATCCATCCAAGATAGTTAGGTGATGTGCAAAGAAACTGATGAACGCACAAGGAACTAGAGGGAGATTAAAAATAATGAGTTGAGCAAGTTACAAAGACATGAAAATAAATTATTTAAGGGAGTAATCATAATATACATCCCAAACACACATTAATGTGTACTAATTGGGCGTTGTTTTTTTAGTAATCATAATATACATGCACATATATATACATATATATATGTATGTATACATATGTTTAAAGGACATAACCTTAGACACATCTAAATAAGATAGAAAAATGCATGTAACCGACGATCAAGTGCTCGCATTGTTGAGCAAAGTTGCATGTCTGTCTATGATAAGTAACTCTTCCAGTAATTCTGAGAACAGAAACAACAAAGTACCCAGAAAAACAGTGTATGGTCCAGATACATCCTAAGTGGTTGTTTGTGACTCCATTTACTGCTTAGGTCTGAAATTTTTTCAGTGTATCTCTTATTAAGTGCATTTGATAAAGCAGTTAAAAAGAGTCTTAATGTCAAGTCAAAGAGACCTGAATTATCCTAGAAAGCTTGAAAAATGTGATAAATATGGTTTTAAATTTAGATCTCAAGTGACAAATTAATTTAACATCCGTTAATTTTCAATTTCATCAAACATCTGGTTGTTCAAAAAAAACAATTGAGTGACTCATCACACAGGTAAAAATCTATTTTCAAAGGTTGTACCCAGTACACAATTCTTGCTTTATAAGGGTTTGGGAGAGGTAATAGGTAGTCAACCTTACCCCTAGTTTGGAGACTCAAAAATCTATTCTTAAAGTATAAAAAATAAAATAAAAAACTACAGCATTTTCTATATATGTTAGTTACAGATAAGCATAACAGTATTTTTCTATAAATCTCTTCCCACAGAATAGGATCAGGAAGGTAGTGAATCATATACAACTTTAAACATCACAAACTTGGAAAAAATATATTATATATGAAGAACTTAACATTTTAAAACTTTAAGCAACAATTAAAAATACCTTCTCTGAGATAAAACGGAGGCCCTTATCTGGATAATCAGCTTCATATGTCTCCCCCAATAATGGATTAAATGGCTTGCAATTTCTTCCCTCTGTAGAAGAATATCCTGACACAGCAAATGCTGCTATATTAAGGATCCTCATAAGGCTATTACCCTACAAAGTCATTCCAAGAAGGTAATCAATAACTTAAGAAGATCAATTCCTCAACTTTTTTTATGTCAATTTTCTGTTCTTTTCCTTTTTAAAGCTTTCTTTAGCTAGAGACTTCAAATGTAAAGTCTTGCAGGTTCTAGACAAAAGAATGAATAAATCTCCAATGTTTTCATAACCACACAAATATTGAACAAAACACAAAATCAGAAATGGATACTCTGCAATTAACCTACCAAACTCTGAGTCAAAGTATGTAAAAATAGTAAGAAAAAGAATTTGTTGTGGACCCCTTTAGCTACGTTCTCTACTTCTCACAATATAATAATAACCACAACAATAACAAGAATAATAATAACAGTCATGGTAGCATCAATATCAAGAAAGAGCATACTGATTTATCACTTCACTCATTTACAACATTTGCCAAACATGTATATAGAAATTGGCTCATTTAAGTTTCTGCCATTTACAAATTGAGGACTGCTATATATCTCATATTTTTCTCACTGTTTTAACATCACCGGGGGCACATAGGGAGATATTGTTCGTCTTCATTAATTCCTAAATGATTATTTTCAAACAATGAGCTAATCATGACTATCCACCTAGGAGATGATACAAAACAGTGACAAAAAAATCATAGACAAAATTTCTCTTACAAATTAGGATAAATTTATTTACAGAGCTAATTACAGAAGTAATCTTCAATCATCCATGTATGCATTTAGTTCTTGAGGTCTCTTCAGTCTTCAGAAGTCTCCAAATCAAACGTCACATTTGTAGCAATAATTTTGATGTAAAGAGACCACCATAATATCCCATGGAGTGAAAGCATTTCTTAAATGGTTGCTTTTGTTCATTGGTTCCCCTCTCAGACATTTCCAAGGCATGAAATTCTAAATTGAATCTAATGTTTAGAGTACAGTATTTGGTGTCCACTCCCTCACTATTAAGTATTTCTATTTTCTTAACATAAAAATTAGTGGTTTTCCTAGAGGCAAAAGGCATAGTGCATAAAACTCAGTTGTATATCCGGAATAACAACGTAAACAAAAAAAGGCAAATACTGTAGATGAGGAAAACCAAGACATAGTCATTGTGTTTGTTTTCAATTTTCTGAATTCAATTTTTTAGAAATTGAATTTTTTGCTTTCCGGAATTTTTTGGTTTTAGTGAATATTTTTAAAATTTTAAGCAATTTTTTTACTTTTTTAGATGCACCTTAGATGTATCTAAAAAATAAAATATTTATATAAAAATATTTTAAAAAATCAATAAATATACAAAAATATGAAAAATGTACTAAATTTTTGTATTTTTGGTATTTAATGAATTTTTTAAATATTTTTTTCACAAATATTATACTTTTTAAGTGTATTTACGTTAGGTGTATCTAAAAATTAAAAAAAAAAATCTTAAAATGTTAAAAATATTTAGTAAAAACAAAATAACAAGGAAAACAAAAAATTTCAATTTTTGAAAAGTGAATCCTGAGTTAAGAAACCAAACACGTTGAGTATTCCTAGTTCTAAAACATGGCTAACTCAAAACACAATAACAAGTTAAATATTCTATGAGCATAGTAACATTACAAAATTTAAACCTAGTTTACAAACCATCAGAACTTTCATCGTATGAAAAATGCACATATAGACACTCTAAACAACACAAAACATAGACAAGAACATGGTCTCAACTCAACTCAACTTTAACAAGCCTTAGGCTTGATTTCCTAGGGTCAACTAAAACAAGAACATGGTAAATACAAAATATCAACAAAAGATTAAAAAAATATAACAAAAAGCTCAACCATTGAAAACTTCCTAAAGACAGATTGATAACATTAGATATGTGCCCAGCTAGTCAAGGTCTGCTCCCTCAACTAAAATGGAAAATAAAAGGCATACATTCAACTAACCTTGGCTTGTGAAGTGCATTCCATAATGGAACGATTGGTTGGTTTCTAGGACAGAAAATTTGATGCAGGAGGTATTTAGGGAACTTGGGATTATCACAGCTTACAATAGGTATTGTGGTGGGTATTGGTTATGGACGATTTCTAGGGTTAGGGTTTTATGATGGAGAAGAAAGTTTCTAGGATTTGTAAAAGTAAAATGATAGTTTGGGCTTGACATTCAAAAGTTGCACGTTAACAGATTGTACACAACTTCATTATAAGTTGCCCAAATGACGGAGGACAAAAAATATGTCATTTTGATAGTGTTAACAGAACCCGCAATAGAATGGCATCAGCTTATGCTAGAAATCTCTCAAGCATACAGCTACTAGCTACAGTCTTAGTACAGAATAATATTCAATTTCATACTAAATTAAAAAATTGAGATACAAAACTTCCAAATATAAGTCACCATAATATTCTGACAACAAACTCACCATTTTACCCCATTCATATGCTCGGTCAAGAAGGTAAGAGTATTCAAGATCTTCATAACATTTCTGTAAAGATGATAGGGGCTCATTAAAATATACTGGAAGACAAACTTTGTTGAGATCCTTCCCAATGTTATCTTTGATCATTGACCAGAGACTAACTCCAGTCTCCTTTTCAATTGGATCAGGCAATTTCTTACGCCGCCTAACATGAGGATAGTTAGTTCCAACAGATCTAATGCAAGGATCAATACCATCATCAGAGTCAAGAGACGCTTCATCCTCAGAATCAAACGATGATAACCGCATATCAGATCCATTACTTTTAATAGAACTTGATGAGAGAAAATCCTGAGTATCAAAAAACGCATTATCCTCGTCATCTGTTTCTTCCTCCACAGCATCATAATGTCTATCATTGTCATCATCGGAATCACTTCGGCTTCCCTCTGAAAAATATCCCAATGAAATCATGAAAAATTAGAACCAGTGGAGAAAAAAATAACATAAAACAGAAGCAAGTTTTCCCAAATTTTCATTCCTTCATCCATATGGTGTTCAATTTTCCATGGAAATTTTAATGGACACTATATGTATTGATCCACAAGTACGGATTAAGCAAGATATTTCATTCAACCCCTTCTAATATAAGGCAAGAACTGTGGGAACAACAGATATCAAAGCAATCAGTAAATCAAATAAAAATATAAAAGATAGAAAGAAAATGGTTAACATAAAAATAAGCTAGAATACATATAAGAAAAGGGAAAAGTTAATTTTCTGAAAGAGTGAAAATGGACCCTCAAAATTTCAGTGATATGTGCTGAACATCCACATTATGCCGTCACAATGTAAGACCAAAAGAATGGATGCTAAAAACCAGAAAAACTTTTCAAAAACAAAAAAAGGATGCATGTCACAAAAGAACATATACACTAGCAGGATGGTTTCATTCTTGAAGACATGGACCTAAACTTCTTCACCTGCTCAAACCCCTCACAAGGAAGTTAAGTCAGCATAGATCAAGTAGCTCACAATCAATTGCGAAACTACCTTAAGATGATGCTTTCTGCTATACCATAAACTTATTACCACCTGACTATGGAGTACTTAAAGAAATCAAGAGCAATCCATCTTGGTATAACGTCTTCCTAAGAAGCATGGACATTTCTAAGAAGATGAAGTGTTACTGTGTCCAATACTTAAGACATACATGAAACACATTACAAGTTTAAATAAAATAACTTGAAATCCAAAGATAAAACGAAAAATGTAATTTTATACATATTCTTCTCCTTTAGACTTAAAAAATTATCATTTTTTGCTTAAATATTCATATATATATATATATGATACATAACAATTATTTATCCTTATCTCTGACATGTAATTAATATATAAAATTATAAATTTGCACGTGTCCCCACGTGTCAGGCCCTACATTTTTAGAAAATTTATGTGTTGACGTGTCTGTGCCGTATCCGTGTCCGTGCTTCTTAGATGCCTTATTCTCTTGTGAATCTAGTACAATGTTTCCCGCAGAAAAACAGCAGCAGGGGGACTCACAGCAGTAGACGTTAGAAAGTTAAGAAAAGGTTTCCTCTCTTCTTGCCTTTGGGAAAAAGAACGACACTCTAAGAGAAGAAAGTAAATGGAACAGAAAGCACAAATGGGGATTGAAGCCCAAAAGGGCCCCGATCAAAACCCTAGAGCAATTGCATGAGAGAGAGAGAGAGTTCTTTCATACTTGAGGAGAGATGGAGAAAATGGATAGGTTTTAATTTTCCACATTGAGACTTTCCATCGTTGTGATTAGAGGTCCTAAAGGGCTTTTTCACACTACTAAGAGTTTGAGGAGAATACCACTAGTCCCAAAAGCTCAAGTTGTTAGAAAAAGGGTGCAGATAGAGAGACTGAACCCAAGATCTCTTTTAGCCTGAGCTCTAATATCAAGTTAGATCACCAATAGTCCCAAAAAATAGAGTTGTTAAGAAAATAGCTCAACAATACATATCATGCTCACTAATAGAGGCATGGAGACCCACTATCCCCTCTTCTTTTCATCACTATCATAGTGTCGTGTATGTTTTTAGCCTATGCTTGTAGGATTAAGGAGGGAAGGATGTTGCAGGGCTTTGGGATGGATATTAGGGGTAGAAAAGCCATAGTTGTATCTTATTTTGCCGATGACACAAGAATTGAGATACTTGAGATGTATGTTTCTCTGCTTTAAGGAAATGTTTGGACTTCGCATTAACTCAGTTAAGAGTTAGCTAATTCCAATGGATGAAGTTAAAAATATTGAATGGTCTAATTGTTATTTTGGGATGCAAGATTAAGGGGTTTACCTGCTACTTAGAGTTCATATGGGGTCTCCCTTTAAAGCACATTGACGGTTTCGCAGTTATTTTGGATGCAGGATTGGGGCTTTGCGTGGTAGTTACTTGGACTTGCCAATGGGGTCTCCCTTTATAGCTAAGATGGTGTGGGTTGCAGTTGTAGATAGATTTGAGTAAAGACTGGATAACTAGAAGATACCATTTTTCTCAAAGAGAGGACAAGGAACTCTTATCAAAAGCACCCAGTCCAACTAGTCAACTTGTTTTATATCTCCTTTTACTATGCCTATATCTATGGTTAGGAGGCTTGAGAAGATGGTGAGAAACTTCTCATGGTTTGCATTGGGGGATGGATTTAAGTATTGATCTAGTTGACTAGAAGCAGGTGCAAATTGAAAAGCCCAGTCCACACTTCTCCTTAAAACTCAGGTATTAAGAAGAGGGAAACTGAAGCCTTATAACCAGCACAGATGGAAGCAACTTGAGGTGATGTGGGACACATTTCAACACACCCTCCTAGACCACAGTATACAGTAGCCGAACAAACGGCACACCAATCACAGGCCCAACTAAGCTCTAATACCAAATTGAAAAGCCCAGTCCAGACTTCTCCTTAAATCCCTGTTAGCGCTTACCTAACAACACATTGTTAAACAAATCCAATGTCCTAATTCTTATCCTACCTCCTTCAACTAATGTATGCACTATTGGAATGTGTCTCACATCACCTGGAGTTACCCCATCCTATGCAACTCAACCCCCTCCTTCCTTAATGCCCCACCCTCTCTTCCTCTTCCCTCTTTGCCCACCCCCTTATGTCCCAACTGCATCCCCCTACCCGATGTCCCCTTCTCTTGTGGGTGTATCAAAATTTTTGTGGGGCATTTAGAAGCTCCCCTTTTAGTGCCTTTCTAATACAATTTTCCTAACAAAATACACGAGCATAGTCAATGGTAATAATAGCTGGGAAAAAAGGCACTTTTTGCGATTGATAGGGACTTTTAATAACAGCATACCACTGTATTGTAGTCTAGAGGAAGCCTCTTGATCCTTTGCCTGTCTTTGGCTTTCATCAACAACTGTGTTCTCTAAATCAACCTTTTCTGTCTACAGAAGCAGCACCAAAAAAACTGTTTTAGCTCAAGAAAAAATATTTAACTTGCAAATTTCACGCATTAGATATCATGCCTTGTAACAACATACATGTGCATGCATATGTCAACATCGTACAGTCAATGCCAAACAATAATTCAAAATAAGGTATAAATTTAATTTCTGATGCCTAAGCAAGACATTCACAGAAATACTATAGTATGAGAAACTTAAAAAATATAAATTTTAAAGGCGAAAGGCAATCCACAACATTAAGAATTTTTTAGGCCGTTGTATACTCAAAACTGTTCGGTGCAGTTCTTGAAATTCACTGTGCAAACACTGCACAAGGAAAGCATATTATCACTTTCTGGTGATAAAACAGGCAGACTAAAACTGTTAGAAGTAAAATTAAACGCATTTTTGCAATTGAAATTTGCCACAGAAATCCACGTCAAATTTCAGAAGTGCATCGCTTTTAACTACCTCTTTCTCTAAGTTCATGTCTCTAAATTTGTCTATTGTTGAGGGCCATTAATCCACTTTTGCCTTAAAATCATTTCATTCCTAATTTGGCCTACTATTTTCAGTACTTTCGAAGCAACGCCACTTGAAGTGGCTCACGTGTAACTACAAGTTTGACCACATACAAAGCCAACTTACAAGAAGAAAAAGAAACTTAAACCACTGTTAATGAAAAACTAAGGTAAACATCTATGTATGGAAGCAGATATCCATATCAAACACCATAGGTTTGTATCAACAATCAAAACCCATATCTGTGATTATAAACCATAGCAAAAAAATTTTTACAATGATTAATCCTTTTTCTTCACCAAGTTATATACATAACAGGGAGAGAAAGTTCATATGGTAGAGCCAAGAACAATGATGCACAATCCAGAACGGCCACCAAAAGGGTTTGAGGCTGACTTTTGAAGGGTGATGACACCATACATATTCATGGCAATCCCATGCCACTGCTATGTCATTTTTGCAAGTGGCGGTAAAACTGTGACTATAAACTATGGGTTCGTTTGAGAAGTGGGTTGACTTTTTGGCTTTTTTGGCTATTTTAGCCTCGGGCTAAAAAGCCTGGTTTGGGAAGGGTTTTTGGCTTTTTTGGCTTTTTTGTGAGAGAAAGAATGTAATGATTATGGGTTGGATGTGATGTTTTGTCTTATTGGGCTAAAAAGCCTATTTTGTTTTTTGTGACTATTTTAGCCAAAAAAGCCCAAAAGTTGGCTTCCCAAACGAAGCCTATACAATTACTTTTTCTAATTAATACAGAGCACGTGACAAGAAAATTTGGAATTTCCAATCATCATGGGCATTTGTAATTATGTTCGGCGTTAATTTGAATCTTATTTTAAGTTAGTGTGTTGTGGGATAGACATAAACATATACATACATACATACATATATATAGGTTCTATTAGTCAGGGTCATTTAGTTAATTTCAAAATTTATAAGACATGGCCAATAATATGGTTCTATGAATCTTAGGGTCATTACATGTGTTTTTTATTAGGTTCAGAATAATCTAATAGTTCAAGTTCCTTAATTTCTCATAGCCCTTGTACGATTGGATGAAGTCCAATAATCTAGTCATTTTATTCAAAGGAGTTTTGAGTAATGAGAATTAAAGATTATGTTTGTTTAATTTAAACTTTCCTAGCTCTTTCAAGGGAAGCTCTTCTTTTTCTCTGCAAAACCCAAGTTACTATTCTCATATTACCCTTCATACCACAAAACATCCCCTCTTTCAACCACAAAACCATAACTAATTATATTAAAATGCATCAAAAACCGACGGAACCTGTGTACATGTGTACAAAATATTACCTGTACAACATCTATGAAAGAAAGATCTCCAATATAATCCACCAAAAAAAAAAAAGGAGAAGGGACAATTTAAGCTTATGAATCCCCTAATCAACATCTCAAAAGTGTGTCAGTTTCACTCCATCCAAAACCACAACATCAAGCATAAAGGAGCCACCTTCGAAGCCTTCTTGATCCTTTTCAATTGGCAGCATCCTGCCCAACTCTCATAAAGGTAAATTACAGAGTCCAACATAACCTAACAAATTCCAAAAACATATATAAAAAAAATAAATAAAGAACAAGAAAAGAAGGCTCCACAGCTCTCCAGCCACATGACAATGCAACAAAAGGTGATTCACCGACTCCTACACTTCTTGCACATACAGCTTCAATTGGGAAACATCTTTCCCTATTTCCCAAGTTGTCCACACTTATGATAGCATATAAGGGTATAATCCAAAAGGGCACCCCAGCCATCTGATCACTTTTCCAAGTGATAAAGGATTTAACAGAGAATCTCCTGCCTTTAGCTTCACAAACCATCCTATCACCCTCATCCCAGAGCCTGTCTCCTTGTAGCAAAGCCGCAAGAACTCCCCTTTGTCTCCCACTCCTAATCCTGCACTTCTCAAATAAAACAAGGATCCCACACTATGCTTGAGACTGTAATATAATTCGAGAGCCAAGCATTTTTATCTACTACTATTGAGTCCAAGAAAGCAGCAGAAAGTGGAACATCTAAACACCACACATATAATGAGAATTTAAATCACCTACTATAATCAACAAAAAATTCCACATGATAGTTAGAATCTAAAGAGCCATTTCTAATGCCTTTCCATAACCAAGCCCATACTCTTACCTCCTTGGTAGTCCATACACCTACTTCTGAACCATACATGCATTGAATCAAACTCCACCAAAGACACTCCTCCTCAATGGCATACCTCTGCAACCATTTACTTAACAGTGTTTGATTAAAGAGTCTAACATGACAAACACCTGTACGTCCTCCGAACTGGACTACACACATTGTCCCAATCAACTACATGGTTCTTGAACTCGTCTTGAAGACCTTCTCACAAAAAATTATTTGGAGCTTCTACAGCCTCTTCAACACCGAAAACAGAATAATAAAGAGCAAAATAACAGGCAAAATAGCTAAAGGACTCTTGATACGAGTTTCCCTTTCCTTCGAAAGGTAGTCTTTTCCACACTGTCATTCATTTCGCTACTCTTTCAATAATATTGTCCCTAAACTGCTATCAACGTGTACATCTGCTCACAAGTCAAGCTAAGCCGAGTTTTGGGATGTATGAGCCTGGCTTGCTGAAAATTAGTCGAGCATGAGCTCGAGACAAGCTCAAGTCAAATTTAAAGAATCAAGTGCAACCTCGAGCTTGGCTCATCAAGTATTTGAGAAACTTATGCTTGGCTAAAATCCACTTGATTACATAAAGGAGCAGAGCTCGAGCTTAGAAATAAAAACCAAACTTGAATTAATATGCACATTAAGAGAAAAATTAAAGATTATGAGCAAAATATGAAGGAAAAATAAAAAAAAACTCATATTATAAATAAATTTTGTCAATCAAATATATAAATTTGCACAAACATCAAACATAAACAGAGAAATAAAATAAATTAATGGAAATATATTTGATATATTATTAAAACTAAATATTTTTTATATCTTTGTTTTAACGAGCCTATTTGATCAGAATTTGGCTCTGCTTAAGCTCAGTTTGATTACGAAGTGAGTCTAAAAATTTGGCTTGAACTCATTCATTTGGCAAACAAGCCTAGCTCAAGCTATTCACGAACAACTTGGTTCATTTGCAACCCTATCTACATGGAAGGATATGAAGATGCACTCAACTCGTGGCAAGAAGCACATAAAGCGTAAGAAAGTACCTAAACAAAAAAAAACTTATACAACGTCTTTCAGAATCCTACAATGAACGCATAATTTTACACAAGTTGAATAAACGAAAGACTAAAAAATGCAAACCAATGGGTCACTACACAAATTCAATATCATTCAATTTCTAAGATTTGGTTTATTTAAGGCAGAATTCCAACCTTTAGTTCAATTGTTAAGAGTGGTGGCATGGAATTGTCAAGCAACAGAAAAGCACAACATGGCAGAAAAGCAAGGCATTTTTTAATGCTATCTGTCTGAAGCTACACACATCTTCCAACATCCTACACAAATACTCTAAAAAAGTACAATTTATGGCCTCCACTATTTCAATTCTGCACAAGCTAAAAATTGCTAATTATCAGCTCAGTTGTATTGTGCATACCTCCAACTGCCTCATTGTGTCAATTAGCAAAAGCTGTTTATGCTTAAGAAGCAAAAGATGGTTATGCAATTCGGATAACTCGCTCTTCATGATCTGCTCACTGTCCTGGATCGCAGTCTCCCTCACGCCCTCCTCCAACAACCTCTGTCTCAACTTGTCTGTGGAAACAACCACATTGTCCACCTGAGCCATGAGCTCGCTGTTCGACATCCGAGGGAACAAGTCCTTCACTGCCTGCAATGCCTCCATCCACGCCATCCGATCCTCCCTGGTATCTGCCCTCAAGTGCAATCTCTTCGTTCCCGTGTATATCGAAAATCTCTTGTCATCCGATCGACTCTCTCGGATCGATGAAACCTACATGCAATTCAACAGCAATACAATTCATCATCCTAGAGCATCTCCAATCCATCACCAATTCTCTCATTAAATTGAAATTTGATGAATATAGAGCTAAAAGTGAGCTCCAATCGAATTTGATTAAATTTTCAAAACACTAAGGATTGGAGTGTTCCATATCAATTTTCATTGAAATGTAGATTCAATGTTGTTGAGAAACACAATTGGTAAAAATGCGAGGAAAGGATGATGACCTTGAGATGGATTTCACCGAATGGTTTGCGGTGTCGGAGAGTCGGCGAGTGGCTACTTCTGGATCGGCTGATCCGGCGGAACGACTCATCTCCGATGATCTTGGAACCTTTCTCTGTTTCCTGATTGATCAAGATCTTATCAGGACCGTGGATCTTATAATACGAAAGAACGCCGTCTTGAAGAACAAACCACCTCGGTCGCCAACCCTTGCCATAGTTGACCCACTTATAAAGAACGCCGGAGATTCCATTGCCGACGATGTCGTTGATCCTCACCTCACGAAGAGACGGAAATCGAGAAAGCGATTCCAAGGAGGCCGAGAGCGATCGGAGAGCTAGGCGGCCGTGATCGTCGCTATTGCCGTTACAGTGGAGGTTGTTGGTGTGGTGGCGATGGGTGGCGGAATGAGAGCGGGACGGCGGAGGAATAGGAGGTTGAGGTTGAGGTTGAGGTTGTGGTTGCGGCGGCGGCGTCATGATGAGGAGCTCGGCCAACGGCGAATGCGGAGGGGCGGTGTTCCGCTCGGATACGGTGGAGATGCAGCAAAATGGATGCATTTGATTTTTATTTGGATTTCAATTGTTGGATTGGATCATACCAAAAAAAATTTAAAATAAAAAATAATCATATCATATCATGATGATGAGAGAGGGAGAGAAGGGGTGGTGCTACGCCGGAGGAATCGGGGAATATTTTTTTATATTTGAGAAAACATTAGGATATAATTTGACTGAAATACATATATATATATATAATAGTATAGGTTGGTTTTGGGCGTTTAGTCTGATGAATATATATTATTATTTAAAGGAAAAATATTTGAATAAGATAATCAGGTGAGTGTATGGGTGGGGTGGGGTGGGGTTGTATCGGGAACGCCGACTCCGAAGAGTCCGTCTTGCGATATGGCCGGAGTCGTTAAAAATAAAATAATTATAAAAAAAAATTACAAACACCCTGTAAAATACAAATTGTTTTTTATAATTTAAAAAATACTTTTTACTTTTTAAAATTTTTAATTGTATAATAAATGATTATTTTTATTAATAAATTATCAAAATAATTAATAATTTTTAATTATGTCATAAATATATTTTAATTAATTCTTTAAGTACTTTTATTGTTGTTGTGAGACTCATAAAAACCTCTCACATAGATTGTTAAAAAGATTCAACGAAGAGATGAACTTGACTCCTATTGATCTGCAAAAAAGGACATAGTCGACGTCATCCAATCGGGATGATAAAGTTAGCAACTTGAATCTGATAAGAAAGATGTAAAAGATCAAGGTGTTGTGTGTGTTGTGTTGCAAAGATCAGGCATAACTTTATTCTTTGGGGTCCTCCTTTTATATATGGGGGTGTGATATTTACATGAGGAGTTCCCTTATTTGGTCTGGGTCTATTATTAAACTTATTTGAGTTATTCCAATAAATTAGTATCTTTTGGACTCTTACAATGGTAAATGAGAGTAGTTATAAATTTTATTTTTATGTTATTTATTAAATAAAAAAATATTTATAATTTCTAAAATTTTAAGGAACAAAATTGTATTTTAGATAAATTTTGAAAAATGTATTTAGAATTATCATAAAAAATGAAAGGCGAGCCGACGGAGAAGGATGAAGCGAACGTACCTTTCTAAAGTACACACACGTGTAATGGTCAAACTAGAATAGTAGTCCTTTTACTAGTGGTGTGAAGTTATTTTTTTTTACTTTTAATTATAACCAGTGGTTGGGGCTGCAAATTCAGACAAAATTAATCATGCCAATTTGGCCTCTGCATTCTAATTGTATTAATTTTTTTTTAAATTTTTTTTTATATTATATTAATTTAATTGATAATATACATTCAAAAATTAGATAAAAATCAATAATAAAATAGTACTGTTGGTTACATATTTTGTACAAGCCAATTATAATTCGACGCGTGGCAGAATAAGAGTAATACAGGAAGATTATTCAAGTCTTCGATCCTGATCGCACACGTGGCAGTTAGTATTGGTTATTGCGAGATCTGAGTAGCAGTGAATCAACAAAGAGATGTAAGGTGATGTGACTTCAACGGTTACTCATATTTAAATTCAAATTTATGAGGGAAGCCTAACTGCAAGTGATGGCACAGTAGAGCTAATTATAAGGCAACATGATCATCGATCATGGAGGAGCAGTTCGACGGTTGGAAATATAGTTCGATGGTCATCCTTGAGAAGTATAAATAGTAGAGAAAACCCAAAAAAAGAGCTCCAGACTCAGATCCAAAAAACCAGTCTTATTCTACTTATTTTCCTTCTCAGTTTTACATTTCCAGTCTTACATTTCCTGTTCTTTACATTCCTGTACTTTAAATTCTTGCACTGCACTTCGTTTATAGGAGTAGTTTCAAGTAGTAGATTGTTGCTGTAAACCTCTACAAGGCTGAGTTTGGATCATTGTAAGTTTTTCATTTTAACGAAATACTTCAATTGTTCTTCATTTAATTGTTATCTTGCTTAATTCTCCTAAATCAAGCCATCAGTAAAAGTCCTCATCATTAAGGCTGAAATAACTAAAACACAATCGTCTGATAATTGGTTGGCAATTAATTTTCTGTAAGGACTGATTGATCCTTGCTGGCACGTTCGCAATTACAAAAATAACCTTCAAAAGCCAAAAAGCCAACATATATTTTTGGCACACCCAGTGGGACTAATTGAAATGGCTAGACGTAGGAGATAAGGAGAAAATGAACGCTTGGAAGAAGACGTGGAAGGAGAGGTAGAGATATCTAATCTAGAAGATAATGTGATAACACATCTTGTGGAAACTCCCATTTTATCAGAACCTATGGTTAAATAGACCAGTACTTCAGAACAAATACCACATGTTCATAATATTGGACGAGACCAAGGAATTAGACCATCCACTGTTCCATCTACTCAGCCAATAAATCCATGGGGTGGCCTAGTAGATGCCATGGGACAGCAGTTAATGAACACGATGAAAAGGTGGGCAACATCTTTTTTGGATCGAATGAATAACTACCAACCAACAAATGCAAGACACATGGAGGAAGTTTCAAATGTCCCTCAGTAAAGATTGGCTAGAGATAAACAGCCTATGCAAGTTAATGGACATTCTAATGGTCAAACTAATAATCAAAACTATGAATGACCATCACCTCACTCTTGATACGAACCTATTTCGAGGCCTATAGCAGGTCAAAATGCCTCAGTGCTTAACAGTGAAGCCATGCAAATTGGTGGATCTGGCCCAGTATAAGAAAATGGCATAAGAATGGCTCCAAATCCAATGTTCGAAGCCATACCTGGCACGAGGGGGTTCACTAATCCTTTATTCGAATTTATACCCGGGGGGTTGGAAGGTTTTCCTACAAATGGAAGAGACACAACACTAGTTCTAGCACCTTTCGCAGGTCTTTTCGCAAGACAGACTCAAAGGGGTTACCCACACCCCCAACAGCAACCTGCACCTCAAGGACAACTAGTCCCAAATATACCACTTTATGGACCAAGAGAACCACAGACACAAGTTTGCCCACCAAATCCTGTGTTTGTTCCTCCAGTACTGGTTCAGCAGGCACAAAATATGGTCCCTAGGGACCAAATTGCTGATATTGTTAGAGAGATGTGTGGACCGATGGCTCGGGGGGTCCAAACTCCTGTGTACAGGAAACCATACCCAGAATTGGTAGACAGGGTACATGAATACCCAAGAGGTTTCAGGATACCAGATTTTGCCCTTTTTTATGGGAATGGAAACCAATCAACAGTGGAGCACATTGCTAAGTTTGCTGCTCAATGCGGTGAATTTACTAATAATGACTATATAAAGTTAAGGTTATTCCCAAATTCCCTAACTGGGGGAGCATTTGTACGGTATATTAACCTTACACCTGGCTTTATCCAAACTTGGCAACAAATGAAAGAGGCATTTCATGCCCAATTCTTCCAATCAGAGCCAGAGGTTTCCATGGCAGACTTGGAAAGATTGAGTCAAAGGCCTGATGAGAAGGCTACTCAGTTTATTGCCAGATTTAAAAGGGCTCGAAATAAATGTAGAGTCATCCTACCAGAGCCAGAATTTATGAGATTGGCTCAAAATGGCTTAGAGTTCATGCTTCGAAAGAAGTTTGATTCAACTGAGTTTAGAGACTTAGTGGAACTCACTTATAAGGTGTCTAGGTACGAAGCATTACTAAAGGAGGAACAAGATCGAAATAATACATCGTACAAGACATATTATAGAGATCCTAATTATGAGATCGATGCGGCAGAGATTGTGGGGAAAGAACCTGTGATTTGTGAAGCATTAATTCATAAGGATACAACAATTGACCAACAGTTTAAAAAGAAAGACCTTCATAGGAAATACTCTTTCGATTTAACTAAGAAAGATGACATTTTTTATCATTTGCTTGCGGCCAACTTCCTTAAGTTACCAAAAGGAGTCAAAATTCCATCTCCAGATGAACTTAAAGGAAAAATATATTGTAAATGGCATAATTATTGGTCTCACTCGACTAAAAACTTTATTGTTTTTCAAGACAGGATCCAAGAACAAATTCGGGAAGGAAGTCTAAAATTCCCAGCTAAAGCAAAAAAGGCCATAGGGATCGACAGTAATCCATTTCCAGAAGTTGGAGAAAGTGCAGCTAATGTTGTTGTACCTGATTTCTAGAATTTATCTCTAGAGGAATTGGAAGAGGTCAATGTGTAAATGCATATTGCCAGCCAAGCTACTGTTAAGAAAGACACTAGAAGTCTGCCAGTTGTTGGACAAGGCTCTACAAGTCAGGAAAAAGATTCTGATTAATAAACACTGGATGATGATTCCTTGGAGGCAACAGTTATTCAAAGAATGTGTCCTAGGTGTAGGTTGAGCTATAAGTGGCTGAAAGGACTCCCGATTGATGGGAAACAATACTATAGGGATGTGCAGAGACGTCCTAAACTAACCAGTGCTCATAACAAAAGACCATACCCAACTAGTGTTAGGCAGCAGCCATTAATGGTTGAGCCAATAGCTGATAGAATGCATTCTAAAGGCAAAAGGTCTTTATATGAGTCCAGGCCACCTAATTATTACAGAATGGAGAGCAGTCATTCTGAAAGGAGGTCGGAGAGGGGCTCAGTTTATGGGATCAAAGCTAGAGATTAGCCCCCTAGACCAGCATCACGCAGGACATAAAGTGGCTACCTTCATCAAAGGTCTGAGTTAGGCCCAAAACATGAAGTCAGGGCCAAGTAGTGGCCTTCACGGCCAGCTTCGAAGTTAGCTTCGAAGGAGGAAAGAAACAGTTCAACAGCTGAGTTAGTAAGTTCGTGGGTACCTGGAGTTCCAGATTGGTTTGTGATGCAGAACAAACCTAGGGAAGTGTCCACCCAGAGAGATATTGTTGGAAACCAAGGTAGGATGGTCAAACCTCCTTTGGTAGCTCCAAACAATTGGGTATTGCTTAAACACCCAAAAACAAAGGAACCAGATATGGCCCCCGTAATTTTTAGATCACAAAGAAGGAAGATTCAGCAAAGGTACATTCAGTGCCAGAAAGACCTGAAAGAAAGTGAAGAAAGCTCCTCATTGGTCTAGATAGAAGGAAAGAAGAATCCAAAGTTAGACCATACTCCAAAACCAACTCTACAAGACAAAATGGGTTGTAGCAAAGAACAATTGGCCAAAGTTCACTCTGAACTAAAAGCCAGAGAGAAGTCCAGTCTAGCAGGATTGGAGAAGGCTTTGATGGAGAGTGATAACGAGACAGAAGAAGAAGTTGGCCTAAGCCAAAAGAAAGAAATGGTTGAGGAAGAAATGTTCGAAGCCTTCATGGCTGAACAGACATTTTTGGTTGAAAAGCCAGTCAACAAAGACCATTCGAAGGAGTCTGTTAGTAATGAAGTGCCAGAATGCAGCATGGAGGATGCTTCTGAAGTAACTGAACAAGGTGGCCAAGAGGAGAAACAGACACAGCCAACCATCCAATTTGGCTCAGTGTTAGTGAATATGGTACACATACTACCGCATGAATTCCAAGCTGGAGATGAGAATTAGGCGGGTCAAGAAATAGACCCAATTCCAATCTCTAGTGAAGACTCATAAGTGAGTATGGTGCAAGATGAATCCGGAATGGCTACCCCAATGGAAACTAAATACGAAAGTGAAGAAGAGGTGAGTATCAACCTCTCATATCCTTTTGAGTATCCCTCGAACTCTATGATACAGCATGTCAAACCCTTATATATCAAGGCCTTCTTCGATGGGATACAATTGAACCGAGTCTTGGTGGATAATGGGGCAGCGGTTAACTTACTACCGAAATCTTCCTTTAAGAAACTAGGGAAAAGGAACCCTAGGTTAATCCCAACCAGCACAACCATTGCTGGCTTCGTTGGAGACAAATAGATGGCTTAGGGAATTCTGCCCATCAACCTGAGTGTAGGAACCAGGGACTGCATAACGACATTCTTCGTTATCGACAACAATGCTAAGTACAATGCTTTACTTGGTAGAGATTGGATCCACACTAACAAATGTGTGCCTTCCTCTTTGCATCAGAAAATAATGATGGCCTTGGGCAATGGAGAGACAGAGGAAATTGATGCAGATCCTCAACCCTTCATAGCCTGTGCAGACTTTGTAGAGGCTAAATTGTATATTGAGGGAGTGACACCACTTAGTATACTGAGGAAACCTGATGGCTCAGCCGAAGTGACGGCTGATGAGGAAGTGACACACCTGAAGCACTTAGTCCAGGAGAGTGCTGATGAAGAGGTTGTCGTTAAGGATGACAATGATGCTTGGTTGTAGGCAAAGAGATGAAGTGCTAGAAGCCAAGTCTTTGGCTCTAATTAAGTTCTCAATATTGGATGTAAAATCAATAATCCAGAAAGTGCAGGAGCAAGAGAAAGAAGCCATGATAATTGGCTGCAAGCAGGAGCAGCAACAGGTCAGAGTTTTGGCCTTTGATAAATACTGTGCATTGGACATTGAAATAAAAGTCCAGGAGATACAAGAAGAAGAAGCCTTGTGGACAGACTTTGTCTATAAGGAGGAGGGTACAGATGTTGAATTAAAGAACCTGGGAGAAGAACAAAGCAAGAAGATTGCTTCGAAGCCAGAAGGAATTAAAGAAGAAGCTTCAGTAAGTTCTCAGACAAAAGACCCCTTAGAAGAAGTAAATTTAGGGGAAGGTTCTATACAACAGCCCACCTATATAAGTGATTGGTTGAATGCTCTTGACAGGGACCAGTTGTTGGTTGTTCTGAAGAGATATAAAGATTGTTTTGCATGGTCTTATAATAACTACTAGGATTGGATAGGTCATTAGTGGAACATAGGCTCCCTATGAGGCCTAATTTCAAGCCATACAAGCAAAAACCAAGAAGAATGAGTCCAAAAGTGGTTCTGAAAGTTAAGGAGGAAATTCTTAAACTACTCAAGGCAGGCTTTATTAGGACGGCCATGTATGTTGAATGGCTATCCAATATTGTGCATGTAGTTAAGAAGAATGGTAAAATAAGGGTATGCATTGATTTCAGAAACTTAAATCTAGCAACTCCGAAAGATGAGTATCCTATGCCCATAGTGGATTTGTTGGTTGACAGTTCAGTAGGGCATCAAATTTTATCAATGATGGATGGGCACTCTAGTTATAACCAAATCTGCATTGTAAAGGAGGATGTCCACAAGACGGCATTCAGATGTCCTGGGAATATTGGCACATTCGAATGGGTTAAAATGCCATTTGGCCTGAAGAATGCTAGGGCTACATATCAGAGGGCTATGAACACTATCTTTCATGACCTCATTGGAGGGTATTTAGAGTATTATATTGATGACATTGTAGTTAAATCCCAATCCATGGAGGAGCATCTGTTTCACTTAGAAGCAGCTTTTGAAAGAATGAGAAAGTTCAAGTTGAAACTCAATCCTCTTAAGTGTGCTTTTGGCGTATCATCTGGAAACTTCTTGGGCTATGTAGTACACAAGAAAGGAATACAGATTGACCAAAATAAAGCCAAAGCCATTATCGAAGCCAGACCTCCATAAAGTAAGAAATAATTACAAAAGTTTCTTGGACAGGTTAATTTTCTTCGAAGATTCATTTCTAACACTGCAGGGAAAACTAAAATATTTTATTCCTTGTTAAGGCTAAAAGATGAAGAGGAATTTGTGTGGACAGCAGAGCATCAAATTACTTTCGAAGGAATCAAAGCCTACTTGGCCAACTCTCCAGTGCTGATGCCACCAATGGGTGAGAAGCCCTTGAAGTTATACATAGCTGCAGCAGAGGATTCATTGGGAGTTTTCTTAGCCCAAGACAATGAAGAAGGCAAGGAGTAAGCTGTTTATTACCTTAGTAGGTTTTTAAATTCTTGTGAATGTAAATACTCAGCTGTAGAAAAGCTGTGCCTTGCATTGTATTCTGCTGCAATGAAATTAAGATACTATCTTTTGCCCACAACTGTCTTGGTAATTGCAACCACAGATTTGGTTAAGTATATGTTATCTAGACCTATGTTGAAGGGAAGAATTGGCAAATGGATACTAGCCTTATCAGAATTTCATTTAGAATATGTTCCCCAAAAGGCAGTAAAAGGACAAGTTTTAGCTAATTTTTTGGCAGACCATCCATCTTAAACAGAAAGCCAAGAAATAATGGAACTTGGTATTGCTAGTGTTGAGCCATGGCAAATGTGGTTCGATGGATCAAAAGCCAATGGCCTAATTGGAATTGGTATAGTGATTAAGTCACCATAAGGAGTAGAAACCACACATGGTTTCAGAATGGATGAAATTACTTGTTCTAATAATCAAGCTGAATATGAAGCCTTAATAGTGGGACTGGAAATTCTTATTGGATTACAAGTTCATGCAGTTGACATATTTGGAGATTCTTAATTGGTGGTTAACCAAGTGAAAGGGATTTTCAAATGTCAAAGTATAAACATGTTGCCATACTATGTTGTTGCGTTATATTTACTTTCTCAATTTCAAATAGCAAATGTAACTCATGTCCCAAGATTCTTGAATAATAAAGCTAATGATGTGGCTCAGAAAGCTTCGAATTTCAAGAGAATGGATAATGTTCAAAGGGACATAAGCCAAACAACATATCAGAAATTAATACTACCCTTGAATAAAAGGAATGTGGTCCTGGAAGTCAACCATAATGACTTACAAGAACAAGATTGGAGGTATCCAATAATGCAATACTTGGCTGGCCCATTTTCGAAGGCCAGCAGAAAAATTAAATTGCAATCTCATGCAATACATGATGTATGGTAATGCTCTCTACAAAAGAGGGGGAGATGGTTTATTGCTAGAATGTTTAGGGCCAAAAGAAGCATTAACAGCTATGGCTGAGGTTCATGAAGGCATCTGTGGTGCTCATCAGTGTGACAACCCTCACTACTGTCTACTGATAACGCCACTGATTAGTGCTAATCTATGATTAAGCATGTTAAATGACTGATTGACTGAAATCCTGAACTGATTGATTGAGTGTATTAGTTTAAATGTATGTCTATCTCTTCGACTGTTAAATTATCTGTTCATGTATTATGTTTAAATTGCAAATTGAAGGCCTTATCGGCGGCCAAATTTGAAATTGATTAATGATTTATGCTAGTTAGAATTTATGTAATTTTCTGGTATATTTAACTGAAATTTGATTTGGAACGATTAAATTAGATTAAATAAAACTAAATTACAATAGTTGGCCTTATTCACCATTATACCACTTAGTGGCCCACTTCATAAAAAACATTGAGTTTATTTCAAGCACTCTTCTTCAGCCATTTTGAGAGCAAAACCGAATGAGAGAGAGAGAGGTAGAGAAACTTGGCTTCATCTAGAGAATTCCTTAGAAAATTGGAAGATTTGAAGGATAAGTGCATAATTGAGCTTCCATACTTGTAATTGAGGACCTAAGGTAGGAGAAACCTCTTCTTAATTGTGAATTCAAGTTGGCTCTTGCATGGTTCTTGGTAATTTAGAGTTTAAAGGCATGAATTAGTTTAATATGTTGAATTGAGTAGGAAATCATGCATGCATGTGCATATTATGAAGTTTAAGGTTGTTTTCCATGAGATTCTTGCATGCAAGTCCACATTGTGGTTGTAGTCCATGAATTCACCATGATTTTGAGCTTAAACTTGCATTTGAGCTTGTAGTTGAAGCTTTGATTTCAATTAAACACTTGCATGTTATATTTAAATCATGTTCTTGAAGTTTCGTTTGAAATTGTGTTTAATTGACTCACCTTTGGGCCTTGATTTTACAAATTGAGCTTTGAATCATGTTATACTATGAATTTACAAGTGTTTTCCAGAAAATTGGCCCAAAAGGATCGAATTTGATGCATTAAAAGTTGGTTTTGGGCTTGAGGTTCAAATCTGGAAATTCCAGATTTTGGACTCACGCTCGAGCGGAGAATTCCACGCTCGAGCGGAGAATTCCACGCTCGAGCGTACACACTGAGTTCATGCAGTCCGCTCGAGCGGGTAAAGTTACGCTCGAGCGGGAAATGCGTGTATCCAGTACTTTGTATGTGTTTACAGTCCACTCGAGCGGGGGAATGCACACTCGAGCGAGGACTTGTGTCCCACGCTCAAGCGGGTATCGAGCGCCATCGAGCGTGAATTTCGTGCATCCAGTATTTTTACTGTAGTTTACAGTCCGCTCGAGCGGATGAATACACGCTCAAGCGGAGAAAGATACGCTCGAGCGGGACCCCTGTTTGAGCAAAATTTTGAAAAGTATTTAAAAGTGCATCTTTGCATCCTCATTTCATCCTAGGTATTCCTAGGCCTAGTTTAAGACATCTTAATGAGGATATTGAGGTAGAACCACACCGAGGCAAATTAGGGATTAAGTTATTATTTTCCCAACTGTGTAGCTTAGTGTGTGTTCATTCTGTAACTGTGTAGGGTTGGCATCCGAGGACGCTCTAGCTGCTTATAGCCCAGTGCTCTGTGACTAACAATGTTGTAAAGATATGTTCAATTGAGATTATTTTCTGAACAAATAACTGTATTGTTTTATGAAATAACACTGTTTACTGAATGAATGTTTGTCCTATTTGTGAACTGTATTCGGGGCATCCATAGCAATTTACTGTTACTGAACTGTTACTGCTACTGTCACAGAGATCTCTGTCAGTTCCCATGTCTGGAACCACTCCTTTTTACTGATATGATGGCCATCAACTGACTGTTCGGTCTGCTAAGACCTATTGTATTGTTTGCTATTGGATGTACCACTTATGACTGCTATGATCGAATAACTGTTATACTGATAAAGGACTGTTTTCAATACTGAAAGAACATTTATTCTTAACTTCTTTACGGATATGTTATTCACTGGGCTTTAGCTCACTGCTCATATATATATGTAGGTGTTCAGGCACCGGACCGTTGCTAGAAGCGTCAGGCTAAGCTCACGTTTTGTCAAAGCCAACCACTGTGCCTCACTGAGAGATTCCAAGTCCTTCAGGCTAGGGCTTTTTGGGGTGTTTTAGATTTTCCCTCTTTTGTATCTGTTTTTGTAATACTGTATAGACTGTACCTACACTGTACTGTTGTGTTAGGGATGTAGTCTCTGACCTGAATATCTGTATATGATGTATGTACATACTGTTTTGGTTATGTGAATATGTTATAAAAAGTCTTTTTGCATACAGACTGTCACAACTCATTGGACATCTTTTAATTACTGTTTTGGCTTCCGCCAGCCCCTGTACTCTGTGTTACTGTTTTACTGTTAAGCAGGCCTTCGGTGATCTCGGATTACTGGCTGGTTACGGTGCTAAACCCATAGGGGCGGGTTTGGGTCGTGACATAATGGTATCAGAGCGATATTAAACCACGAGTTATACCGCACACACATGTCCAAATGAACTATAGGATGTCCTAGAAAATGATTAGGGCATTGCATGAGCATTGAAAAGTGTGTGTGGCCATGACATGAATATATGTGCTAATGTGCTAATATGTTTAAAGTATGTAACTTTCTATGTTTATTATTACTATGTTGCATATAGTGAAATGGACAATGCAAGGACTACTGATGAAACTGAATCATCTGACGCCAGAATGGCAAGATTAGAAAGAACAGTTGAAATGTTGACTGAGGCCCTAAGACAACAACAACAACAGAACCAATAGCCCCCACCTCCTCCGGTACAGCCAGAACCGAATGTGAATGAGGATATAATTGCTCTAACATAGAAGTTCAGTAAGATGAAACCACCATCATTTCAGGGAGGCCTTGAACCATTGAAGGCCGAAGCATGGGTGCTAGAAATAGAAAAATTATTTGAAGTGTTTCCGTGTTCTGAAGCACATAAAGTGCTACTGGCCACCTTCACCTTACAAGAAGAGGCCAGAAGGTGGTGGATGCTGGTCCGCAACACCAATACTGCTATGAATTGGGCTCAGTTTAAGGGAGCCGTCTTTGAGAAATACTTCCCACAGTGTGTCAGAGACCATAAGGTAACCGAGTTTGAACAGTTGAGACAAGGTACCATGCCCGTGGCTGAGTATGAGTCCAAGTTTACTGAACTCGCCAGATATGCACCGCATATGGTTGATACTGATTACAAAAAGGCCAGGAAGTTTGAAGGCGACCTTAATGTGGAAATACTTGATAGAATTAACGTTTTGAAACTACTGAAGTATGTAGATGTCCTTGACCGAGCAATAATGGCTGAGTCAAACATCGAGGCACTAAAACAGACTGAAGTACCAGCAACTGAATGACGTGGTAAGAGACGGGGTTTTAAATTTAAGAAAGGCCGGAACAGCCCCTTGAACAAAAAGCAAAATACGGGGTCAACAACTAGTTCTAGCCAGGGAAATAGTTCCATACCGCCCTGTTCTGAATGTGGTAAGAAACATAAAGGGGTTTGCTATAAAATTTCAAGTGCTTGTTACAGGTGTGGCAAGGTGGGCCACATGGTCAAAGATTGTCCTTCCACTCTTCCGGGCAATAGTAAAGCTGCAGCCAGCGCCGCAGCATCGACTGCTGCACCAAAACCCAACCCTAAAGCCACTGGAAAGGAGCCTACGAGGCAAGGCCGAGTGTTCGCACTCGTATCGGGAGACGTACAGAATACCGAGACCGTTGTGTCAAGTATACTCTCAATTTGTGCTCAAAATGCATATGTTCTGATTGATTCGGGGTCTACACATTCATATGTATCGGATTGTTTTTTCGCGAAAATTAAATAGACCACTGGAACCTATGAACTATCTGTTAGCTGTATCTTCACCTGTTGGGGGATCCATGACTTGTGCTTATATGTACCCTGCATGTGAGATTATTGTTGGAGATGCACATTTGTATATTGATTTACTACCATTGAATATTGATCATTTTGATGTGATATTGGGGATGGACTGGTTAACGAAATATCATGCTACCATAGACTGTGTAACAAAACAAGTTGTTTTCCGTCCACCTGGTTTACCTGAATTTGTGTTTAACGGAGTTGGAGTAGTACCTCCTTCATATCTGATTTCATCCATGGAAGCTTTTAAACTGATTAGAAAGGAGTGTAAGGGGTATCTATGTTCTATATTGACTGTACCTACTGATGCTAAAACTGATGTGAACAGTATTCCTATAGTCAGAGAATTCCCAGATGTTTTTCCAGATGAATTGTCAGGAGATTTGATTGATAGGGAGATTGAATTCACCATTGATGTGATTTCGGGTACACAGCTAGTTTCCAAAGCTCCGTACAGAATGACACCTACCGAACTGAAGGAATTGACAGTTCAACTACAAGAACTGCTAGATAAGAAGTTCATCAGGCCTAGTGCTTCACCGTGGGGCCCACCAGTCTTATTTGTGAAAAAGAAAGATGGCTCACTGAGACTCTGCATTGACTACCGTGAACTGAACAAGGTAACAGTGAAAAATAAATATCCATTGCCTCGCATTGATGATTTATTTAACTAGTTACAGGGTCCTAAGTGTTCTCCAAAATTGATCTTAGATCTGGATATCACCAGTTGAAAGTCAAGACAGGGGACATTGAAAAGACCGGTTTTTGAACGAGGTACGGACATTACGAATTTCTTGTTATGCCTTTCGGAGTTACCAATGCACCTGCTATATTTATGGACCTTATGAACAGAGTTTTCAAACCATACCTTGATGAATTTATAGTTGTTTTCATAGATGACATTTTGATTTATTCCAAAAGCACGGAAGAACATGGACGTCATTTGAACATTGCCCTACAGACCCTAAGAGAACAGAAACTTTATGCAAAGCTAACTAAATGTGAATTTTGGCTAGACAGTGTGATGTTTTTAGGACATGTGATCAGTAAGGACGGTATTATAGTTGACTCACAGAAAATTGAAGCAGTAGTGAACTGGCCTAGACCGACGAATGTTACCGAAATCCGAAGTTTTCTAGGCTTAGCCGGGTATTACAGAAGGTTTGTCAAAGATTTCTCCAAAATTGCCCTACCACTGACACAACTGACTCAGAAGGGGATATCATTTGACTGGATCGATCAGAGGGAATCAGCTTTTCAAGAGTTGAAAACCCGACTAGTGACTGCACTGATTCTCACCTTACCCTCAGGTACGGATGGTTATACGGTATATAGTGATGCTTCTTATAAGGGTTTGGGATGTGTTTTAATGCAGAATAGTAAAGTAATTGCGTATGTTTTTTGACAATTGAGACCACATGAAAAGAACTACCCGACCCATGACCTGGAACTTGCTGCAGTAGTGTTTGCATTGAAAATTTGGCGTCATTACCTTTATGGGGCAACATGTGAGGTGTATACAGACCACAAGAGTTTGAAATATTTCTTTACACAGAAAGAACTGAACATGAGGCAGCGAAGATGGCTAGAACTGATAAAAGACTATGACCTGCAAATTTTGTACCATCCAGGAAAAGCTAACACCGTTGCCGATGCACTGAGTCAGAAATCGATTGGAAATTTAGCCTGTTTATTCACCGGGCAGAAAGAATTGCTATGTGATCTTGAAAGACTTGAAATTGAGATTGTTTTGCGTGAACAAGGTGGAACAATAGCCGCTATTTCTGCTCAACCGGCGTTGATTGAAGAGATTAAGAAGAAACAGCAACAGGATGACTTCTTGAAGAAGATCATCGAAGAACGTGAATCCAAACCGAGGCCGGATTTCAAATTTGAGAATAATGTGTTGAAATTCCAGGGAAGATTATGTGTACCGAGTGATTCCGAACTGAAAAGAAGAATTCTGCAAGAAGGCCACAATTCAAAATTGTCTGTCCATCCAGGAAATACAAAAATGTACCAAGACTTGAAACTAAATTTCTGGTGGCCGGGAATGAAGAGAGAGATTGCTGATTTTGTGTAGAAATGTCTTCATTGCCAACAAGTTAAAGCCGAACATCAATGACCCGCAGGTTTACTGCAACCCTTACCGATACCGGAGTGAACATGGGAACATATCACTATGGATTTCATTGTTGGTTTGCCTCGCTCCAGTAAAGGTATGGATTCAATTTGGGTTATTGTTGATAGACTGACTAAATCTACTGACTTCTTACCTGTCAAAACAATTTATAATGTCGACAAATTGGCTATACTCTATATTGATGAGATTGTGAGATTGCATAGAGTGCCTGTGTCCATTGTTTCTGATAGGGACTCGAAGTTCACATTGAGATTTTAGCAAAGTCTGCAAACTGCATTGGGTACTGAACTGAGACTGAGTAGTGCCTACCATCCTCAAACAGATGGCCAGTCAGAAAGAACCATCCAGACTCTGGAGGATTTACTGAGAATGTGTGTTCTTGATTTCCAAGGAAATTGGGAAAGCCATTTATCGTTGGCTGAATTCGCTTACAACAACAGTTTTCACTAGAGCATTGGTATGGCGCCTTTTGAGGCTTTGTATGGCAGGAAATGTCGATCTCCTATCTGCTGGGCAGAAGTAGGAGATGGGCCTTTACTTGGGCCCGAAATTGTACAAGAAACCACTGAAAAAGTGAAACTGATTCAACAGAGACTAAAAACCGCACAGAGCCGACAGAAAAGTTATGCGGATGTCCGGAGGCGAGACAGAGAGTATGAGGTGGGTGATCATGTTTTTGTTAAAGTGACACTGATGAAAGGGTAGACCCATTTTGGGGTTAAAGGCAAGTTAGCACCGAGATATGTCGGACCGTATGAGATTATTGAGAAAATCAATCCGATGGCGTGTCAAGTAGCCCTTCCTCCTGAAATGGAGCATATCCATAACATGTTCCACATTTCAATGTTGATGGATTACCTTTGGGATCCCTTCCATGTGATTGAGCCTACCCATGTAGTGCTAAGTGATGACTACACTTATGAAGAGCGGCCTATTCAGATTGTAAACCGACGGATCAAGAAGTTAAGGAACAAATAAATTCCGTTAGTGAAAGTTGACTGGCAAAACCATGGTGGCGTTTATGCCACTTGGGAAAGGGAAGACGATATGATGAAGAGATATCCTGAACTGTTTCTACTGAATCCGGTATTCTTCCAGAATGAAGGTAACTTGAGTTTGGAGGACCAAACTCTTTATAAGGAGGGGAGACTGTGACAACCCTCACTACTGTTTACTGATAACGCCACTGATTAGTGCTAATCTATGATTAAGCATGTTAAATGACTGATTGACTGAAATCCTGAACTGATTGATTGAGTGTATTAGTTTAAATGTATGTCTATCTGTTCG